>JAQHUG010000014.1:7513161-7536755 GCA_028555095.1 Dicrostonyx torquatus | reverse complement strand
AAAAAAACGAAAAAAAAAGAAAAGAAAAATCTGTGATCATGAATTAAGGAGCAAGAAAAGGAGGAGGATGTTAGATGCTAGGGGCCAGCCACCCAGTCACACAGCCAGCCATGGAGCCAGAGTGAAAGTAAGATATGCTGAAGTAAGACAAGAAAAAAGCCCAGAGCCCAAACGTAGATGGGATAATTTAAAGTTAAGGAAAGCTGGCTAGAAACAAGCTAAGCCAAGGCTGGCATTTATAAGTAAGAATAAGCCTCCGTGTGTGATTTATTTGGGAGCTGGGTAGTGTTCCTTCTCCAAAGAATCAAAAAAAATCAAAGAGTTAAAGAGCAACAACAAGTTTGGGTGCTGGGGACTGAACCTAGGATGTTGTGTGTGCTAGGCACAAGCTCTAGCACTGAGCTATACCTAATTCTTTGTGGTTAGCTTGTACATTGATTACAACACATTATTGCATAGACTTGTTTGTACAGAATCTTCTGAATGTTGACATTTATATGCTTTCCCAGACATGCAGAGTTTTCTGCTGTTATCCCTTTAAATAATTCTCTGGTCCGTCTTCTCCTTTCCATCTTTCAATCCTATACATCAAGCACTTGCTTTTCTGATGCTGTTCCATAAATCCCATAGGCTTCTTTGTTCCCTTTCTTTCGTTTGGAGTCCTTAAGCCCTGTCCAGAGGTTGACAGTGAGAGGGCTGGTCTAGAGACTTGGCCTGGGACCTGCCTACAACTGGGTTTTGCTGGGGAGCTTGGTGTTAGGGTTTGAGACAAAGTCTGATGCTCACAGCTCTCTTTACCCCCAAGCACGTGATTTTTTGACTCATGTTCTGCCATCTTTCTTTTTCTGGACTCTATTAGATTTTTTTCAATAGGAAAAAAAATCTGTCTAATCCTACCCTTGCATTCTGCATCACTTCCTACTTCTGTGACTTCCCCTAGAGGATCACTGAACATCAGAAGGGAAAAGAGAGTAAGTTCAGGGAGGAGAAAGCAGGCAAACACTATATCAGACAGAGATCAATGTCAGTACTTCAGTGATGCATCGCAACACTATCATATGCTCTTGACAGCAAAGAATGGAACTTTGATATATATTTATATTATATCTGAGTTCCAGCTCAAGTCTTATTATAAAAACACCAGGTATAGAGGAACAACCTATAAAATATCTGGCCAATGTGTCTCAAAGTTATGGCTTCCAAAATAAAGAAATTCCAAGAAATTGTAGATGACTATAGAACTTAGAATCCTAGTTGGGATTTTACACAGAAAGGGAAGTTATATGAAAAGTAACAAAATATGGCAAATGACAGTCTTAGGTTCATGCTAATGCCTGATTATCAGTTATAGGAAATGAAGTATGCTAATGAAAACAGGTCATGCTCTTTAATATTGCAAACTATAAGGCACACTAGAATTCTACATACCTTGAGTAGTATTCTTTATCCAAAATGAATGGGACCAGAAGTGATTTTGTTTGTTTTTTACTTTGCAGTTATTTTAGATTTTGAAATATTCACATAACGATATTTCTTAGGGGATGAGATTAAATCTAAACATGAAACCCACTTGTTTTACATGTGCCCAAACATACAGCCTGACTTGATTTCATTCAGTAATTTTAGGGTATCTGTGTTTTGACAGCAACCAGTTATATGAGGTCAGACTTGGTGAGCTCAAAAACCATTAAGAGGAAACATTACAGATTTCAGATTTGGGGACTAGGGATGCCCAATGCCTAAAAGAGTCTTGATTTCTCTGCACAACTAAAGCTTTTCTTTAAGAATGTAGCCTAATGCTGGGAGGTGGTGGCACACGCCTTTAATCCCAGCACTAGGGAGGCAGAGGCAGGCAGATCTTTGTGAGTTCGAGACCAGCCTGGTCTACAAAAGCCTGTTCCAGTGCAGGCTCCAAAGCCACAGAGAAACCCTGTCTCGAAAAACCAAAAAAAAAAAAAAAAAAAAAAAGAATACAGCCTAGACAAAGGACAAAATGGAAGCCCTATGGGATGGGAAAAGATCCCACTGACCCCACATCAGACGGCTGATTTCCAAGATAAATAAAGGACTCAAAAAATTAGACATAAAAATGTAGTGGCATTTTATTTGTAATTTTATAAATAAAGCTTGTCGGAAGATCAGAGAGTAAAACAGATACACTGGCCAGCTATACAGACCAGGCAGCAATGACACACACGTGCCCTAGAAACCAGGCAGTAGTGGTGCACTACCCAGAACTAGAGAGGATTATAAAATGGGAGGAGACAGTCCTCAGTCTCAGTCTCAATCTGAGGTTTCCTAGAGGCAGGATCACCATTTTCAGACTGAGGTAGAGGTAAGAGCCAGTGTCTGTCTGCTTTGCCTTTCTGGTCTTCAGGTTGAACCCCAATATTTGTCTCTGAGATTTTATTAATTGTGCTATATAAAAGCCCAATAATTCAATTAAAATGGGCTGCATATATAAACAGAATTCTCAATGGAAGAATCTCAAATGATCAAAAGATACTTAAAGAAATATTCAAAAACATTAGCCATCAGGGAAATGCAAATTAAATTGACTCTGAAATTCCATCTTACACCTGTCAGAATGACTAAGATCAAAAACACAAGTGACAGCTCATGCTGGAGAGGATGTGAAGAAAGGGAAACAGTCTTCCATTGCTAGTGGGAGTGCAAACTTGTACAGCCGCTCTAGAAATCAATATGGTGGTTTCTTAGAAAACTTGGAGTTGATCTACCTCAAGACCTAAGTATAGCACTCCTGGGCATATATCGAGAGGATGTTCCATCCTATCACAAGGACATTTGTTCAATTATGTTCACAGAAGCTTTATTTGTAATAGCCAGAATGTGGAAACAACCTAGATGTCTCTCAACCAAAGAATGGATAAAGAAAATGTGGTATATTTACACAACGGAGTATTACTCAGCTGTCTAAAACAATGACATCATGAACTTTGCAGGCAAATGGATGGAACTAGAAAAAAAAATCATCCTGAGTGAGGTAACCCAGACCTAGAAAGACAAATACAGTACGAACTCACTTATAAGTGGTCATTAACTGTAAAGTAAAGGACAATCATGCTACAACCCACAGAGCCAGAGAGACTAGGTACCAAAGAGGGTTAATGATGGGATGTTAGGATCTCTCCAGGAAGGGGAATATAATAGATTTCGTGGGTGGACTGGCGGTGGGTGGGGATGGGAACAGGAGAGGTAAGGCTCAGTGGTGGTAGGGGAGAATACTGAAAGAGATAGCTAGGAAAAGGGAGGCACTCTGTGTGAGGTAGAGACCTAGTCAAAGGGAAACGCCCAAGAATCTACAAGTAAGACCCCAGCTAAGACTCCTAGCAATGGGGGTACATAACTTGAGCTGTCCATCTCCTGAGATCAGGCAGGACTTTCATTGAAGGTATTGGGACACAAACTCAGCCATATAACCTATGACCTACAGTCTGTCTTGCCTATGGGATGAACTGGAATTGGTCCTAGCCCAATTGACATGAGAGGTTTCATCCAGCAACTGATGGAAACATATGCAGAGATCCACAGCCAAACATTAGGCAGAATTTGGGAAATCCTGTAGAAAAAGGGGAGGAAGAATTGTGGGAGACAGAGGGGTTAAGGACACTACAAGAAAACCCACAAAAATCAACAAACCTGGGCTCATAGGAGCTCACAGAGACTGAACCAGTGACCCTGCAAGGAACTGACCTATGCCTTCTGGATATATGTCACAGTTCTATAGCTCAGTCTTCTCATGGGACTCCTAAGAATGGGAACAGAGGCTGTCATTGACTCTTTTGCAGGATTTTGGGACTCTATACCCTACACTGGGTTGTCTTGCCCAGTCGGGGATGTGCTTAGTCTTATAGCAACTTGCTATGCCATGTTTTGTTGACATCCATGGGAGGCCTGTCATTTCCTACATAGAAAGAAAGGCAGAGTAGATGGAGGGGGCTTAGCAGAGGTGGGAGAGAGGGACTGGGAGGAGAGTAGGGAGGAAAAACTGGTTGGGATGTAAATTAAACATAAATAAATAAAAATTAAAAGAGAAATAAAAAGGAAATAGAGAGAAAAAGTAAGAGGATAAAATTGGGAGAGAAATGGTGGATCTTAAAGAGCTAGAGAAGGGTGGGGTATATATAATCAAAATATATATATTGATGTATGAAATCTTGGAGTAGAAGGGTTCATCTGTATTTCTGTGCTTTGATTGGTTAAATAAAGACTCTGCCTGGCTTGTAAGACAGGTCAGCCCTTAGGTGGGCGGAGTAGACAGAACAGAAGGCCGTGAGAGAGAAAGGAAGTGGAAGCCCCGCCATGAAGCCTCCAGGGTCAGACATGCCAAATGATCCCCAGTAAGATCACCCAGTAAGATCGTGGTAACACACAGACTTCTATAATGGGTTAGTTTTAGATGTGAGAGCTAGCCAAGAAAAGGCTAGTGATAATGGGCCAGGCAGTATTTAAATGAATACAGTTCTCATGTGGTTATTTCGGGCATAAGCAAGCAACCAGTGGCTGAGCGGGCGGCAGCTGGGGGCTGGGAGCCGGGTGCTGGGAACGTACAACCCGCACCTCTTCCCACTCCAATTACAACAAAATCTCAAACAATAAATGTTAAATATTGTGAAAAAATATAAAACTTATTAAAACACTGGACGTTAAAAAGACTTACCCCATCTTCCTACAGCTCAGTAGAGGAGAAAATGAAGCCAGAACAAAATAATAACGCAGAATCATAAAGAATATAATATAGGCTTGAACAGAGAGCATGAACTGTTAAGAGGAACTATAATGTTTCCTGATAAAATAACTTAAAATTGTGAATCAGCAGTATCAGCCAGCATTTTTTTCCTCCGACTTGGCACTGAAGTATATACAAGAATAATAAAGAGGAAAGCTCTCTGCTACATGTGGTGGATGTAAATAATGCAAAATCCCAAACAACCTCCCTGAAAAATAAGAGCAAATTTCATCTCAACTTCTCCCGTCCACACGATTATACAAAGGTCTATTTCATATGACCTAGACTCCTAGACCTTTGTAGATTTACGCATTCCCATCACACGTTTCTAGAAAGTCCTTCTAGAGAGTTGATAGAGCTGTTTCTGTTGGAGTTGATGGTTGGCAAACAGAAACCAAAAGACAAAGAGGAAACCTGGACACTTGACAATGTCAGAAAAGACTCCATTTTGAAAGGCAAGGTGTGGAAAGTACCGAGGTATTTATGCCTGGCTCGTAGATGGAGAGACATCTCTGAAACGGTAACGGTGGGCCGACTATCAAGATTCTTTAACAGGCTCTTTAGTATGGACAAGAAACCAAACAATTTGAAGACATCATTAGGACAGTGACTTTTTTTAACCCCCCACCAATGCTTCACTCTCTCCTCACCCCCTTTTCTCCTTTTTTCCAATATAGAGTCAGCTGACCACTCCCGGAGTATGAATTTATGATCGGGGCAAAGCGAGGCGGTAAAGCCAGCAATCGCACAGTTCTATGCACGGCAAATGCTGAATCATCTAACAGCATACGGTAGCCCTCAAGTTCTCCTGGCCATATGGAACTGGTAGTCAGTTTTAGAGGAGAACCCTGCTACAGCCAGACCTTGCACATTGCCACATCATGGTGCTCTCATGGTTCTAGGTCCCTGGGCTGAAAAAGAGGGCACTGGGTTAGGTCTCTCTGGTTCTTCGCGTGTGTGATCTGTGAACTAGTGTTTTAGCCAACACAGAGGAAAACAAAAAACGGACGTGTAGACACATTTTTAAAATTGTTCTTCAGATCACCGTTTTATTATTATAATTATTAGTCTTTTTGAGTGAGCTGTTAGCATTAGAAAAATATACTCAGAATTAGCCTTTTAAATAAAATATTCAGTGTTGCCTACTTTATAAAGCGATTTGCAGACATTGGGAATACTAGTAGAGACAAGTTATAGCTGTAATTTCTTTTTCAATCCCCAAGGTAAAATACTAACCACCGAAGACGCCCTCTAGGCAATTCCCGAACCCACCAGTGTCTCCTTTCTGCCAGGGCGGGTTTCAGAGCAAGGCTGCTCTCTATGTGTGTGCAGGATTCAAACGCGGCAAACCTAAATCACATTTCCATCACCATATTGCCTCACATTTCCCATTTGGTCCTTCAACAACAACAGCAACACAACACCCCGACACAGCATCATTTTCTTTAAAATTCCCCGGCTGGTGAAGCGCCAGGCCGGTGTGGGGTCGCTGGAGACGCGGCCCCGAGACTCTCCGGTGCTCAGCTCCCCGCGGTCTGAGCGGCCAGCTGGGCGAGCGCGCACCTGAGCGGCGGTGCTGGAGGGCGAGCAGGGCGAGGCCGGGGCTGCGCTCTTCCTCCGCACCGGCCAGGGTCACCTGGCGCCTTCCGCCCCATCCCTGATCCCTGGTGCCGGAACTTCACCCGGGGGTCCCCAGCCATCCCATCTTCCCCCCACAGCAGGCCCCTGCCCGGCTGCCCGCTAGCGTCCTTCCCGCGCCCGCTCGCCCTGCCGCACCCCCAGGTGTCCCCGCAGCCCTGCCACCCCTCCGGCCAGCCCCGCCCAGCGTTGCCGGGGCTCGGGCCCGGCCCCGCGGTCTCCCTCCCACCCCCGTCCCCCTCGCGCCCCTCCCCAGCACGCGCTATTTTTAGCCAGTCCTCCGCGCGCCGCCCGCCCGCTCGGCGCAGCTCGCCGCCGCCCGCCCGCCTCCCCGCACGGCGCGCAGCGCCCCAGCCTCGCGCGCCCCCGCCGCCTGCGCCCCGCCGCGCCCCGCTGGCAACTTTCCCTCCCCGCTCGGCCTCCTACCTCGCCATTCCCTCCTGCGCTGCAGAAGATGGCTGTTTGGAGAAGGCGGAGAAGTTAGGGGGTCGCCGACGCGGGGCGGAGGAAGGCGCACAGCCTCGGCGGGAGCGGGCTGAGGTGAGTGACACCGCAGTCGGGTCTGGTGCTGCCCGGGAAAGCCCTGGGAATTGGGGGCCACGCGTGCTCCGGGTGCGCCGCGGCATTCCCTGTCGGGCTCCCAGGGCTGGCAGCATCTCTGCCGGGACTTCCACGCCACTTGGTTTGCATCTTACAGCCCGGAGCTTGGTGGGTACCATTGTCAGAAGTTGGGTGCTGGGTGGTGTTTTTGGTGAAGACCCTGGCATTTGGTTAGGCAAGCCGAGGTGAGGGTCGTTGGGCAGATTTTGCCTCGCCCCCCCCCCGCACCCCAATACACACCCGATTTCTGCCTGTTCCAAGCCGTGAACGAAAAGTTTGCACAGCCAACGTGTTGCTTGAGGGGAGAAATACTTAGTGGGGTACCTTTGGTGTTGGGAGGGGCACTTCAGTTCCAAGTCAGTACAGCCGAATACCGGGTTTGGAGAAAAAGTTCAGGTTGGAGGATGGGAGATGAAGCAGTGCCATGTCCAGTGGAGGAGAGAGATGAATGCAAGCTCCTTAAGATAAATTGGGGGTGTCGCAGTGGGGATGGAATGCGGCGGCAAAGACAGGGGGGCGTTCCCCGATCCCTGCTTGCTTAGCTGGTAGCTTGGCTCAGAGGACATCACCCACTTGTCGGCAGTGAGAGGCGCTGGTGTCAGAGGCCTGTGTGTCTGTGTGAGACAGAGTGGGACCCAGAGCCAAGGCACCGGTGGTTCTGCCTTTCACGAGATGTGGTCTTGAAGAAGTCTCTGTGAGTGAGTTTCTATGCTTTCATTTCAGGAGAATCTGTCACGTTTGTTTTCCCTGTCGGGAAGGTGTGTGTTTTCCCCTAAGAGGAACTTTCAGATTGACTGTAGGGTTTTGAAATCTGTGAGAAAAACAGTTTGGATGCACATACGTATCTCACGACTAGGCATATTACAGACGCGAGATGCAAAGGCTTAAAAAGTTTAACTCATGCCAGGAAAGAAGTGAGGAAGTAAGCAGCACTTCCCCCCATGGTATACCGCTTATGCAACTGAATATTTTTGGTGGGCCGAGACAGCTTATAGAGTAGCGATTAGGAGCTCCGAGTCCTCCGAGCATAATCCAAACCTTGTAAGAATGAAGTCCAGGAAAAGCGGAGTGAGTTCTCATGAACCCATGTTACAGAAAAACTAACCTGAAGTCTTTTGACTTTTGAAAAGGTCTAGATGTTATTTTCTGGTGCCCCAGAAATCTTTTAAATCCTGTAATTAGTAACAGCACAGAAGTTGTAGTTAATAAAGGAGGGCAGTACAAAAATCACGTCTGGGAAAAGATGCCTTTGAACTACTCCTTGGGACTTTGGATGTTTATTATGGAAATTATTGTCACTGGAAGTTTGTTGTGTTATATATTTGCCTTTACCAAGGATAAGTAGTCATTCTTATCCTTTGAAACGACTGTTCAAGTTTGGGCCAATTTAACTATTGCACAGACATCAAGTCATTGATGTACCTTCTGGAGACTATTCATGCTTAACATACATACAAACAGTAACGTATTTCAGGTAAGTTTGCCGCTTCCCCTTATTTCTGTCGTCTGAATGGAGCAAACCTCACGATGGGAAGTGTTGCCTGTCAACACGTCACACTGGGGGAGCAGCTCAGGTCTTCAGGTGCGTTTCAGTTAGCAAAGTGGTGCCCAGTGCACTGGTATCCCGAGCCCAGACCTTTGATGGGCCTAGCAGTTAGAGGGAGATCCCACTACACAGTGGACAGTTTAGGTGGACAGAAGGTGTGCAGGAGGAAGAGTTGGAGATGAGGTACCAGTTTATAGCTAGGAAGCAGATGCTCTTTGTACCTCAGTCTCCCTGCTCCTCTCACTCTGAAGTCCAGCCTGTTTATTGGAAAGCCAGACTGACATTGGCCCGAGACTGTTGCACTGAGCCGTCACTGTCTGTAAGAGAATGATAATGCCTAAAAGGCGATTTTATATGATTATCATTGTTTGTGACTAGACTATTTCATTATAGACTTTATGAAGTTACTTCACTGTCCTTAATTGCTGCGCACACACAGACCACACACACACACACACACACACACACACACCTATACACACTATACATTACCTTCTCCCTGAGGGTTTAAGGAATTTTAAATCTCAAGGCTAGCTAGAAGATAAAAAGTGAACTACTTTAATGACACTCATAATTCATGATCTTAATATTTTCAACTATGGGCTTCATTTTTTATTAGGGCGATTTTCTGAATTGTTTAAACATTACAACATGTTGTGCTGTACACCCTCTCAGAGGGGAATGTGTATGTTATTCTTAAATAGAGATATGGAGAAATAGCTAACAAGGAGAGTCATCCGAGAAACATATGGACATGATAAAATCCTTCTGTATGCGGCATCTGCACCTTCTCATTAGTGAAATAGGGAAGCCATGGACATTTTTCTTGTGATTACATCCAAATGTGTTTTTTTAAAATATATTTGTGTTTAAGTTGGTGGGAGCTTTTACTGCTTAAAGCCCTTTCCTTCCAGTAAGGATAGCACACTTGGTTTTGTTAGCTACATTTACAGATACAGACAATTTTTCCAGGTTCTCACTATAACTTAGATTTACTGATAATTCCTCAAAGCGCGATGGGGTTTAGAAAGAGGACAACAGGAAGATGGATAGACCCACAACGGCACACTAGTGACTTTGTGACCCCCAAGGGCGTGATATGTCTTTATCATTTTATTAATCACGAGAGCAAACTGCTATGGTGATATCATAGGTTTACACATTCCCAGATTCTCAAGCGTTATCTCTAGAGGTAGCATAGATTTTGGGGCCCTTGTTCTAGTCAGCATGAGTAGGTTCTTGCTCTGGGAAAACTCTCACAGCCATCTGAACAGGGATGAGCAGCCTCAGCTTCTCTTAAGTGGCATGCGTTCCTGCAGATGCTCCCCAGCCCACGTCTTGTTCTGACTCCACTGGTCTTGCTTCATCAACTATGGCCTCTTGCTTCCCTGATCAAAGCACTGCAGGGTTTATCAGCTCTCTTATCAACCCGAGAATCAGCAGCAAGAAGACTCTTGATTTCATTTCTTAGGAGAATATTCCAGAAGTCAGGAAGGGAACACCCACTCCAGAGCCATAGAGTGGTCAGAGATCATGTGATGTGTATCAAGGATGTGTGCTCCCCCCACCCTCGTGGGTCTGATGCTTTGGCATAATTTGCAGTCTGATGATTGTAAACAAGAGGTTTAATGGGAAAATCTCATCGTTTTTCTTCTGTGTCGACTTTGTATCTTAATAAATAGACCTTACTAGAAGAAAACACACAGCAGCTTGCTCATCTTTTTCTTCGTTCTACTCTGCTCCCTCTATCAAATCTCAACAGGGTTTTCAAGATAATTGCCGACGTGACTTGTGGCAGCCAAGATGATAGATAGGCACGCACCATTGTGTGGTTAGATCCAGGAATTAAGTGTATTAGCCAGGATGCAAAAGAAAGCATTACAGTTCCTTAGAAAATGAAATCTTATGTAAGCTCACACATATTTGTTGAAAACAGTTTTAGGTTGTTATTTTTCTTTTAAACGAAGAAGACAGGACCAGACACTTTCTATCCAGTTAATGTAGTTTTACTATCCCTTTTCCTAATTGCATGCTTCATGCAAAATCATCTGAATGATTTTCAGTGCAAAGGACAGGGGAAATCTGGCACTTTTCTGTTGTCTGTGAAGAATCTCGTTTGCAGCTTCAGAGAGAGGGAGTTGCTTACCTGTTGTATGATGTAGAAGGCAGAGTACAGCAGGATTTCTAAAACCGATGGTGCTGATGCTGCCAGAAATGGTACTGTCTTCCTATTTGTGCAGAGGCTGTTACAGGAAGGAGGTAAGTGCGGACCAGCTCCTGGAGACCAGTGAGAGGTGAAATTTTCCAGAAAGGTAAGATTCGAGTAGATTATGTGTCACTCAAGGTATTTAGTAGCCAGGCATGAAAGCAAATATCAGTGCTAAATAAATTTATTAGAGAATATTGATGGATTTCATTTGCTGTTTCTGCTTAACGTGCACAATGAATTTATCAGTTTGAAGCAACCCACATTCCACACAACTCAACTAGGCACTCTAATCTAGATCTCTTCAGGACTTGGTCAGGGCCACATCATCAGATGCTCCATGGGGAGTGACCAGCTTTCCTGTACTGTCAGCAGTATTGTCCTCCTGTAGCTGTAGGACCGAGGTCTTTGCTTCCTATATGGCTGTCCTTGTCAGGTTGTCTCTGGTCTTGGGAGCTACCAGTAGTCCTTTGCCAAGGAGCCCCCTTATGGGCACCTGTGCAACATGGCAGCTCATGTCCTCAGTGTCTCTGCTTCTCTACTTGAGTGAAACAGAGACTATATTGTGGCATGGCATGATATTTTGCATTCCATATATATATATATATATCTTTAAAATGATTTATTTTTTTTACTGTATATGCATTGATGTTTTGCCTGCAGGTATGTCTGTGTGAGGGTTTTGGATCCCCTGCAACTGGAGTTACAGAGAATTGTGAGCTATCATATGGGTTCTGGGAACTGAACCTGGAGCTTCTGAAAAAACAACATCTGATTTTAGCCACAGAGTTATCTCTCCAGGCCATCCATGCACACACACACACACACACACATACACACACACATACATGTGCACACACACATACATATATATATGCACATATACATATATAACATACACATATAATATATACGCACACATATAATATATACATGCACATATACACATATAATACACATCGACACATGCACACAATATACACATACACATATGTGCACAAACACATATACACACATATAATACATAATACACAATACATAATATATACATGTACACATACCCATATAATATATACATATAATATATATAAAATATACATAACACAAATACACAATACATATATAATACATACATATAATATATAACACAAATACACATATACACAAATACACAATACATACATTAATAAATATAACACAAATACACATATACACAAATACGTAATACATATATAATATATACATACACACATACATATAATATATACATACACACATATACACACATATGACTAATAAATATAACTATCTGTAATTGCATATATAACTAATGTAACATACAGTCCGCAGAGTGGCATCATCAGCTTTGCTACATTCTGTGATTCTACTTATCATTAAAGGAGGCCACTGACTGACTCCTTGGATGTCACCTTAGGATGTGTCCACCACATTGCCTGGCTCATAAATCTCTAGGACAGTGAGTGGACCTGGCTGAGAAGCCACTCACTTAGGAGCAAAGCTCAAAATACCATTTCCAAACTGATCCCATGAGATGTTTTTGCTGTTACTGCCCACACCCCAGCTTTTGTAAGGGGAGTTATGCTTTGCCACCTAAAAGAGGAGTCTTTGCGCGCGCGCACACACACACACGCACATATATATAAATAAATAAATAAATAAATAAATATATATATATATATATATATATATATGAGGTTCAATTATTATGGCCATATGGCCAAAAAGAATAACATATTTTTACTGCTGAGGGAAAGAGAACGAACAATTGTTTAATAGAATGTTTAGCTTTATGGCCACCTTAGACCACCTGACTGGAGCTGTGCTCATTCCTGGAAAGAGTGATCTTCTGGGGTTGAGGGAGCGATGGTTCGGAAGCCCTACAGTGCAGTGGTGGTGGTGAAGACAGAATGGAAGTCTTCTTGTTAGCATGCGTTAGCCTAGGAACTGATTTAATTCATCTTTAAAAGCAGAAGGCTGTTAAGGGATTGGGCCCACCAATCCTTTCAAGGAACCAGCACTGTGATTTGGAGCACAGGAAACAGACCCAAGGCCACTCAGAAGCACAGTACTGCCTGAGACTCTGAGATGATGGGATGCTGTGTAGGAGCTTTGACCTACAGAACACATCCTCTTCTCTAAACACCTTCCTGCGACCATTTTATCAAGTCCAGACTTCCACTCTGGCTGCCCGGACTACATTTCCCTTCTGCTGCTTCCATTCCCATCCTCAAGTAAAGGGAGACTTAAAGGTTAACTACCTTGCTCGGGGTCATTCAACTACAGGCAGCCCCAGAAATTGAATGCAGGTCTGATTTCAGAGCCCAGAGTCTATGCTCACCTTCTGTACTCACAGCAGTAAGCGAAGTCTCCAGGGGAAGCCGTTCATGCGCACATTGAAATGTCTCTGCTGTCGCTGCTCTTGGGGTCCGTCATTCACCTTGAGAGAACTGCACACTGGAAGATGCTGGCTGGCTAAAGGTACGAGCGAGAGCCGGTGCTGCATCACGCTTTCATTTCCCCAGCAGGAAGTGCGGATGATAGGTCTCTCTTAGATCTAAAAGTGAGGAAAGGTGGAGGCCGTCCGCTTTTATTTGAACTTTCCATTTCGGTTAAAATCAAAAGCTCCAAGTCCATTTTCTCTCCTGTATGTAGATTTTCTACTATTAAGTTAAATCAGGAGACATTATGAATTCTCACCACCTCTTTGGCCATAGGGTTCTTTCCATAGCTTTTTCAGATGCTACTGTTTTGATCTACTTGAAAAGTCTATTGAGACATTCTTTCTTTCTTCTTCTATTACTCGGTCCTCCTTTCTACTCGGTGGTGTCTCCGAATTCTATTCATAGATATCTGCCCCTTTCTTCTATCTTATGTACTTAAATCTCCTTTAAATGGCTCACATTCTATTGATCAAATCATTGGCCCAGATCCCCTTCCTGATTCCCTGTGAAACACAAGCTTGGTGTGGGACTCTGGCGACCTCATCTAATTTCTGTTAATTTTACAGAGTGATGCTATATCCCCTAATACACATGAGAAGCCTTTAAGAGTTCCCTGAGTATTTTAGTCAAACTGCAAACATTTAAGATGGATTATTCCAAGAAAATTCTCAGGTTGGACTGTGTTAGGTCAGGTGAATACCAGCGAGCCATTCTGTGGAGGACAGGTAGGTGGAACACTGGGATTGCCTCCCGTGGGTCCCGGTGTCTACCCTCCTTGAACCCTCTAGTTGGCCAAGAGGAACTGTGAGTCACTCGGCTGACCTGGAGAGGACAGCAATATCCTAATCCCAGTAGGACTCAGAAAACCTTGAAATGAACTTGTTTCTTTATATAAGTTTTAGCGTTTTCTTTAGAGCTCAGACTCCGAAAGCCTCCGCTCTCTGTATGACACTGTTTGGTTCACCGAGTAGACCCAGCTTAGCCGTAGCACCTTTGAATGTTAGACTGTTGCTCTTAGCAAGTGGCTTGGACTTTAGGTAGTTGGAGACAGCCAGGCTGAGGGAATTAGTCAACGTGTAATAACACCCAACTGTTTTGTTTCCGGAGCTGGGCATTTCCGAGGCTTAGTTCTCCCAGTCATTTTCCCGGGATTATGTCATGCAAGCAGCCACACAACCAGGAGCTGAGTCCCCCGCCCCACCCCGTGCATTCAGAGACTGAATGACCTGTTCCCTGTTTCCATTCTCAGTACAAATTCTGACCAGAGATACCAAGTCCTTGTTTTATAACCAAATTGGACTTTTAGTCCTCTGTGGCTCTGTTGGGACACTGCACCTATTAGTCCCTCTGCTTTGCTTTTCCTATGGGCAATGTGTGACTCATCTCTTTTTGTGACAAAGCCTCCGATACCTGCAGGTTCTTCTCATCTCAGTTTTCTCTCGATTCCTGATAACATCTGAGCTTCTTGAAGGATTAGACATTGAATTGTAGTGTTAATTTTTAAAACCCGTGGTGGAAGCTACTCATGAAGAAATTCTTTACTTTGTGTGTGTGTGCGCACATGCGTGCGTGTGCGTGTCCGGAATGCAGCATTCTCTTACTTTACACATGGACTTGTAGCCCCTGTAATTTTCATGGCTCACTCCACAACTGTGACCTCTCCCTGACCACACCATGATGGATGTGCCAGAGAAGGTTATATTTGCTATCCAAACAAAAGGCCACAGGAATAATGAGCTGGTTTTGCCTAGACTACTAACTTGTAGAGTGTGAACTTACTGTTTTTATTAAGCATCTCAGTTAAGTATGTGGTGACATAAAATGTAAATGCTTTTGTTTGTAGATGTCATGAATTGTTTAAACCCCAACCCAGTGGACAAATATCAAACACGAGCCACAGAACTGGTGACAGGAGCAGTGCTGTGTTGTG
The DNA here is from genome assembly GCA_028555095.1 of Dicrostonyx torquatus. Taxonomy (NCBI): domain Eukaryota; kingdom Metazoa; phylum Chordata; class Mammalia; order Rodentia; family Cricetidae; genus Dicrostonyx; species Dicrostonyx torquatus. The sequence continues at coordinate 7,521,623 of JAQHUG010000014.1, read as the reverse complement.
TGACACGAGACACACAACTTGGAGAAAGCTTGCCAGTGTCGGGTTTGGGGGTACAGCATGAAGCTTCAGATTCTGTTTCTACTTAATCTGATCTGTATTTCATGTCAGCATAAGTGCAGGAAACATCCCTGGAGCAGTAGTTTTCCCCCAAGTAAGCAGCGTTAACTTCCAGGCCCTGTTTGTCGGTTCAGGGTAATCAGTTTCTATTATGTGTTCGAGACTCAAATTCCACCAGTATCTCACCTTCAAACGTTAGCTTTAATGCAGAATCCACTGAAAATACTGTCATTTTATTTTTCTTTTGAAAAATGTGATTGTCACTGTGGAGATATTGGATCTGTGTCAATGAGCAAAGTGTATTCTGAATGAAGAGCAGCTGGGGTACTAAGGACGGAGATGAGCTGACTGACCTCAGCGTGTAGGATGCCGACCTTCGTGCGTGCTCTGTAGTGCTGAATTCATCCACCTTTCCTCTGACCAGGTGTTCCTGTTGTGTTTTGTTTGATACAGCGCCTCACGCTGGCTGGCCTGCCACTCAACAAGTAGCCCAAGATGGCTTGACCTTGTAGCCAGCCTCCTCTGGGCTTACACTGCAGGTGTGGGCCACTCTTGCTGGCCGGGCTTGGTTTGCCTTTATCTAGTATGGCTGAAAGCACTGACAGATAACGTGGAAGGCCCGCTCTGTAGCACTGTTTCCTCTTAAATGCTCATTCACAAGTTAGTGAGTCCAGGACAGATTTGTAGTTATCTTTCTAGGTTATATCTCAATAAAAACCCAAAATGAAGAAAGAATTCCATATCCGACTCTTGGATTTGTGCTTGTTGTACCAAAATTAACACATTTTACATCACAGTCTTTCTTTCGGGGCACCAACTGGATTGAAACTCTTTGAGGTGAGAGTTTTCATATCCTCTCAGAGCATGGAGTACATTTCTTACAGCTGATGCCTAAAAAATGTTTGACTTACCAGCCGATTGGATTTTATGATTTCTTATTGCACTCCGAGTCCACAGGGCAGGGTTTATTTTATCCTGATGGTGAATATACTCACACATGAAAAGTGCTTAGTAAGTGCTCTAACTGGCGCTGTCCATGCTCCCGAGGTTTCTTCTTCGTTCCTGCTCTGCCCCTGCAATAGTCATGGGCATCACTTCTCCCCGTGGGCCTCCTGCCTATGATGATCAGTACGCGTGTTTCCTGATGCCGCAGCTCCTTGCCGTATGTGCCCGAGCAATAGCAGTGGACCCAGGCTTGTGTTGACTTCATTTAATTTTAATTATTAGTCTCATGGGGCTGGTGGACAGCGCAAGCCAGGTGATAATGCCTGTCACAAACATTTGTTCATTTATTCAACACTCTGACTTATTTTTGGCAGGGGGAAGCTGTTGTTATCTGATTTTATTGTTACTAGATAGAAGGAGTGAGTTATAGTACTTCAAAAACTGCAACATATTTCCGCATGTGGCCTTCATTGCTTTTCCAAATGACCAGCAATATTGTATGTCATCTCTTCCATCAGTCCCCTATCTGATTTCTTTTTTCATGATGACCCTATTTAGTCTGGAGGCCTGGCCTTACTCATCCCTTTACTAAAAGTAGGCTTCACATGTCTCTTTCCCTCCTTCCCTCCCTCCCTCCTAATCTCTCTCCACTGAGAAGGGCTTTCTTGCCTTTGCTAATTTCTACATTTTCATCTTTTTCCTTCCCAATGAGCCGTTTACACTTGGATTGCCTATATTATTTTCATGAATACCGCCAGCTCCACCACTCTCCTCACCACCAGCATTGTTTGCTATGCTAGCCCATATCTGGGATTATGAACTGTGTTTGCTGGTATACTAAACACATTCAAAAGTGGCTATTAAAAAAATGCTGTCTTCAGATAGTCTTTTTCTGCTATTGATTTCTTTGTCCATCTTGCCCTTTGACCTCGTTTTTCTGTTGTGTGTGTGTGGGGGGGGATGAGGAGCACTAAAGGAATTGAAGCACACCAGAATTCAGTGGCTACATATATAATAATACCACCGTCGTAAATGTCACAGGTGTTCCCAAAGTGTTTGAAACCAGGACCATAGGGTGTCTCATGGAGGGCAGCGGCTTCTTCCTTTGAATCACCAGTGTCTTTCACACCGCTTGTGGATCTGTGAGAAGGAGAGGAGATGGCTGGCCTTGGTGTTGCTTGTGCACAGTCTCATCTAATTCCTACACTGTCACTGAGTCTGTTGTTGGGGCTAACTATCCGCTGGCACGTAGCAAGCACCATATTAGACATTTCTACTGTTTTTTGATTTCCAGTTGGCATTTTAATAATTGTCTTACATGGCGAAATGTGAATGTTCAGGTTTCTGCATAGAGACTTACCTTTTGTTCAGCCCCGCTTAGTCACCCTCCAGCTCTGTGGTACCTCAGCATTTCTGTTTGTGGTGAGACACATAAAAGGCTCTGCGCTGTGCTCTCGGGATGAATCACCGCCTCTTTCAAGTCAGTTTTGTGTGTGCTGGATGTTCATCTTGAAACCCACCTTCCCCTCATTCCCCAAAGATGCACTTCCATTCTGCTTCCCTTTTCCATTTCAGCACCACATCTCACAGAGTAGACTTGCAAATCTACTTTGGAAAAGATTTCCTGTAACTAGAGAAACCCTCAGAAGCAATTTATAGAATTTCGGCCTCACGGATCCGCAGTCGAGTTCTGACACTTATGATTGCTTTCTCCAGATGCTGAAGACGGAAATCTGCCCCTACTTTGTTCCCCCCTCCCCAAACCTCCCTGATAAACAGTTCCCTTCGAAAGTCCCGATGCTACAGGTTTGGGCCTGTGTTCATTTGCAGTGTGTGTGGGGAGGAATAAGCCGTTTGCTGTAAATATATCCTAAAGTCTCTCATGTACCTGTTTGACCTAATTTTAACATTTATCTACATGAATATAAATATTTGACTTTAGTATTACACAAAACAGTGGTGTTTGCTATTACAGTGTTCAGCAGAAGGTACTTCCTGGACTTCTCTGCTGACTTGCTGGTTAACCACAACAGTCCTTGGAAGTTACTACTTTATGCCTGTGGAAATAAATGAAATAAATCAAGCTTCTGCTAAACTTTCAAAGCATTAAAGTCAAATATGAAATAATGGCTATAGTCTTAATTTTTATAGCTTGACAGAGCTGCAATATTCTGGTGTGGATTTGTGATTTTTGAAGTAGTGACTGGAAAACATAATAATTGGTTTCCTATCCCGGGGCAAGGGAGGTGTCTCAGAGGCAAAGCACTTGCTCCACAGGGAGCAGGGCACAGTTCAGATGACAGGCATCATGCCAATGCCACGCAGGCTCCGCGGCCGTCTGTCACCTCAGCGCTGCATAGGTGAGTTCTGGGTTCAAACGAGAGACCCCGTTCATTGCCCAGGAGAAGAGCTATTGAGAAAGAAACCCAGCGTCAACCTCTGACTTCTACAGGTAGGTACACATGTGTGTGTTCTTGCTACACATGTGCACCTTATACATACGCACAAACAAAAGCTATCTGACTTCCTGTTGTTTCAACTGTAAATAAAAGCCTACCTTCTTACTTTAAAGAGTAAATACTATTTTACAGACATTTCCATAGTCAAAATGCCTCCCCTGTTTCCCCAGGTACTGACTGCTCTCACCATGTGCATATCCTGATCCCCATTCTGTCGTCTTCCTGTGCCTCAAAATCTTCTTAAACATGTTCTGTAGCACACATCTACTGGTGATGAAGTCTTTTGGGTTTTGTATGTCTGGAAACGTCTTTAGTATGCTCCTTTTCAAAAAAAATTATTTGATTCATAATTTCTAATAGCCTTTTAAAAAATACTTTTAAGGATGCTACTCCACTCTTTTCTCATTTGTGTAGTTTTTATTAGAAGTCAGCTGTTATCCTTATCTATGTTCCTATGTGTGTCTCTATATACATTTATATGCTGTATGCATGTATGTATGTAGACTAAATGTAATACATGTGTGTTAAATAAGTGTATTTAGGTGATCTGTAGTTTTTTTCCTCAGGGTTGACTTTGCATGATTTACTTGTCATGCAAATAGGTATTTTTCATTTTCCTTTATATTGACTGATTGAACTTCTTAAATGTGTGGATTTATCATTTCTGTCAAATTTCAAAATATAAAAAATAAAAAGACAACTCTGTCATTCCTTCTTTCAATTTGGGACTTTGTTCTCTGAATTCCCACCATGGACTAAGTTCCATCAGGCTTGGACTGTGTTTAGTTTTCTTCCCACTTGCTCACTTTATTTTGGATAGTCTCGAGAGCTGAGCCTTCAAGTTGGCTACCGTTGGTCACATGTGCGTCGCTTTTCTTTAGCTATTAAAGTTTGGTTTGAATACTTTAAAACTCTTCCCAACTCTTTTTATCCATATGAACACAGTTAATGGAGCTATGACATCTGCTTTGATGACCATGCTTACACATTCTCATGCCTTTTTCAGTCCTTGGTCAATGTTGTTCAACTGACGTTTCTTTGCTATGAGGGGTTTTCCTCTGTCTCTGTCTGTCTAGCATCTCTCCCTCCTCCTCCTGCAGTGGAGGACTTGAACCCAGGGCTTATGCCTGTGAGGGGAGTGGTATGCACTGAGCTAAAGCACTAAACTTGTTTAGAAGCTGTTTCTGGAAGCCAGACATTGCAATTTCTCCTTTGTTGGTGGCGAATAATTTTATTCTTAGGTACATTTTCTTGAGTGCTTGGGATGAAGTTAATGATTAGAAAAAAAGTTTGATCTTTTCAGGCCTCATTTTTAAGATCCCTTTCTAAGTTCTGTCCCCAGCACCGCGTGAGTTACGAGGCATCCTTTTCTCTCCAGTGTGTCTGGCGGGGAAAGGCACAGTTCCCTGTCTTGTTGAGAGTTGGGTACTCTTCGCTCTACTCTGGTCATGGTCACATGGCTCTTCACCTCTAACCTAGCCTTTGGGGGCTGGGTCTGTTTCCTCACCAGCAGCTGCTGATGACCGTGGTCCTGGCACATCTACAGAGGGTTCCCTGACATTCTCCAGAGTTCTCTGTTCAGATCTCCCTCCTCTATTACATGTTCTGTTGTTTTTTTTTTAGATTTCCTGGTCTCCCTAGATTCTCAGATCTTTTCCCTTGTGTCATGAGAAGGCTAAGCCTGGATTTTACTCTTTGATTAGGACCCTTAAGCTGGCAAAGTTAGGGGCCTTAATTTCCCATTTCTTAGGGTTTAATCTTATGTTTTTCATTCTTAAAAGATTATTTCCTGGTATTCGGTATCTTGAAAACTATTGCTGTATATACTTTGCACAGAACTTAAATTTTTCTCAAACAAGAAGGCAGATCTAGTTTATCTTGTTCAGTTTTGATGGGAGTGGATGTGTTCTATCATTTTTTCTCAAACAAAATCTTGTTCATTGCAATAGATTTAATATAATAGTTTCATGTAGTTTATTGTGCTATTTCCTATTTTAGTCATTTCTAAATTTTCCTTAATGAATATTTTATATTATAAGCATAATGAAGGTTTCATAGTCAACTGAGTAGTATCATGCTTGATGATTTTATCACAGCCCTTGCCATTCAAAACTATTCCTAATAACTGAACAGTATAGGTGGATGCTTGCAGTCCTAACTTCTGAGGAGACTGGGATGGGAGGATCGTGAATTCAGAACCAGCCTAGTCTATACTGAAAGAACCTCATTTCATAAACCACCACAGCAAACCGAAAACCATAAAAAAGTAAGCAGCATAAAAAAATCACTCGTTTTTACTGAAAAAAGTTTTATATAATATATTCTGACCATGGTTACCCCTCTCCCAATTCCTGCCTTCTTCCCCACTCACCCAACTTCATGCCCTTTATTTCTCTTTCTCTTTAGAAAATAGACAAAACTCCTAAAAAACTCAAGTCAGAATTAAAAACAAAACAAAAAACCCAAGAAAACCACACACACACATGCACAAAAACAAAATCAGAAACCATAATATACAAACAAACAAACAAAGTAAGACCAAAAAAGGGCCCAACAAAGCAATGTGAGACAAAATGTCTACAAAATTACCACTAAGTTAGTTTTGTGTTGGCCATCTCTGAGCATGGATCAAACCCTAAGTGTCGTTCATCCATCCAGTGAGACTCCTTTGAAAAATCTAGTCTTTGCTTTGCAGGCAGTTGTGAATCGGAGATGGCTTCTGGGTTAAGGATAGAGGCGTGTGCCCAGTTTCCCTCTCAGCACTGGGAACCCCCACATGGTTGGAATTTGTGTAGGCCCTATGTGTGTCGCCACAGTCTCGGGGTTCATGTGTGTGTCAGCCTGTTGTGTTGGGGTTTTTCAAAGCTCTGTTTCTTTGGTATCATCCATCCGCTTTGGCTCTTACAATATTTCTGTCTCTTATTCAGCATTGTTCCCTGAGCTCGGAAGGAAGGCCTCTGATGAAGGGATCCCATTTAAGGCTAAATGTTTCAAAAATCTCCCACTCTGTGCATATTGCCCAGTTGTAGGTCTCTGTTTTCATCTCCCTCTACTGTAAGAGGAAGCTTGTCTGATAATGGCCAAATAAGCTATGGGTACAGCAGAACACCATTAAAAGTCATTCTCTTGCTACTCTTTAGCAGAACAATAGTATTTAGTTTTCCCCTAATCCCATGGCTTTTCTAGACTCAGGCTCTTGGCTACCCAAGCAGTGCCAGGCATGGGTTCCACCCTGTAGAGTGGGCTTTAAAGCCAATCAGAAAGTGGTTGTTTACCTCAATAATGTTTGTGCCACTATTGGGCCAACATGCCGTGAAAGCATGTCACTGTTGCAGATGACAAGATTTGCTGTGGGGTTGGTGGTTACCTTTCTCTTAGAATAATGAACAAAGTATTTCAGTACCATGAGCACCAATCAGTAGGGTATTGTTTCTAAACTAGTAAGAAGTTAACTTTGTTGAGAATAATCATTTCTATACCTGTGATGGCACTCTGGCATCTGATGAGAGTGCTCCGCAGGTGAAGGTCTTGCCACTGAGCCTCATCACTTTAGTTTGATCAGGATCTATGTGGTAGGAGGAGAGAACTGTTTCTCACACGGTGGTTTCTGACTGCTACTTGCATGCCATGATACGTGACCCCCACCATGAATAAGAAAAACACATAATTATGAGAAAACAGAGTACTGGGAAGAAATACCATGATTTGAAGAGTGACGGAAGCCAAGTAGCTTCAAATAATATACTTTTGAAGAGAGTCTATGTGAACGAGTATAAAACAGCTTATGTATTACTGTATTTTAAATAGGATCATCTTTTATGGATCTTGTTTAGGGGGTTCTACAGTTCATGTAGCGGCCTCTAGAATGCTCATATATTTAGCAACAGTGAACTCTGTGCTAGCAAATTCCATTATTTTTAATCCACTTGCATGTTTGAGTGATAAAATATAGTACTGTGAAGTAATATGAGAGTCAAGCAACAACATTCAGGAGCATATCTTGCCATCGTGAGCACATCCTGCCACATCGAGAGTTTTCTGGCATTAAGGGCACAATTGACTGTGAGAATGTAAGAGAATCTTTTGAGGTGGTATAGTTCCATATGCTGTGGGAATATGTCAATGATTTTTAATTCTGTAATTTAAGTTTTTAATGTAGTCATTTGAAAGCTAGTTGTTAAGCATGGCAAGAAGACCAGAGTTGCTTTAGAATGCTTTAGGCAAATAATTCTGTGAGAAGAAATGAGAATTAACTTTAACATTCTTCAGGACTGAAATAAATATCAGCACTGCGATGCCAAAGCTTGTGGTGTTGTTATGTTGCTGTTTCCAGTATTTGAGTATAAAGGTTAGGCCAGATTTATATGCTCCTATAAAACTGAACCAATATGTAAATAATTTATAAATTTTAAGCACAGAATCTCACATAGAAAAATGCCTCACTGTTTGAGAGACCACAGATTGTCTCTCAGTGTTTTTTCCTCTCTGCATTCAGATGTAGACCCTCTTAGGTCTATTGAAGAGCCACTCCTGTAGGCTAAGGATGGCATTTGCTAGCCTCCCTTGCAGCTAGGAATCTCAGCATGTGGCAGAGTTCTATGCATAGGATGTAAATGGATGCACATTTTGGGACTTCCAGGTGGGTCTTGAAGGACAGATTTATCAGAGCCACCTCTTCCCCTTTCTCTGTTGCTGAAGCATGCATGTGTACCTAGACCATGCTGTGGATGATAGATGGTGGGATAGTAGGCTTTTTACAAAGGCCTGGTCCCAGGATGATGACTTTTGCCTTAAGCAGAATTGCCAAAATAGATTGGAGTCGTATCTGAACTGTCACTGTGGCTGTCAGTCACTTGGAGCCAAAGCTGTATGTCCTGTTACTGTTATTTTGCATTTAAAACTGTTATAGTTGCCTTTTGTAACTAAATTCAAAACCATCAAGTGGCTATGCACCATCACTTTTAAGAGGGTCTTTTTCTTCTCTCTCTCTCTCTCTCTCTC
>JAQHUG010000014.1:7495261-7513096 GCA_028555095.1 Dicrostonyx torquatus | reverse complement strand
TCTCTCAATAAGTCAGTATCTTATCACCTAAGGCAGACTAAACAGTTAAACCCACTGGGTCTTTCTCTGTGGAATTTCAATACAGATTTAAGTCACAAATTCCCAATGCTGACCTGGGAGGAAGTCAAGGTTTGGGAAGAGAGGGAAAGCTAAATTAGTTATTCCTGCATTTTATTTTTCTTACAGTCACAAAGAATCACCCCCAGTTTTTCTGTGTTCTCTATTTTTTAGCTGTTAAATCACAAAGTCTCCTTTTAGTCTCCTGTGTGAACTCCTTCCCTATACTCTTTCACTCTATCTGTGATAGCCCCTCTGAAAACGGCATTCCCAGAGACTGGGATAGCTCAGAGGCTGCCAGTTTCCTCCATGAACTCTCCTTTCATGTCTTTCATGGATCCTCTTTAATCAAGCCCTGAAGAGTAGGCCAACTTTGATTCGTGGTTAATTTTCCTCTTCCCTGGGTAAGGGAGATGAGGAACCAACCACGTGTAGATACGTTTTGATGATTGTTCACAAATTTAAGAAAATGTTAAACCAACTGGTAATATTCATATACAGGATATGTAAATAAAAGTCTCATTTCTGTGAGGTAGGAGAAACATCATACCACACTAAGATGTGGAATTTCCCTCTGTATGCTCTGAATACCATTGGTTAATAAAGAAGCTGCTTTGGGCCTATAGACAGAGCAGGATAGAGCTAGGTGGGAAAACTAAACTGAATGCTGGGAGAAAGAAGGCGGAGTCAAGGAGAAGCCATGTAGTCACTGCTGGGGACAGATGCCTCCACTGGAGCCCACTGAAACTTTGCTGGTAGGTTATGACCTTGTGGTGATACACAGATTAATAGAAATGTGTTAACCAAGATATAAGAGCTTAAGTGATTGGCCAAGCAGTGATTTAAATAATATAGCTTCTGAGTGGTTATTTCAGGGCTGAGCAACTGGGAACGAACTAACAGCCTCCTCCAACAACACTATACCTACATTTCCTAGAGCTTACAGCTGCACCCTGTAGACCCTAGCTTTTTCATTTCAGTATCTGTTACACCCTGGTGCTTACATCTTGCATATTTTATTTTTCCCAATTGTCTATGTATGTTATGTAATTGAGGTCTGCCATATTTATTTTCTGCAGCCATCATTTTAAACTAATCTTTCCAATGGGTGTTTCCTTTCCTTGCCCTCTTTCAGTTCTAATTCTGCCTTCCCATTTCTGCTTCTGTCTTTGGAAATCACATTGCCTTACTTTCTGCTTTTCCTTGCAGAAGAATTCTGACTTCAATGCCTCTTGTCTTAACTGAATTCTTTTAACACCTTTTATACTTTATGCATCCAGGGAGGCTTTCCTAATACCAAAAATAATGTTTGCCTCAGTTCTTTGAGAAACAGTTTAAAACAGGTACTCAAAATGTTAAACATAGACCTAGCTGCTATATAACCTCCCAGCTCTACTTCCAGGTATACAGGAGGTGGGAGGGTTCAAGGAGGGAAAGAAAGAAGGAGGAGAGATGAAGGGAGAAAGGGGGAGGAATTGAGAAGGGATTTTCAGACAAAAATATATGTGTGAATGTTTGCAGCCATCTATAATAGCAAACAGTAGAAATAATCCAAATATCTACTACCTTTGAACATTCTTTTAAATGGTGTTGTATCTATTTATTAAAATATTATTGTGCATAATAAGTAAGAATGGAGTGCTGGTGGTGGATGGGAGTCATGAATATTATGCCGTGTGAAACAGGTTAGGCTCATGAGACCATGTCTTGTATGACTCTCTGTGTGTGAATGGGTCATGTGAAGGGAAACAGGCTGTGAGTGCCAGAGGACATGGGATGTCTCTGCGGGGGCAATAACAAGGTTGTGAAATTAGATAAAACTGATAGTTGCATTAACTCTTTGATTATTGATAACCACTGGGTTATATTGATTGAAAGGTAAACTTGTAAGCATAGGAATCATACCTGATAAAGGAAAAATAGGTAATAGGACAAAACCAAACCAAACCATATGGGAACAGTGTAAAAATGAAGAAAGTAGCCAAAGTACTTGGACAATTCTGAAATGAGTGGATATCCTCCGGGATATCCAGTGCAGCTGTGTAGGAGAGATTGTGATTTTACACTGTTAGAGACCTAAGGACCTGAGAAAAGTGAGATTTAAGGCATGAAGTGGGTGTCAAAACATCACCATCTCCAACATTCTGTTGAATGTGCCTTGCTTTTTCAGTGTTTCTTTCTTATGTCAGAAAATCATTAAATCCATATTCTTAGGTTAACATTAATTCTACTTTGGATTTGTTTTCTGCATATTGGTAAATAATGACTGATTGATGTGCTCTCTTGGAAAAATGCAATTATACTTGCTTATAAAATGCTCCTTTTTACCTTTGATATTTTTATGGAGAGAAATTCATTTCTATCATATGACATTTCTTTTGGGGTCCAATTACTAGAGTTTGTGTCAAAGACTTGAGCACAGCTCATTCACTTAGAGGCAAAAGGCAAAGTAAACTTGAGTGTTCAGAGCAGGAATAGACAGAAGGGTGTATTGAATCAGCTCTGGGTCTAAACAAGAGAAATGGAATTCTGGGGATGCTATGGAAGCTACACGTTGGACCTGTCCCCCTCAGAAACAAGTGACCTGGGTTACTCTTCATTGAGGACTGCTTCTAGAGGATACAAACCCCAGAACTTTATTCTGCAGTGCAGTCCAGAGAAAGCCCTTGGGCAAAGGCATGCATATGCTGGCAGTTGGAAGTCTGTGGGCATCCATTCAAGCAACAATGGGCATGGAGTGTGGGTGGCATTAACAGAATCCACTATAAATACAGGTTGTGATCTTTGTAGGAAGAGGGTTGCAGTGCAAAGAAGACCAGAATTAAAGTTAGTCTTTCTCAGGACTCCCCCAGCCCCACATAAGCACCTGCTGATCCAAGAAGCAGGGTGCACCAATCTTTCTGTAGGGGGCACTTGGCCTTGTACAGCCCAGCTTTCTATAGAGATAGCTTCCTTCCTATATTTTAGAGGTAAGCATCAACTTAGCTACATGTTTGAAAATACTTTGAAGGTTGAAAGAATTATTTCAAATTTACTGAGATATCTACCCAAATTTATATCAATAGTGATATATAGAATGTGACAGTCAACCCGATCTGTCTTGGATGTTAACCCGTCCAAAGCCTACTCCTGCCTGGGCAGTATGAATCTGGTCTCTGTGTAACACGTGTGAGAGTAAATTTCTAAGTTCTGTGTAAGCAGCAAAGGTACCATGGGGATGGTTATTTTTAGCCCGTCAGCAGTGAAGACAACCCAGGGAAAGTGGGTGAAATGAACCTTGAAGTAATAGATAGGGATTAGCCGTGTAGAAATGGGGAGCTAGGAAGAAACGGTGCATTCCAGGAGAGCCTTGGCAGAGCGCTGGTGGCAGCACACACAAGCGTTAACCCACTCCGTTCAGGTGAAGGGTTTGGACTCATGAGATGACCAGGAGAGGCTGTGGGTCTGTCCATTGCCAACCAGCCCTGTGGTCCGTGACTGATCAGATAAAAACTTCTGAGCCTATGCCTCTTCACTGAATTGAGGACACTAGTTTTGTTTATAGTGTAAGGTTGTTTTAAGATTGTAATATAAGAATAAATCCAGTAAATCATTGTCTCGCTCCATTCAGAGTGCCATAACCCATTCCTCAGACTGATTGATAGAGGATTTGGTTCTCTGTTCTTGTGGTTGGAAAGTCTGAACGTGTGCTGGATCCTGGTGTGAGTCTCCGGGCTGAACCCCACTTTCTGGATGGTCCTTCAAAGACGGACTTGACATTTCTTATCAATCAATCAGCTCTCATTTGTAAGAACTAACGCATTCATTCCCTCACTGATCCCTGCACAGCCATTGCCTGTGTCACTCAGATGCCTTCTGCTAGCTCCCTGTCTTAAAGACTCACCATGGCTCAGTTCCATTGCACTGGAGACTGAGTTCTTGAGCCTCTGAGGGACTACTCTGTCTAAACCATAACAGTCATGAAAATAGTCAGAATAGGGCAGATCTCTTCTTTGGCCTTTCTGACGGTGTAGTTTGGGATTCTAAGTCATGGCTCCTGAAGAGGCTTCCAGCCCCAAGGATCACAGGCTTCCCTGAAGTTTATGGGTTATTACTCCCACAACTTCAGCAAGAATAAAGGGTTTGAGAAGCCCTAGTGCTGGAGACAGACTTCACAGAGAGTTACAGTAAGATGTTAGCTGCTCCGAGAAGGCTGTGCGTGAACAAACATTTGCTTTGCTTAATATTGTGTGGTAGATTTATTCATTTCCTCATTCCTTTCCTTTCGAGACAACACCTGTTCACATGACTTCAAGAATTCTGACTTTCAGTGGGCCAAACAATTTATTAGTCATTATATGTCAACATGAAAATGATCTACTGCAGAATCCCTTTGAAATGTTGTAAATGTCTTTAAAAAGTAATGGCCTTGGGCTGAGGGTAGAGCTAAGTGATAGAACCCTTGTTTTGCATGTGTGAGGCCTGACTTCCATCCAGAGCATCGAAAAAACAAAATAAACACGAAACAAACCAAACACCATTGCCTTTTAAACTCTGAAGGTCCAGTACCATGCTTGAAATCACAGCACTTTCCTTTGGAAAAGTGCTTTCTTTAGATTTTATAGTCCCCGTTTAGACTTCCATGGGAGGCAGTTTCGCCAGCACCTTTATGCCAACCATTGTGTGATCTTATTCATATTTAATTTTCTACATTGTATTCTCCTTTGTATCTTTTCTGCTTAGGCTCCAGGCCTGATACCTCTCCAGAAAGACTTTTCTTTTTAATTACTTGAGATAATATACAAAAAACATTCAACTAGATAATTCAGAAAGTTTATTTAAAAAAATTGGAGTCATGCCATCATCATTAAAGGAAGTGGATGACTTTCAAGTTGAGTGGCTTTAAAAGGGAGAGCTTGGGTGCTTGCTCTCTGCAGAGCAAAGTGGTTTGTCATTTCCTAGCCATAAAAGGAGCCTTAGCTCCTTCCTATGCATTGTCTCTGCTTGAAAGATGCTTATGTCCCTGCGGGAAGACATAGGTTCAGAGGAGCAACCCTTGCAGGGCATAGGGACAGCGATGGAGTATGAGAGGAGCAGAGGGATACTTGCTTCGGGTTCAGAATACGCTCGGCAGCATGAGGACATAGGATACGCAGCGACAACCGTGTGAAAGGAGGAAGGTAGTCAGGGCAGGGTGGAGTGATGGTGCATGGCCCAGAGCTCTGAGAGAGACCACGAAACCATGACCAGAGTGGGCTTCTCATGGTAATGGGGAGGGAGTTTAAGATTGAGAAGCCAGGTGAGTGCTGACTGCAGAGAAGCTTTGCAAATTCTGGAGTGAAGCCTTCAGAGTTTATAGAGTTGCTAGAGCAGCCATGACAGGTTATCAAACAGAGGTTGGCATAGTCTTTATTTTTGTGTTTTGGTAACAGTGTGCAGTTGATTTGGCATTGGGGGAGACAGGAACTAACAGGCTCCAGAGGCTATTGCCTGTCTGGCCAAATGTGAACCGAAGCTGAGGTGGTTGTCACAGTGATAGCAACACCGGAGGAGATTTGAAGGCTACTTAGGGAGTAGGGAGGTTGTAATGAGGGACCATTGTGAGTGGTGCAGAGAAGGAGACTGAATTCTCTCACATGGGTGAGGTTTGGATCCTGGTGCCTGTCAGTGCTGTTAGACTTTGGGAGAAAACACTTTTTGGTGAACGTTGACTTGTGTCCCATGCTTGCTGTGTAAAATACTTGCTAATTTTTGATTAATGACTTCATCTATTCCCAGAAAAACATCTACTCTGTCAGACAGTGTATTGGGTTCTGAGAATATGGGAAAAGTTTCAGAATGTTCCATATGTGTCTGGAACAGCCTAATGGGAGAAACAGGCCTAAATGATGACCCAACTAATTACTTAGTTAGGAAATAATATGGGGGGGCAACTCTGATGATGGAGCTCGGCAAACTGGTGTGTCCTGCCGAGCAAGAGAGGTTGGGGACTCCCTGGAGAGTGGCGGCTCACTGAATCCTTGGTGATGTTGCCCTGACTGGGTTTGCAAAGTGAACACGGGAAGGCCCTAAGCCTAACACAGATGATGTGGATGAATGCATGAAGTTAGCAACAAGGACAGTGACAGAAGAGGGAATGGAAAGGGTGGAGAATATTTCCAGGAGGTCAAATCAAATGGCTAGAGATGCTCCTCTGGTTTGAGAATTCCTGGTTCGTGTGGGTTCCACACAGTTCAAGAACAGGCACCATGAAGCAGGGTGGTGATATGTGGTGTTTCCTTACGATCAAACAAATGAAGTCAAAACCATTATTAAAAGCACAGCCTCCCTATTGCTGTGTTTTCCCTGTCATTGTTTCTGCTGACCTGAATGCTGGCCATGCTTCTCTAGTCTTTGTTCACCACGTCTACACTGAAATCTTGAAGTTAGCCACAGTAGAGACGTCTACAAACACTTGGCAGATTCATGCTCCAAATCATAGATTTTTGGTTTTGCTTGTTTGATAGATGAAAAAGTAATAGAGAGCATGTTAAGAAGGTAGGGTACAATTAAATCATGTCAGGTAGAGAGTATCTTGGGGATAGTATACCATGGTGGAAACAGTCTTCTAGTGTTTGCGAATCGTTATCAAACAAAGGAAGTGTTCCTATTAATCATGAATGGGAGAAATTTTATAATTTGCAAGCTGTGAGCTATGTCTTTCATATTAGTACACTTTATAATGGAAATACACATATACACAGTTATTTTATTCACACACCACACACACACACACACACACACCCCACACACACATTTCTATGAAGGCCAGAGCCAAACATTTATTTATTGGCACACAATGTCTGTGTGCATGGGATGAAACAAAGCAGGTCACATCTGTTCTTTCAAAAAGCATGGTGCTCGGGTGGGGTGGATGTGATCCTTAGACATTATACCATGTATGTAGAATAGATTCCCAGGTGTAGAGCATTGTCTGTTATGTTTGTATAAGAATGGATTTATAGTCCTTCAGTGAGGAGCCAGCCAAGTGAGAGGCTTCTGAAAGTGGTATAAGAAGTGTTGGCACAGGTGGCAAAGAGACGGTAGGAAGCGATACAGAAATGCTCATGGGGAAATAACCTTGTTCTGGGAAAAGACCCCCTTTGCTAAAGTGTACGGACTGATAAACTTCAATGGCTATCAGTTCCAGTCTCCGTACCCTGAAGCTGCATCAGTGAATTGTGGTTTACGAAATAGGCAGATGGAGCTAAAGGAAAAACAACTTCAGGAAGATGCCAGTTTCCTTGTGAATAAACCGTAGAGTCAAGAAGGTGAGCACGGTGGTTGGCCAGGGTCAGCTTTGGTGCTGATTGAATCTCTGAAATATTATGTTATATTTGTAGCCTGTTTTGTAGGCGGACACATTTAAATGAAAATGAGAGACAGTCTAAAGGTGGCTCCTGCATTTAAATGCCAAGTATTATTTCATTTACTTAGCTTTACAACACGACGCTTCATTTCCATGGACACGGATTGAGTTTCCACGAGATGATCAGAAGTGGGGTGTAATTTGAGGTTGGCTAAGAGGCATTCATTGCATGCATGGATAGTTTGAACACAAGGTAAAATGTTATCCAGACTGCTGAAGAAAACAAGTCCTATTTTGGAACACAATTTTTTTCAGCAGTATAATTTATGACTTTTCCACTTGGGCTCTTGCTTTTAACACACACACACACACACACACACACATACACACACACTAATACAGCACACACATATACCCAGAAACACACACGCAGACACAAACACACATACTTTTATACACATACTAATACAGCACACACATACACTCAGAGACACACGCTCATACACACACTCATGCACAAATATACCTATGCACACAGACACACTCATGCACAAATATATTCATGCACAAACATACTCACACACACTCATGCACACACACACTCATGCACAAACATACTCATGCACACAGAGGAATGTATCAAGCTTTGCATATGCTGCTATATTCTGATTAGTTCTCATTACTAGAATTTGCAGTCTTTGTTTTTGCTTGGTTGAAAACCATAAGTTACAAAGCCATTTTCAATTTGCAAAGGACTCTGACATGTCTCATCTTTTCAGTTTTATTTTCTTTAGATATCTGTCAAACAATTACCCTAAATATTCAGAGACATTCACATAGGCTGGGCATTGTGGTGCACAGCAGTAATCCCAGCACTTGAGATGCTGAGGCAGGAGGATTACAATTTGAGGCCAGATTGGCCTATACAGGAATATACAGTCTCAAACAGCCAACAAAACAAAAAGATACTCGAGGTGATGAATGCAAATATAAATGCTGATAATTGAGTGTACATATGAGGCCTCCTGTTTATGTGTCATCGTACCTGCCAGTGTGTGCATGTGTGCATGTGCATGTGTGCGTGCATGCGTGTGTATGTGTGTGTGCACATGTGTGTGCACATGTGTATGCTCATGTGCATGTTTGTGCATTGTGTGCATGTGTGTGCATGCATGTGCATATGCACATGTGTGTGTGCGTGTGCGTGTATATGTGCATGTGTGCATCTGTGCTCGCATGTGTGTGTATGTATGTGTGTGCATCTGTGAGTATGCAAGCATGTTTGTGTGCATATGTGTGTGCATGTGTATGTGCCTGTGAGTATGCAAGCATGTGTGTGTAGAGATTAGAGGTTAACATCAGTGTCTTCCTCAATCACCTTACGTTTTGAGACAGGATCTCAAAGCAAACTTGAGCGTTTTGATTTGCCTGACTGCCGACCACAAACCCCTCAAGATACTGTTCCACACAACCTTCCAGTGCACATGCAGCTGCTGCTGCTTCTTTTTCTTCTTTACAGGGGTGCTGTGGAGTGCACTCAGGCTGTGCAGCTTGTATGTCCTTTACTGACTGAACCAGCTTGATGCCCAGACTCTGTAACTATCATCTTTGAGCCTAATTATGTTGGGGGCTCTCTGGCCTTTTGACCGCACCCTGGCAGCCTTCTGGTGTGTCGGATATTTGGTCGAAGACTTTGAAAACACGGTCCTTTATTTTGTAGTCATGGTTTTACAATGAGAATGTTTTGTGCTCCACTCAGACAGCTGCCCTGTTGTCTATTGAGTGACTCTCGGTGGCAAGCTGCCCATTGCTAGTGTAAGCCATGATTAAGGTTGGTAAAGAGGGAAGGATCAGGGCTTTTTTAAGTTAATTGATTAATTTTCCCAGAGATTCCTGTCATTAGGGTGACCAGTGAGATGTAAGTAGAATTCTGCTGAAGATGTGTCTCTAAAGAATTTGCATTTGGTCTTAGGAAGGGCACACAGTCTCTGGGGTCTTCTGACCTGTTTCTCTTTTACCATCAGAAACAGCAAAGGCGTTAGCAGAGAACCAGCCTCCTAAGAGGGTCTGCTGAAGAGGGCAAGGGTCTCAAAGTCTGCCTACTCCTAACCTTTGCATTTCTACAGTCAACCTAAGGTCCTCTTCCCTGGAAAGCACCATTCCAAGTATGTGTCTGTAGGCCTGACAGAGGCTCTGTTGACTGCTGTCTAGTCTTCATTTTTGGTTGGTAAGAAAAGACATGACACAATTTCTTTTGTAAAACAGGCTTCATTTTTTTTTAACAATCAGTCTAGGTAGAACAGTCCAGAGAAGATAAAACCCAAAACCTTGACTCGGAACCAACGTTATTGCTGCAAAGCATGGCTGGTATTGAAGGCGCCTATGCACTTATGCGCCTATGCTCAGCTGAGAAGAATACAGTCTGACAGTGTGTGTGACAGCGGCATCTTTGTTTGAGTGGCTTAAGTCAGGGTGACAGTCAGTGAGGTGGTTCAGTGAGGAAAGGTGCCTGTTGAGATGACCTGGGCTTGATGCCCAGAATCCCCAGGGTGGAAGGAGAGTACCACCTTCCCTAGGTTAGTCCATACATGTATCATGGGTTCTCCCCCTCCCTCCCTCCCTCCCTCCCTCTCTCCCTCCTTTCTTCCCTCTTCCCCTTCCTTTCTCCTTCTCCTCTCTCTCCCCCTCCTCTCTCTCCCTTTAAATGTAACAAAAATTTAAGTTTAACTACCTTACTGAGTTGCTTTCTGGTTTATGCAGGACCATTTATCAAGATTCTCATTTTAAAATGTTAGTTGCCTTTTATGTTGTTAAAAATGTTAGGAACGAGTGAAAATCTGCCTGTTCATGCACTGCTAGAGACTTAGGGGAGTGGTTTTTAAGTGACCCTAGGTAGTTGTCAGTACAATTAAAATATAATTATTAACTTATTTGAAAGTTAAATACAGGTGTGTGTCTGTGTGTGCGATGTTAATGACGTCACTTATTGATGATTCACATATATTATTATATTACTTTTCTGGGCAGTATTTTGTAACAGGTGTATTATGAAGCCAGTCAGCTTTTTGTCCCTGCCAGGTGTGAACATCAGAGTCATTTAAGCTCGGCACTAACACCCTCATTGTGGTCCCGGCAGGTGCTGTGCTTCTGAGGGCCACTCTGGGCCATCTCGAGTCCATACAGTTTCTGGGGCTGATGTGTGTCTGCAAACACAGGTGGTCTCACACTGCCTAATTATAGCTACTTGCCATTTTGATTTAGTTTATCAACTACAATGTTTGATACAACTTTTTTAAAATATAAAACACAATTTATTTCTAACTAGAAAATCTCATCCACATTGTGAAATTCTGGAGAAGCTTTGTGAGTGTGTGTCTCAATTGTTTCATTCTCCCAATTTTTCCCCCAGCTGATCAAAGTTGATAGCAGATATATGTTCATAAAAGTTTGATGTTGATTGCTTTACTTCCTACACTCCTCACCACTAGGTTAGTTCATTTTTAGGTAATTTTTCTTAGTTTTACTTTATTAATATTAACTAAAATTTCTCTCTATCTTTTATTTTCAGACAGTCTTTAGCCTAGGCTGGCCTTAAACATGCTTATACAGCAGGTGACTCTGCATCCTTCTGTCTCTGGCATGCACATCATACCTGGTGTTAGGCAGGGCTGGGGAGTGAACCCATGCTTCATGTATGCTAAACATGCGTTCACAAACTGAGCTCGGCTTCTACCCCTTAACTAACTAAATATCTATCTACTAGAAAAACTCCCGGGTGGGAAAGTCTTACACAAACACTCAGCGGTGATGAAGGCAGTGCTTGACTAGGAAGTCATGTTTCATGTTTATGAGAAAAGTTAGCTGGAAAAATGCTTCAGTTCAAGGACGTTAACTGAAGTTACTGTGTATCTATCCCCTCTGTACCTGGGACTGTGACTGCTGCACAGTCTCAGAATATAAGGAGCCTCATTAAGAAACATTCTTTCAAAAATTTAATTCACTCTATATCAGTCGTACTTTGATTTTAGTTCAGATGTGAATTAAGTACAATAACATAATTACATTAAAAATCAACTCTCCATCATTCTGTTGGGCACGCTTCATAGCCCAACTCCCTTTCACAAAACTCAGTGCCCTACTTCATCGTGATTGCCTCACCCGAGCGAGGTCTGTGGCTTCTTTCTTGTTACACGACCTTGGGGAAAATTGGCTTAAATGTATGAAAGGATATTTCAGGCCTTGACTCAGACTAAATAAATGTGCTAAATTTGATACAGTGAGTGGGAAATTTTCTTCTCACCACATGGAACCACTAATGAGCTTGGGAAGTAAACATGGTTAAGTAGGCATAGTTGCTGCTTTGTTACAATCCTTCTGAATTGGCCAGTTAGCAGCAATAACAGTTCAAGAACTTCACGTTTTTGTAGCTTAAAGACTGACCAAAAGAAGCCAAGCCAGCCCACAACAAAATAAACTGTTGTCTGATGAGAAGGATGGAGGAGGTTGGCTTGTCTTCTCCCCGGCAACAAGGCGTGTACCACCTCCCATCCCAGGTATTAAGATCTCATTTGAAATATACAAGGTGTTTGCAGATATAATCAAGGTAAGGTGAGGCCACTTTGGAGTAGGACGTGCCATTATGACTGATGCTCTTGAAAGATAGGAAGGGAAAGAGAGTGACGCGAGACGGGAGAGAGTCATGTGTCAGCAGAGGTCAGAGCTGTGCTGGTAGCATGACCAGAGAGATGCTGACATTCACAGCCTCCACCAGAAGCTGGGAGAAGCAAGGGAGGAGTCTGCCTGGGATGTCAAAGGTGTCAGACTTCTAGAGTTGTGAGAAAATACATAGCTGTAGGTTTAAGCCACCTGGTCTGTGGTCCTTTGCTATGGCAGCCCCAGAAAACCCACCCAGGAAGGATGGACAGTGACTGGCAGCTGGCATCACCAGTAGCTGAAGGAGTTTTCCTCTATAGTTTCACATTTTTGTCCTCTCCCTATGCTAATATTTGAGACACCGGGGAACTGGGTCCGGTGTCTTCCTCCATCATCTAACATGGTAACTTTCTATAATATCTCTGGGCCTTACTTCCATCACAGTGAAGGGAGTCTCTGGGACGGTGTCGAGTTATAATAACATTGAACCTTTATGAGGCTTCACCTGAGCCGGGCCCAGGGGCGAGTGCCTCACGTGCCTGCTTTCATTTATTGATGACAAGCCTAGGAGGGATGTCTTATTATTTCAATTTCACAAATAAGAAATGCCAAATGAGGGCATTCTCTGTGGTTTTTGCAATTTTTCCTGCTTTCTTGCTTCCACGACTTTGAGCCTGGCAGAAACCACTGTTTTTTTATGATTAAGGCAGCCATGTTTTCATTAAGAATTCTCTTTATGGAGCTGGAGAGATGGCTCAGCAGTTAAGAGCACTTACTGGTCTTCCAGCACCGTATAGACTGGCTCACAACTACTTGGAATCCTTGTGCCGGGATGCTTTCTTCTGGCCTCTGGCGGCACCTGCATGCATGTGGCGCACACACACTGACACACGTCCACACGCATGCACACAGGTAAAAAAAATTAAAAATCTCTATTATACTTTAACTTTTTTATTGTAAAAAATGCAAGTAAATTGTGTTTTCTGGCTTGACTGACAAGTTTGCATTTGTAGTTCCTTACTGTGAAGGATATAATAGAGAAATTTGATGTTTTAGTTGTCATATTGACATTCACCTTGAGGTAGTCACAGCATAGTTTAAAACAAACCGAAATGGGTAAATTTATGAGTCTCCATCTTGAAGACCCAAGGCTTGATAAAATGAGGTGGCCGCTAGCCTTGCAGTCTCCCTCTTTTTTGCCTCACAGGCCAGTTTTTGTATATTCCTGTACCACGGCAACCTGGAGTCATCTGTCTGGTAAAGGTAAACTTGGAGCATCTGCGTTTTAAAGAGAACAGTGGCCAAGACAGTCAAGATGAGGAACCAGGAAACACTTAGGAAATGGGTTTGCTGAATCAGTGTAGCTAAGACCCAACCATGAGTTCAGCACGAGGATCCCAGCTGTGATGGCATATAAAGATGATCTTGGGATCCTTAATAAATTAGTGCCAAAAAAATGAGATTTGTTAACTTTTTGGTCGATTATTCTCTTGTTCAAGAACACAGTAAGTAACACACTTTACCCTGTCTTTACCATGGGCCTGTTAGTCATAAGTTTCAAATCTCCGAGAGGAATGAAGATGTATCTTGAATCAAATGCTGAGAAATCCATTGCATGCTGCTTCTTTA
Organism: Dicrostonyx torquatus; assembly: GCA_028555095.1. Classification (NCBI taxonomy): domain Eukaryota; kingdom Metazoa; phylum Chordata; class Mammalia; order Rodentia; family Cricetidae; genus Dicrostonyx; species Dicrostonyx torquatus. The sequence goes on along the minus strand of JAQHUG010000014.1, from coordinate 7,499,430 downwards.
AAGCGGGGACTTATTCTGTCACATCACTTTAACATGAGACCGTCTTAAAAAACACAAGAAGCAGAGGTGTATGTGTCCAATCTAGAGACAAAATTGATCTGTCCAAGCCTGGTCTGTTGATCGAGTGGGGTCTGAAAGGCTGTGTGTTTTATCTCAATGGAGGATGAGTGCCATAGAAAATGTTTGCTGTGGCACAGTAGACAGACGGGCTTCTGGCTTCCCAACCTTGCCTCGGTTAAATTCGTCTCCTGTCGTTTAACCAGAGAACTGTCAGTCTTCTGAAGACCTGGGCAGAGAAGAGATGGAAACAGGAAGCTCGTTTGAGGAGCTTAGCCAGCACCAGAGGGTTTGGTGTGAAAACACGCTGGCTATGGGCAGACGCCGGAAAGTCTGACAGAGTAATATGGGAACTTCCCAATATACCTGTCATGGCGGAGTGAAGTATTAGGTGAACTGGGACTGAGTGTGTCTGTATTTCTGTCACAGGCTTGCGACAGATTAACGTTGTGACTGGAAGGTGGTGCTTTGTGGCCATCCTTTCTTCACCTGTCAAAGCCGTGAGCTTTTACTCTCCTTCTGCTTCTCTTAGATTCCCCTTCTGCTCATGAGACCATAGGCGTCGAGTTGTGTCTCTTTCAAGTGCCAGAGGTCATGCCTGCCTGTGATGGCTAATATTGGTTAGGAACATAACCAATCAGAGCAGAGCTCAGTTGAGGGATTGTTTTTATCATACTGGCCTGTGGGTGTGTCTCTGGAAGCATTTTCTTGATTTCTAGTTGTTTTGTGAGGGCCATCCCTGGGCAGTTGGGACTGTACTGTGCAGTAACGGAAACTGTATGTGAGCCTGAGAATGAGCTACTAAGCAGTTTGAGGTCCGTCCAGTCTCTCCAGTCCCTCCATGGTCTCTGCTCCAGTTCCCGCCTCCAGGTTCCGGCCTCGGTTCTTATCCTGATTCTCCTTGAGGATGGACTGACTACAGAGGAGAAGTATAAACCGAAACATCCATTTCCTCCCCTAGGTTGGCCGTGGTCAGTGCTTTATCATAGCAACCCAAAGAAAATCAGAGCTTCATCTTTTGCCAGTGATGGACGTTTTCAAAGGTAGAGAGATACAGTTTGACATGCGGGCTCTATCACAGTTTTGATCGGGTAACAGTGTCTGGTGCATATATGCAGTGAGAGGGACATAGATAATAGTGACTCCCATTTCCTGCACATTTCTGTTATCCAGATAATTCTCAAGGGACAACATGGTGAAGTTTTGTCCGGCGTGTACCAGCCACGCATGCTGTCGCATGTCCTGCTATGTACAGAGCACAGAAAAGAATCATGTGGCTCCAAATGCGGTCAAGATGCCAGCTTTATGGGCTCTCTCAATACACTGACTGGCCTTAGAGGTCGCTATGCACATTTTCTCACCGACCTTCAGGAAGGTTAATATTCACTGCTAGGATTTCATTGGGGCCAGAGTCTCTTTAAACACTTGCCTTGTAAACTGAGGCCCAGCCCAGTTTCCTATCAGGCCGTATTAGTTTCTTCATTTTTTTAAGATAAGATTTTCTACCCTTTACCAGAAGTTTGTAGTAGTGTATTTGGGTGGGGGTAGGCAGTGGGGAGGAAATAGGGGATTTGGAGATTTTCAGAAAGTTGAGGTATTATGCTTAAATGTAATATTTTTGGCAAAACTCGGTAGTCATAAGCAGTGTGGGTGAAATACAAAGTGTATATTTAGACTTCAGTGTGGCTCATACATATGCATTGTTTTTAGATTAAGAATGAGAGCTTTTAGTTTTTGCTTCTCTTTGTAGCTTTCAAAAGAAATTTGATTTGCTCTTCTCTTGGGCATGGCAGTAATTTGTAGCACTTTCTGGTAGTTGAGAAATTGGAGGCTCCTTTTGGGCCCTTAAGGGTGAGCATGTGCTTTCCCCTGGCAGGAAGGTGGGTCATGGCATTTTGAACTTGAAGTAGAACAGAAACTAGAGATATTATTGAAAAAGGGCAAATCGCTCTTTGGGGAGAAAACTGAGGTGAGCCCCACAAAAAGAACCTGCTCTCTTTCATCTCTGGCCACTGATTTATCTCAAGTTTGGAGTAAAGCCTGAAGGATGAATGTGGTTAATGGAGTCTTAGCTTTGGGGAAAGATCATTTAACTGCTTTCATTTCAAAATGTGCATTTTATGAATGAAAAGTGTAGTTGGGACATTGACAAGACTCTTTCCTGTATGATGTTAATTTTTCTTCATTGAAGCTACCTTCTAACGTCTCGTTCTTTGGAACTCATGCACTGGAGAACCAGAGTGGGCTGCCACGTGCTTTTATTTTTTTCCAGGTCTCACCTGCGCAGAATTGGACTCTCTGGGGATTAGTGGTGGCAGCTTCAGTTTTGCCAAATGACAAGCACCTGAAGTAACGACTGCTTCTTTCCTAATTTACCTGGTGTGCCCTTTGTCAACTCACAGACTTAAGGAAGAGAGGAAGGGCGGGGATATAGTCAGTGTAACCAAGACAAATGATAGGTATGAAGGTGTGCATGCACAATACTGAAGTGATCTATGAGGAGTTAGAAACACTTTAATTAACGCCAGCAGACAGAGCATTTCCAGGGAGCAGTACACAGAGACGTGCTCAGAGCAGCAGTCAGGTTACCCAGACGAAAAGTCCCAGCTTCTCACTGCTGATTTCCAAAGCCTTTTGAACGCTGAGGCCTAAGCCTTACTGTTTTCTGCTGTCACCATTATTTTTCCAAGTATCTACTGACCTTTGCAATTTATGTCAAAGGGAAAAATTGTATTACTGAGAGAAATATAGGGTTCTTTGAATATTAGGAGTTCGCTTAGGGTCCTCCTTGCTACCTTGCTTTAGGGGCTGTGGACTGTAGCCTGGTTATCTTTTGCTTTACATCTAATATCCATTTATGAGTGAGTACATACTGTGTTTGTCTTTCTGGGTCTAGGTTAAGAAAGACATGCATGGATGCCCCTGGGAAGGGGAAATAGAGAAGATCTCCTTAGTAAATTGGAAGGGGGAGGGAAGGATGAAGGGAGATGGGGGGGATTAAGGAACTTGAGGGAACAGGATAGTTGAGTTGGGGGAGGGACAGAGAGGGAGAACAAAGAAAGAGATACCTTGATGGTGGGAGCCATTATGGGGTTAGGGAGAAATCTCCTGCTAGGGAAACTCCCAGGAATCTACAAGGATGACCCCCAGCTAAAACTCCTAGCAGTAGTGGAGTAGTGAACTGGCCTTCCTCTGTCATCAGATTGATGACCACACTAATTGTCATCATAGAACCTTTATTCAGTAAGGAAGTAGATGCAGAGATACACAGCTAAGCACTGGGCCAAGCTCCCAGAGTCCAGTCGAAGAGAGGGAGGGGCTATAACGAGCAAAGGGGTCAAGATCATGATGAGGAAACACAAAGACAGCTGACCTGGCCTAGTGGGAGCTCACTGAATCTGAACTGACAGCTGGGGAACCTTCCTAGGAGCCAACCTTCTTAGGCCCGCTGAATGTGGGTGACAGTTCTGTGGCTTGGGCAGTTTGTGGGATCACTGACAGTGGGACCAGGATTTATCCCTAGTGAATGAACTGGCTATTTTTTTTAATTTTAATTTAATTTTTAAATTTCATTTTACATTCCATTCACAGTTCTCCCCCATTGCTCCTCCTACCCCCACCTGTATCCTTCCCATCCCACTCCCCATTTACTCTTCCCAGTGGGTAAGGGCTCCCATGAGAAGTCAACAAAGTCTGTCACATTAAGTTGGGGGCAGGACCAAGCCCCTCTCCCCTGCATCAAAGCTGAGTATGGCATCACACCAGACGGAATGGGCTCCAATAAACTAGCTCATGCACCAGGGATAGATCCTGGTCCTGCTGCCAGGTGCCTTACAGATAGTCCAAGCTTCACCACTGTCTATCACTTATGGAGAGCATAGTTCAGTCCTATGGAGGCTCCACAGCTATTGGTCTAGAGTTCCCGAGTTTCCACAAGCTTGGGTCAACTGTCTCTGTGGATTTCTCCGTCATGATCTTGACCTTTCTTGCTCATATATTCCCTCCTCCCATTCTTCGATTGGATTCCTGAAGCGTGGCTGTGGATCTTTGAATCTGGTTCTGTCAGTTGTTGGATGGAGGCTCTATGCTGATAGCTGGGGTATTCACCAATC
>JAQHUG010000014.1:7469603-7494198 GCA_028555095.1 Dicrostonyx torquatus | reverse complement strand
TTTGCTCCTTCAGTTTCAGGAGGTCCCATTTATTGATTGTTGATCTCAGTGTCTGTGCTACTGGTATTCTATTTAGGAAGTGGTCTCCTGTGCCAATGCAATGAACTGGATTTTTGAAGCCCATTTCCTATGGTAGGAGATCTTGCTTAGCCGGGATCATGGGGAGGGTCTTGGTCCTGCCTCAACTTGAAATGCTGGACTTTGTTGACTCCCCATGGGAGGGCTTATCCTTTCTGAAGAGCAGATGGGGGGTTGAGGGAAGGTAGGGGGTACGGGAGGAGGAACTGTGGTTGGTATATAAAATGAAAAAAATCTTTTAAATAAAAATTAAAAAACCCTAGGAGTTTGCAAAGAAAACATGAAAAGATCTTAATTGTTAAAAATATGGAATTTTTTGTAGTATACCAGCGTTTGGTTCCAATTGGAATTGTTGTTATTATTTTTTTGCCCTTTTATGAAGAAAAGGTATTTCTGTGTTTCTTCAACATGTCTGTACCCCAAAAGCCAACTTCAAAGTATATGGTTTCTTCAGAACTTAAATGGTATAGTACCTACAGGATTTAACCCATTAGCATTCAACCATAAGATTTTATTTAAAGTTGTGGTAAGTTAATTCATTTTCACAAGTACTTGAAAGATTCTGCTCGAATGGACGCTTTAGAGACGGTGTGTGCCTTTGTCAGTAGAATAGACTGGCAGCCAACGGGGTGACTTGGTGAGAACTGCAATATGTATGTTTTTATCGGCATAGTTCTTTAAAGTCAGAATAATATTCAGGATGAGGAAATAAGGACTAGATAACAAGTGCTTTATGGGGTATAGAGATTATATTACTTAAAAAAAAACTTTTATTCTTCCCCTATACATCAGGAGGAGTGGATCTCAGGGAGAGGGGAAATCTTACAGTGAAGAACGGAGTGGAATGTAGGAGCTGACACTGGTTCAGCTCTTGGGGATACTAAAATAGGTAAATGTTGCAATATGTTTGGGTCCTTGGATAACACTGTTTCCATTTTACATCTTGGATAATAAAATAAACAAACAGACAAACAAAAATCCCTGCAGCTAGCCAGTATTTTCTTATCACATTCTACTCTATGTCTAGAATTGGTTTTTTTGTAGGCCTGCAATTTCAGCTCTTCTATAGGCTGAAGATTCCTTGATCCAGTGTGCTCAGCACAGGAAGACGTTGTCTTGAAAAACAAAAAACAAAACATCAGGAGGAGGAAAAGGAGAGAGAAAAAGAACTGGACCTTTGTGTAGGGAAGGAAATAGACAAGTGGAACTATATTGTTTTTAAAAATTTTAAGTACAAAATTTAAGGATATAGATTCGACCTTATATGTTCACGAAGATTTTTGTCTAGCAAGTTGAGGCTCCCCCCTACCAATGACTGCACTGCTCTGAACATTTCCCACTGGGCCTAAAGATACAGCAATGGAAGATTTTGGTTCAGTGACATATTGTTTTCCAATATATAGCCTAGTGCTTAATTGCTTTGTAAAGTTACCCCAACCTTCAATAGGAATTTAGTTTGCAATGGGATCTGGTAGCTGTTTAATTTTAAATTTCAATTGTTGCATAGTACTGCAAGAGGATGTGACACCCTCCCTTCAGATCCGTTGTATCCAAGATGGCAGAGGGACATTTGTCAGTGTAAGGCTAGAATCCTAACTGAAATATTTTATACCTGATAACTTCATCTCTGACTATTTTAAGTCTAAATAAATATGCAACCCCCCAATTTAAAATAGTTGCATTCAAAAGTTCACTGGAAACAGAGTTGTTTGTGGAGTTTGAGACATTTTCCATAGTAACAATGTTAGGTTTCCAGGCCAACCCACAAAACCTATTTAAACCATATTGTATAATTTCTGCTCTAAAATCATCATGGGGCCCACACAACATACATCATATTAATTTTATTGGGAAAATACATTAGTGTTTACCCTGGAATAGACAAGAGCTTGAATGAAGGTAAACTGGACATTTTGAGGTCATCCTCCTATTTGGTAATGATATTTCTGAGTTGTTCCCTGTGGTTCCAAGACCTGGATAAAGGTTCTGACAGTGGACAGGGCTTCCTCCAATTGTGGATATTAAGAGTTACATGAAACCAAGAGGCCATACAATCTGATAAGGAGTTTATTCCGTCATCATCTATGTCTAGAAGAGTTGGCTCAGCGGGATTAACTCTTCAATGACCTTGGCTTTGTGTTATGTTGTGTTCTTTGAAATTTGTATAGCATCATGGTTATAAAAGTTATAAACAGCAACAAATACAGCTTTCCATGAGCATATCCAAAAGGTTACAATGTGAGGGAGCCCCACTGGGAACTGTTTCTCCAAATATGTATTTCCCTTTATGTGTGTTGGAAGTAACTCATTCACAGCCTGCCTGAAACAAATCAATGGTCATGTGATCGGGTTTTGAAGAGAGCAGATAGTCTGGGAGCAGTGTTGATTTGAGTCTGAGTCTTATCGGAGCTGTATTCCATCTTCTGTAATCCAGTGACAACCTTCCTTGAACGTGGTTTGAGGTAACTTAGAATCTATTGACTAAGCAGAAGGTAGGCTACTTAGTGACTTATCTAAATCGTCCACCTTCCTGTCACCATAGAGTGGTGGCCTGGGGCTAAGGTAGGGTCATAATATCTGTTTTCATTTTAGCTTTTCTGCAGCTCTATGGTCTTGACTATCTCAAATAATTTTCCCTTTCAGAAATCTAGTCTATAAAATAATGAGGGGGTTGGATTGGCTTATTACTTGGTTCATATATTCAGAAAGTGTCTGGATCCCTACCCAGTGACAAGCAGTGCCATATTTTAGGAACAGAGAATACTATAGTGACCTGTCAATGAACACCCAAGCTGTAGTGTTCCTCAGTAATTCCATGTGAGAATCTGTGGACCTGGTGAAGCTATCAATCTTTGGGTAGGGATGGTATACATGACTAGATCTTCTGATAGTGTTACTCTAGGAAAATTTATGGGTCTTTTTCTTTACCCTTGAGAATCAAAGACTTTGATCTGATTCTGTTTGTTCTGCCCCCAACTGTTATTTCTCACAAGGTTTCTGTATTTCCTTTGCTTATTATAGAACAACAGACAATGTCATGAATTTTTTCCTTCCATATTTCTGTTATATTCAATGAGAAGATAATCTGGGTTTTTTGCTTAAAATATATAGTATACTTTTTTGAGACAGGTCACTATGTAGCCCTAGTTAAAATATATTACTAAAAGCAAAGGGAATTGATGGGTGATGGTTGTTAGGAAGTTTCCACCCTCTCCACTTTTGCTTAAACTTGTAGAAGAAGATATAGGGGCTTAAAGGCAGCACGTCTTGATCTAGTTTGTAGTATAGCTAGATGGAGGAGACAGGAGGGCAGCAACTGGACAGCTAGGGTTCACTGACAATGTGGTCACTGCCCATCCTCTATCTTCTGTCTTCATCCTGCCTGTTTTTTCTCAGGGCTACATCCCTGCTCTGTCCGTAGAATGGGTGGGGGTGATTCCCAAAGACTAGAAAAAGGGGGCTGTGACAGTAACAGGTTTTCAGGCCCATGAAGAAAGGATGGAGTGAGAAGGGGTTGATGGCAGAGAAAGCTTATACAGGTTCAGAGAAGTAACCCAAATTTCTGGATCCTTTTGAGTCCCCAGTTCAAGAAAGAAGAAATCTATTGAAGCCAAGTGAAACAGTAAGATGAGAAAAGTCTCAGGACGTGGTAATTTATTATAAGTAGAAAGTCTAGGGTGATTCTTGTTACTGTGCATTGGAAGCCCTGGGAGACATGCACACAGTGATGGGCTGTAGGGTAGGCATCTGTCTTCTCCATTTCAGGAGCCATTGGTCTAACAGCATTTTCTATGAGCAAGAGAGTAAATACTTTAGTTTCCTGGGAACTGGGTTCTGTGTTAGTGCTTTGGTCTTGAAGCAGGAAACAGCTTCAGACAACAAGCTAAGCAGGGCAATGCCCATGTTCTAACATTTTGGTGATGGACAGCTTCCTTATATTTCTTTAGTGTCAGAGTTTTCATGTGTCAGGAAGTACTTATGTTTTGATTTTTCCTTGCTAAGTTGAAAAAAAAAAAACTCACGAAAACTCCTGTCAGTGTGGACTGTCCTGTAGTGTGTCAGTTGCCAGGCTGTCTTTCCTCTGTCCACCTCCGTTCACCTCCCTTTTTCCTCTCTGTTGTCTGTGAACGAGAATCTGATTCTGTTTAGTTCTGCCTATTCCCATTGTCGGCTGCTCTGAGCACATGTAAAGGAGGTGGGACAGCTAATGTACCAGACCGTGGTACTTATTCTTCTGTTTTCCCTGTTGAAGTTGAACATGACTTAAAATATTTCATTTTTAAATGCCATATTTAGCATTCTTGTGCCTAATTTAGAGTAATTTCTTTGCAAACATTTCTTACGGAAGTATGATATATCCAGCAGGAAATGATCATGGCTGTTGTTAAGATCCAACAACCACAGGTGAGTGCCAACTTCAGGTCGGACCTTGCCTTCTGAAAGCAGCATTTGCTTAGGACTGGTTGGGCGCGGACAGCTGTATATTATTGTTTATGAGCCTTAGCCTTTACTTCAAGTGTTTATTTCACTCCTGACTTAATTAGCAGCTAAGAGCTTTGTGCTTTGTATTTTAAGGAAGCATGTGATTTGTTCATTACTTCAAAAGCAGATTAATTATTATTATATCTTTAGTCACCGTCTAAACATCTATACTGGTGAGCTCTCTCCTGCGGAGTTACCTTGAAATGCCCTGTGGTGTTTTATTAGCTTTCAATTCTGTGTTTATTACAGTTGGCTGAAGGTTTTTTTCAATTTAGTTTATTGGCTACAGAAAACCCCATCTTTCTGTGGAAATTACCCATTTCAGAGGGTAAGGAGTTTACTGGTGGCGGCTATCATTTAGCTGTAGACATTTGACATTTTCTCCACATGAACCTGAGTTTTCCGTCTGAGTTAGAGGTAGAAGCAGCTCAATTATGAAGTAAGATTTTAAAATACTGTTTCTGTCTTCTGGGTTCAGGAAGAGGAATCGTGATTAAAATGCATACTCCCAATGTAAAAATTACTTCCCTGCTCACGTGAGCCTCAGATGGAATTATTAAACCCAAGAGGACGAATAAATAGCCATATGGGTGCACATTGTCTAATTTCGGTCTTGTAACAAGTTTTAGGGGCTCCGAGTGACTCTCAGCATTTGAAGAATACATCCAGGATCCTTAATGGATCTAGGCTGTGAGTAAGAGTATGTGTGACTTGTGATTCTGTGCGTCTCTGCTACTTCTGTATGTCTTGGCTGGCATATGACTTTCAGGAAACTTAGTTAAATTTAAATTTCCTACTAAGAACAAAAATTTTGGTGTATAGCTATGTCCAATGCAATAGTTATGATAACAAAATTATTTCTTCTCCTCGTGAAATGAAAACAAAATGGACATCCTCCTGCATGTGGTGAGGTATGCCTTTAATCCTTGTGCTCTGGAGGCAGAAGCAGGCAGGACAACCTGGTCTACTTAGTGAGTTCCAGGACAGCCAGGGATCTATGGAGAGACCCTGTCTGAAACAACACAGGAAAAACACAACACCCAAAGTGAGCATCCTGCATTGTTATTTTCTCCTTGCAGAATCTGGTGGCCCCGAGTATCTACATTCTGTCTCTTGGCTGCCCAGGGATCCAAATTGCTCTGGTCTAATCATAGGTTTTGCTGCTGGAATTTTAAGTTTAGCTGCTCAGGATTATGAACTAAGAACTTTCATCCCACTGAGGTTCAAAATATCCAGTGTTTAACTTAGTAGTGAAATAACTAGGATTAACCTATTTATTAGTGCTAATAGTCTTATGCATTAAATTTTGCAGATTATGCATTTACTTAATATGAACTATTAATACTTCAAGGCAAAGAAGTATCAAAACACATAATTTAAAGCCCCATGCAAAGAAAATGAAATATTTTGAGCCATTATTTTGTAGCCAGAAGTTTCTGTCTTACCTAGTCCTGCAACTGCTCAGTTCCAAAGGAACACACAGAAGCTTCCTTTAATTACAAACTGTTTGGCCTCTTACCTTAGGCCTATTACTAACTAGCTCTTTCAACTTAAATTAACCCATAATTGTTATCTATGTTTAGCCACATGAGTTGGTACCTTTTCTCAGTAAGACATTCTCATCTTGCTTCCTTTCTGTCTGGCTGATGACTGCATCTTTGCCTTTCCTCTACCCAGAATTCTTAGTCTGGTGGCCCCGCCTATACTTCCTACCTGACTACTGGCCAATCAACATTTTATTAAACCAATAGGAGTAAGAAATTCTTACAGGGTACAAGAGCAGTGTCCCACAGCAGTTATTTTATTTTGATAATGTGCTTTCCTTAAAGGACTCATCCTGTGAATTAACTATTTTAAACTTCACCTAAAATTTTATTGTTATAGTTGCTTTGATTCCTGTGTACATCATAATTTACAGGCAATTTTTGTGCATTTTATAGCACAAATAGAATACTTTATAAAAATCTAGTGTGCAATTGAGATCTAATCATTCTTGAGCTGTATTTTTAATTTTAGCCAAAGGTAAGGGGGAAGCTTTCTGTTCCCAAATACTTGGCAACTACTTCCTGAATTACCACACAGAGGCTTATTTTAATTATACGTGCTTGACTGGTAGCTCAGGCTTGTTACTAGCTAACCTTGTGTCTAAATTAACCCATTAACATCTGTGTCACCATGTGGCCCATGGCTTTACCGTTTTTTCAGCATGTCTTGGTTCCTGTTTGGCTGACTGGCGTCCTCTCTGACTCCTCCCTCCTCCTTCCCATCATTCTCAGTTTCACTTTCCCACCTACCTTCCTGTCCAGCTACTGGCCTGTCAGCTTTTTATTAACCCACGAGGGTAATCCATGTTTGTAGTGTAGAAAAGGATTGTTCCACACTAGGTAAAGCTTCTACAATAGATTTTCATATCTTTTACATTCAGAATATAGCTGCAGGGGGTCAGAGTTCCTTATGTCAGAGCACAAGCTGTACACCAAACTTCTAGCAAGCCAACAGCTTCCCCCTGGGTAGGCCAGACAAGACCCTTCAGAGGCTACTTTGGTACGTCTTGGCTGGCAGATGACTTTCAGGAAACTTAGTTAAATTTAAATTTCCTACTAAGAACAAAAATTTTGGTGTATAGCTATGTCCAATGCAATAGTTATGATAACAAAATTATTTCTTCTCTTTGTGAAATGAAAACAAAATGGACATCCTCCTGCATGTGGTAAGGTATGCCTTTAATCCTTGTGCTATTAATACTGACACTGGGGAAATTCAGAGACTCATTAGGTCTTACTACAAAAGCCTGTATGCCACAAAGCTGGAAAATGTAAAGGAAATGGACAGTTTTTTAGATAAATACCATATACCAAAATTAAATCAAGACCAAGTGAACAATCTGAATAGACCCATAAGTTGTGAGGAAATAGAAACTGTCATCAAAAACCTCCCAACCAAAAAAGCCCAGGACCGGATGGCTTTAACGCAGAATTCTACCAGAACTTTCAAGAAGAGCTAATACCTATACTCCTTAATGTATTTCACATAATAGAAACAGAAGGGACATTGCCAAATTCATTTTATGAAGCTCCAGTTACCCTGATACCTAAACCACACAAAGATGCACTATGTCTGCCTGTACATCACCTTATTACAACATGATGATAGTGGACTAAACGTCTGAAAATGTAAGCCACCCTAATTAAATTTTTTCCTTTATAAGAGTTGCTGTGGTCATGGTGTCTCATCACAGCAGTAGAAACCGTAACTAGAAAGGGCCCCAAACACTCTGGACCACTGAGCAGTAGTAGTGTGGTAATCACGATAACGTGGATGCAGTTCATCTGATCTTCATGGACCCCAGTTTTCCTGTGTGTGAAGCAAAGTGCATTCAGAAGGGATGGTCTCTGACATCTCCGTCACCATGTTACTGGCTACAGCCAGCATTGGGAAGACTCAACTGTAGGTTGTCACACTTAGGACCATAGCATGTGTGAGTGATTGTTAGAAACTTGTCAATCATAGGTAGACTCTTGACAGAGAAACAGTATCTTCAGGGTGTCCCCAAAATCTCTGTAGTCAGTAATGCTCTGAGATTTAATAATAGATACAGTGGGAATAGTTAGAGGATTTGATACCATATTTGTTCTAAATTACAGGGTTATGCATGAGTTCTTCCTAATGAGCCTCTACTTGTGCCATGTTCCTTTATTCTTTATGATTAATATATCTGGGAGTTGATTCTGTTTCCTTCCTTTCCCCTTCTTTCCCCCTTGTATTTATCTTAAATTTCTGTCTCCCACTCCTTTCTTGCCTTTTCTTCTCCCCTTACCATCCTACTAGGACAGACCGAGACTCTTAGTAGGTAATCTTCAAAAGGAGATGTGTTTGTTTTCCTCTCTCTGAATTTCATTTTAACAAGAGAACAATAAAAGGCAGGTCCCAGTCATCAGGAAATGTTGAGCAGAATGTTGCTGTCGAAAGTATGTACACATAAATTCAACCATGTTAACTTTACTTAAGATTTTGTCTAGTTTTAACAAAATGATTAAGAATAAAGAAAATGAGGCATTTGATTTTGTTATGTTGATGAGAATGCTTTACCTCCCCTTTCTTCATTTTGCATATTAAATTATCTCTAACTTGGAAGTCATGCCATGCATTCCTTGTGTTGGCTAGTTGTTCATCACCAAACTTCTTCTTCTTCCTTCCTCCTCCTCTTCCTCCTCCTCCTCCTCCTTCTTCTTCTTCCTTCTTTCTTCTTTCTTCTTCTTTCTTCTTTCTTCTTCTTCTTCTTCTTCTTCTTCTTCTTCTTATTATTATTATTATTATTATTATTATTATTCTTATTCTTATTCTTATTCTTGTTCTGCCATGGGTGTAAAGTCCCCTGGAACTGGAGTTACAGCCAGTTGTGTACTACTGTGTGGGTGCTGGGAATTGAACCCAGGTCCTCTGGAAGAGCTGTTAGTGCTCTTAACCCCTTAGACATCTCTTCAACACCATTATCAATCTTCTTATTTACCTAGTGGACACTTTTCTCATACATTTTCTGTGAACTTTCCTAGGTCATGAAACAGATGTAGGTTCTACTGTCATGAGGCATGCAGTCAGTGGAGGAGAAAGCAATTAAAATGCAAACACTGATGAATATATAATTGGCCATTAAAGTCACTGTTAGGATGGAGAAAAGTCAGAGCTCAGAGGAGTGATCACTGTGTTGCCCATTGAGGCTGGATGTATGTAAACTCTTTGAGGAGGTGGAATTAAGCTGAGAGATCAGTTGAGGATGAAGAATGCTTGACTGGAGAAAACCCAAACTAAAACAAAACAGATGGCGTACAGTAAATCAGGCTTTATTACATGGTGGATACCGAGTTGCTGAGGTGGGAAAGGCCGTGCTGTCTCAGAGGTGTGAGAAGAGATTTGAGGGGGAACCGGGGGAGCAGTGAGGGTGGGGTTCTTCATACACTTGCTAAATTATTCCTTGCCTTTGTTTTTCTTGGTATTCTCCTTACCAATATATGTTTGTCTTACATTTACTGAGATATAATTCTCACATGGTACAGTTCATTCATCTGAACTACACTGGTACCTTTAGTACATTCTCTGAGTTCTGTAGCCATACCCATAATCATGGTCAGCCTGCGAACATTTGATATTTGACTGTTCCCCTCTCTCCACCCATTGGCAACCACTTTTCTACTTTTTTGCTTTATAAACTGATCTGTTCTGCCATCTGTTTGTTTGTTTATTTATTTATTTATTTTGAGATGTCAAGTAGCCCTTGCTGGCCTCAAATTGCTATGTAGCTAAGGCTAGCCTTGAACTGCTTGCGGGTCCTCTTGCTTCCACCTTCTGAGTACTAGGGCCAGAGGCTTTGCCACCTCCCCAGGGTCTGCTCTAGCCACTTTGTATACACGGAGCCACATAATATATTTATTTGCTTCTTATTCATGAAATGAGAGACTGTTACATTGACTCAATTTCCCGCAAAAACATTTCTCTTGTTTTGCCCTGCCCCATCCATAGCTTCCAAGTTTAGAACAGTTTCCAAATTGCTAAACCAAGAGGTAAATCTCATAGTGATAAAGGGTTCCTCTCTTGATACTTTCACTGTTCAGTGTTTGGAAATTTTTGTTGATCATGATTTGATCTTCTCTTGTCTGTTATTGAAATCTGATCACTTTTCCCTTTAGGAGGAGTGGCCAGTGAGCCTTTGTAACCTAGAGTATACATTTTATGTGAAACTTCAATGCCTGAGCAAAGAAGAGACAACTGGGAGAGTGTTTGTTGGTTGGATTCTGTGGCACTATTTGGATGTAGCAGAGCCTTGAGAGGTGGGCCTAGGAAGGAAGTTGTTTCTGGAGATATGCCCTACAAAAAGCTGTGCTCCTACCCATTTTCTATGTCTGCTTTTGCTTCTTGGCCACGTACATGAACAGACTACCTTGGTGATGTGTTTGCCACTGTGGTCCTTATGCCCTGTGGCTGTGATAAGAGGCCACAAACCAAACATTCTGATAGTGAACCAACATAAACATTCTCCTTTAAGTAGGTCCATCTCAGATATTTTTCATAATATTGAAAAGCTGACCGAGGCAGACAAGATGCAGTTAGAAGTTTGAGATAGTAGGTGTAAAAGACAAGTAGCCAAGCCAAGCTATTTTTTTGAAGGTGGAACCATTTCAACAATGAAGCAACAATAATTATATACTCAATACACAAACTCTTAAGTATTGGTGGATTAAATAATAGGTGTTAGAGCTGCTTGGCTGCTGGCTAACAGCCAGGATCTGCTAAAAATCAGAATGCAGTGGTGGGGCAGCTGTAGAAGAACATGTGCGTAGGACTTCCACACGCACCGTTGGCTCAAACCTGAAGTACATCCCATGTCTTTTCTGGGTCAAAGCTTTGGCCAGTGTCACTGCCTCCCTTTCCTCATCAAAGAAGGGACTAGACTGATGTGACAGTCCAGGGAGGGGAGTAAGAAGAAGCTCTGCCCAGATGAGGCAGGGAGAATATTCTCCTGCAAAGTTCTTCTGAAACTCGACCCTCTTGTCAGAGCCAGGGGCTCTTTGATCACTCCCCTTGGTCTTTGCAACGTGACTCTCGAAACATTTAAAAACGGTAGCTGCAATGGTTGATTATTTGAGTCACAATTTAAAGACACTCCCTTCTCTGTTTTGTTTTAGGCAAGGAAGTGGTTGGCATCAAGGGTATAAGAGCTATTTTAACTAAAAGCAGCAGATAGGTTATGGAGAGTCGCCCCTTGTTCTTTGGGCCAGGTCGTAATTACAGGCTGGGGGAACTCAGTGTTGAATGCATGCCGTTCCTCACCTTCGTAAGCCTCTTTGCAAAACTCTCTCTTGCCTGCTCATTTGCTTCTCTTTCTCTGCTCTCAAGGCACAGCAATTAAGGCTTTCTCTTGCCTTCAGTGTGCCAACGTGTCCCACTGACATTCTTTCTTTTCTTTTTAGACAATTAGTAGCTTCCGCATCCACAATGGTCTCCAAATTGCTGAGTGCAGAAGTAAAAATTCAGGTGTTAAGAAATTCTCGTGAGACGGCAACAATGTGAAGGCACAATATCGTGAGCCGGCAACAATGTGAAGGCACAATAGGAGAAATATTTGTCATTTCCGAATACATTCAACAACTGTGATTGAAGTTCTTAGCCTCTTCCTTATGGTGATCGAGAAGAGAATCGTTCTCTGAATTAAGTAGAAGAAATGAATCATTTGCAAAACATACAACGTGTTCTTTCAAGAAGCATTCAAATATTCACATGGAAACATTAAGTGACATTGACTAAGTTCTTTGGCCTTGTTTTACCATCTGCGGGATGAGATGTTTGTCCTAAGTTGGACTTTTGCTGGGAGGGTCATGTAAGATGGATGGTGAGGAATGTCCTTCTCAAATGGGATGGTTTCTTTATGTCTGAATCCCAGTGTACTCTGTGTCCCCTCCTCTGAGTAAGGTGACCGGTGTTTCTGTGTGACCTGTTTCGCACGGCACTGTCTTGTTAGCCCTTTTTGAGAATGACCCAGAAATAAATCAACTGGTTTCCGTGTGAGTCCTCTGGACTCTGATACAGACAAAACTGCTCATTGTAGAAACAGCTATGCGGTTGTCTGTCGGTGAAAGCAAATTTTGGTTCCTTCTTCTCATTCTTACCTCGCCATCGTTAGCTTCTGACACAAATTGTTTTGGAAATTAATGACACAGAGACATGAACTGGGGTATAAACCATAGTCTATATCCCAGGGTTGTGCCAGGCATGCCAGTAAAAGCAGGATTAGTCTCAGAAACTATTGCAACTTTTGAAAATATCAAGACTCCATAATAACTTGGAGCAGTACATCCCTTCCATCAGCTTCAAAAGAAAATAATCCCAAGCTTTGAGTTAAGCACTGGTGTCGTTCTGATGACATGGAGAAAAACTGTCACCCAGCCATGGGATGAGAAACAGCATGACTTCCTGTCAATCCAGGGGCGCTTGGGAGCTTAGTCTGGGAGATTTGGAATCACCTTTTTTTAGAAGTGTATGATCTCTAGGTTTTTGTTATTATCCCCAGTGGTTTTTTTTTCTTTTGGGATGGACACATCACTCAGTAGATATGAATATTTTATTTTAGCAAAGTACATGTGAGCACCCTTTTAAATGGCTTGACTGATACAGTTTTTGTTGGTTATTTTGGGTTTAAAATGGCACTTGAGACAGATAACCATAAAAACATAAAATGGAAAAGTGATTTTTTTATAGACAGAAAGTGGAAGGCAGCATGTTTCTGTAAATGCTGTCATGTCACCGAAGCTGGGAAGAACCGCTTGACGATTGGAAGTTGCCATGGGAAGCATGCCGCATTTCCGTGGCATTAAATTCACTCTCATGTTTGCTTGAAGTAACTCTTCAGGAGATAGCTGTATTTACATATGTGTGTGTGTGCGTGCACATATGTGGATCTCCATCCATCCATTTTTTTCTCCTCTAAGGCTTGTGTGTTGCTCCTTGCGCACTCTGACAGAAGGGAACTTAGCTCTGATGTTGGTGGTCCTCTTCCTGCAACTGGATCATTGTGAGCATCTTGAAGTCTCCCGTGGACACACTGGCTCCTGGGCACCACATTCTTCTCTGAGTCTGTAGTGCAGGACTGTGCTAGCGTCAGCTCCCTGATTCAGCTGGATAGATAGATACTTTTTATTAGTGTCATGATATATTTTAATTAAGAACGTTATTAGATTATTCCTAGGGAAATAAATGAGCCATTGGGTGACCGTAAACACCTCTTTATAGTGCTGACACATCAAAACCGAGGGAGCTAGGGCCTAACTTCCCCCTTAGCTGCTCTGATGCCTGTCATTGTCAGAGTTCGTGGTTGAAGACAGCATAGGGTACACATGGGCCGTTTGAAGCAGTAGAAAGTGCTTCAAATGGTAAAAATTAGCTCAGCAACTTCACAGAGGGAAAAAAAGACCACTGGTGGGTTATCAGATTAGCAGACAGTGTCTCCTCCTTGAGCCCCTGGCGTGCTCCTGAGTTGCATCAGTGATGTGGCTCTGGCCCTCACCCATGCCTACTACCTCCTGCTTCTGAGGGATTGTTGCTGGAAACCAGAAATATTCCTCTGACTTTGTTTGCTACGTTAGAAATTTCAGAGGGAATTCTTTTCATCCAGGGAAAGGAGAATCAGGCCAGTTTTGAGAAGCTAAAAATAAAACTGCAAAACTGTTTTCAGAGTGGAATTCATTGGCTTTGTTTTTGTGCATGACAGCCCCTTAGAATGCAGTATTGGATCAAACTGTGGTTCAAGTAAGAATGTTGAGTGGATTTAAAAAAAAAAACAAAAAACATAGCTTAACAGATCTAATTTCACTCCCTGAAGCTTAATAGTAGTAGAAATAATGTCAATAATAGGAATAATATATTGAGTTTGAAATGTGTGTCAGAAGCTATGCTGTTATTTTATGTATTTTTTTTTCTTCAAATTATACTTGCAACCAATAGAATTTAAATTGTAACGAGGTAGAAAAGATCTATCGGTTTGACAGAAGTAAAAAGAAAAATTCCTGTTTTGGGAAGAAAATTATATTGCCCTGAAAACTTTTTTGAAGGAGGATTCTGGGGTACCATAAGCTAGTTCTTCATTAGCCTCTTTGATTCCTATAAAAGGCCCATTCATGTGGATGTGAAGACTTCAGGGTGAGATTGGTGTTGAAAAGGTAGTGTAGGAAAAGGGTTGAGATTTCCTTCATTTCTCTAATGGATAGGGAGGATAGGGGAGAGAAAGGGACTCACTTAGAATGATGATGCTGGGCTTCGAAAAGTAAGTGTGTGTGTTGTGTGTGTGAGCACACATCCATATGCATGCGTGTATGCATAAATTTGGGTTCTTGGCACACATAGGTACAATGCTAGAGAGAGCCCAGCAAACAGAGAGTGTGGCAGGCTCCAGCATCTCCAGGAGCTTTAGCAGGCAAGGTAGGATTACTTTGAACTGACAGCAGCTGATGAATTAAAGAACCAAGTCCATTCCTTTATGAATCTTTCTAGGTAGGGAAATGCTCAGGAAAGTTTTTCAGAGAGCTGGCCTGGTAGATGAGAGTGCACACTTCGGTTACAGAGAACCCGCTTCCGGTGGCTAGCACGTACCTTATTCTAGTCTCTTTTCTGTTCCTGTGATAAAAGCCACAACCAAAGCAACTCAGAGAGGAAAGAGCTTGCTTTTTGTTTTTTTGTTTGTTTTGGGTTTTTTTGTTTTTTGGTTTTTTTTTTTGGTTTTTCGAGACAGGGTTTCTCTGTGGCTTTGGAGCCTGCGCTGGAACTAGCTCTTGTAGACCAGGCTGGTCTCAAACTCACAAAGATCCACCTGCCTCTGCCACCGCCTGGCTGAGCTTGCTTTGTTTTACAACCCTCAGGTCATACACCATCACTAAGAGAGTCAGGGCAGGACGTCAAAGTTGGAAACTGGATCAGAGACCATGGAGGAATGCTACTTACTGGCGTGCTTCCAGGCTCACATTCAGTGACGGTTCTTATATGCTCAGGCTACCCGCTTAAGGTTGATTTTGCCTACAATGGCTGAGGTGGGCCCTTCTGCATCAATTAGCAATCAAGAAAAAACCCCAAAGACATGACCACAGGACAGTTGGATGGCGGCAGTTCGTCAGTCGAGAATCCCTTTCCTGAGGTTGTTCTAGGTTTGTGTCAGGTGGACAGAAACTAGCCCATATCCACACCAGACAGCTCCCAACTGTCTGTAACTCTAGGGAAATCTGAGGTCTCTGGGATCTTGGGTCAACTGTACTCATGTGGATACCTCCCACACAAATGCACATCATTAAAAACAAGATCTTATTTTTGTTATTATTATCAAAATAGTATTGAAAAAGATTGAGGGGGAAGAAAAAAGAAATACTTTCATGGCACCCTTCACTCAGGGACAGGGCAGGGATGTACATAGATAACCCTTGGTTGACTTCATCACCTCCGGATGGCTAGGAAGGCTGATTCCTAGCAGGAGAAACAGGAGATCCCAGCCAACACATGTCAGGACAATGTCTGTTCCCTAGACGTTCTAGTAAACCTCTAAATGCAGCTACAAAGTGTGTTACATTGTTTTAAGTGACATATTAAAGTCACCTCCATCCCTGTGAGGAACCTCAACCAGCCGGGCATGTGTAGAATCCTTCCTTAGTGTGTCAGCGCCCTGTCCGTGGTGGATGGCTGTTCCTTCAAGTCCCCCGGGACAAGTCCCACAGTAGAAATCTCCATAGGAAGCATGGCCTTATGGACACTTTGGGAGTAGCCTGGTGTGCCTGCTATTAGGCTTCGGCCTCCCAGCTCTCTGAAAGCACAAACAGTTGCTTAAGGAGGCACGTGTGTGGTAATTGACTGCAGTTCCTGCTAGAAAATAGGACAGCCGTAGAAACCTGAGGCTTCAGTCAGCCCAGGCTCTGAAGAAAGATGCAGGCTCCTTTCCCTGAAGCCAGGCTCCTCACTGCCTACATAAGAGTTGGTCTAAACTAAAATGTAATCTGTAAGTATCCAGGGCCTTTCCTGGGAAGAGACAATCTTTGATAGGAACCAGTCCTCTGCTCAGAGATCCCCAGTAACAGGGACATGGCCTTCATCCTTTAAACAAAAACTAGAATTGTCTAAAGAGCAGACTCAACTTTGTGAATTTTCTTGTGTTCTAAGTAGTTATATAATTAATACCATGTACATAATTGTTTGGTATTTACTCCTCGAGTCTACAAACTTATGAAATATATACCAGTTTCTTCAGAACTTAAAATACCCATTGCACCTGCTCTAACTCCAGATGTCATCCATCTCTTCTTCCATGTTTGAGCTCAAGTAACCAGTGAGGAAACTGCAACATTTTGTTTTATATAGGAGAAATTATGTGTAGATAATCAGGGATTGAAGAGTTTTATTTAGCCATGCCAATAATCAAATCTCTTAAACGATAGTAACTATTAAATGAGTTATTTCCTGGTATGTAACACCAAGTGCAAAGTATTTTAACCTACATGCTTTTGTCACAGAAGAGTAGACATACATACAAATGCACGCATACATGCATGCATTTGAGAACACGCGCGTGCGCACACACACACACACACACACAGTTGAGAGCATGCACACCCTGCTTATCCTGTTAGACTCTTTAGTAGTAGTATCCCTACCTAGATACAAAGGTCTGCTAATACAGCATTTGATGTGGACGTCATTCACGTTTTGAGTGGGAACTCAAGCTGTTACATTTTTTTAATGGAGCAGCTACAATGAAGTTTGACTTCCTGTCACTTCATAAAGCCAAAATTCTCAATGAACAGCATTTTCATTTGGATGAGGCCAGCCGCTATGAAAACAAGCTTCTTCAGCTGGTGAGGAGTGCTTGCCCTGATTAGCAAGGAAGCCGCACCGGGCTCCAAGCGTTTTAAAATTGAGCTGAGGGCCTGCAGCAGCACAGCCTCTATTGTTCAGTAATGAGTATTTAGCAGAGTCCTTTCAAAAGTAAACTCTATTGTTCCCTTGCTAGTTTCAGTACATCTGAGTGAGGAGATTATGTTTGCTAAAAAAGCTCTTTCAGGATGGCATTTTAAAAAATCTATTTGAAAAGATTTTCCATCTATGTCTGGTGATAAATTTAAAAAAAAACTTAAACATTTTGAGAACATCTTAGAAAAGGTTTAACATTATCTGAATAGTCTTTGATCCCAGGTGCATGGAGTCTAGAAGCCCCTGAGGGCCTGCAGGCAATCTCCGCTTTCTAAGCTGCTGCTTGGGCAAGAAATTCTGCAGAGCAAACGCTTCAAAACTTAGGTGTCCAGAAAGGAATCCTCATCCAGGGAAGACGGAACATCTCTGAATAAATAGGGCAGATTTTTATGATGCTGGAGTCCTTGTGCAGTTGGGGAGACAGTCTAAACCACTGATGCATTCAGAGCTCATTTGTGCACTCTGACGGGCCGGCTGCAGAGCTCTGGGGGTGACGGCATTGGGTAGGGGTAGAGTTTGTGTTTCCCTTAGTCCCACTTCTGTATAACTTTCCAGGGGCATGAGTCCTCTTGTCGGTGATGGACTGGAAGGACCACAGTCGTCATCCTGCTCCAAGGTGTTACTTACTAGATCTTTTGCTATGCCTCTATATAGCTTAGTACCAAGTGTTCAGAACACGGGGCAAGGATTGTGGGGAGTCTAGCACGCCCATCAAATCATTCATAGAATTGATCACACACGTCATCTGACATGCAGTCTAGCACATGCATCTGGTTTTGTGTGGAGCTTAGGACACATTTTAACTAACGCATGGGAATGTGGCATATGCATGAAGTATTTCCTGAAGTCTATAACATGTATCAAGTATTGCCTGCAGCCCAGCACACATGTCTATAAGGTGTGGAGTCTAGCACACATCAAGTACTGTGTGGAGCCTACGACATGTGCCAAGCATTGCCTGGCACCTAACACACACATCAGTTCATGGGATCACAGTTTCAGCACACAGATCTCTGGTCCTTTATGGAACTGATGCTCATCCCTTACGGTGTTAGGTCATTTTCCCTAAATCCCTATTGAGTCAAAACTTCTACTGGAAATTAAGTGGTTGAGCTTAGAGGTAACTCTGTAAAGCAAGCTTATAGGCATTCTACTGGACCAGGCCACTCAGCCCATGCTATTCAGAGGATTCTTTTAAGCATCTCCCAATTTCCATACTCCTGTAAACGTATTTTAGAGATGTAGAAGATATTCGATGTGTCTTAATTTGGGGGCCCATTAAGGTGGCTCAGCAGATCAAGATAATTATCACCAAGCCTGATGACCCGAGTTTAGTCCCAGAAATCCACATGGCAGCAGAAGCGAAGGGTCTCCAATTGGTCCTATGTGCACACCATGGCACGCAGACCCACACATATGCATGCACAGTCATGCACAGTCAAAAACAGACGTACGGAAGCATCTTAATTTTGCCCCATTAAACTTTACCCTTAAAAGAAAATGTAAACAATAATGATGAACAATTCTGGGCTTTTCGCCATTCCACATCCATCCCAGTGATTCATATTCTTTCCCCTGAGGTTCTTCCATCTGTGAGAATGTGTGTTTGGAGATTAGCTATTGGACTCATGAAATGCCATTATGTCGTTAGTAGGATAAGATCAGCATGACTGCATAGAACTTTGTTATTTCCTCAGCTCTTTCCCTGCTCTGAGTGGAGGAGACAGGTATGCCTTGGCTCTGTTTAGGACACTTACACTGTTGTTATATGATTAAGTTTCTGTAGTGGCATATTTGCATTTTGTAGTAAACACTAGTAATCCCTTTTTTCAAAAACTTGAAAAAATCCTCAAAGAGATAAGAAAATGGAGTTGTTCTAGCTGTGAACCTTTGCCATGCGTTTGATTGCATTCAGGTATTTGGGAGAAAGTTCAGTGTTGCTTGTGGTCAGTCTGCTTGTGAAGATGGCAGGTGTTATGAGAAATTCTGTTGGAAAGATAATGGCAGAATCTAATAAATTATGCTGTCAATATTGTGCATGTATAAATAAGATAATTTGTCACTGTAATTAAGTAAAAATTAAGTAAAAGTTTATAAGAAGTAAATGTGTCATTTATTTTACCTATTTATAAGGTATGGAGTATGCTTGGACATGGCTTATTTTTAGAGTAAAGGCTATACCTGTGCCAGGTGACAGATAACTTTGTAGAGAAGTGTCCACGGTGACATGGGTCACTTGTGGTGGCACTGCCCTTTCTGCTGGCTGTCCTGTGAGGTGCATGTGTGTATGTTTGAGTGAAGAGAAAGCTCAGAGAGAAACATTAAGTGTCATTTGTGGGGCTCCATTGTTTTGGGGGGAGAGGACAGCCTTTTGCTGCCCTGAAACTCACTAAGTAGGCCATACCACTAGTTTTCCTTATACAAAAGTATGAACTCTCACTAACTCCCCAAAGTCTGATAATGACACACATGGTTTTGATTTTCACAGCTCTGGGACATTCCAGCGGCTAAGTGTTTTTGAAAAAGGGGAATAAGGAAACTTTCTGATTATGAATAGTATATGTCCATTTTAGGAGATTGGAAGCTAAGGGAAGATCCGGTATTGGCTCTCAGGACAGTGAACCTGGGTGTTTTTCTTCCCCAAGCTGATGGAAAGTGGAAGACCTGTGGCCATGCTGTTCCTATTTACCTTTTACTGCTGTCATTAGAGACTCTCTCTGTCACTACGTCAGGAGCCTTGGAGCCATTTTGGGCTTCTGGTACTGTGGGTCCTACCTCCTCGTACATCTCTGTGTCTCATGTCCTCTAGTCTACCCTAGTTCTGTTACTGCATTCCATCCTCATTCCTCTTTTGTCTGGAACCATGCGGTGGTACCCTGCTCAAGTTTGCTTCCCAGAGTGGCACCTCTTCCCCTACGTATATCAGAGAGATCAGCTTACCCTGCTTTCATCTATGTTAGCACAATGATGCTATATTGTTTCAGGTCTCCAATAACCCTGGTAACTCCCCAGCTTGTCCTACCCTTTTCATGTTCTCCTTGGTCACATGACAAGAAATTTCTAGTTCGTTCTTGCTTTCCTTTTTTTAGCGATAGCTGTGATTTTCTGTTTTCTGTCTTCTTTTCCTTATTCTTTTGAAGCGTCTAGTCTCCCAAGATCTAAGACATGAAACAAAAGTTCTTTGCAATACTGCATGCTTATTATAAATATATTTTAAATAAAATCTTTGTGTCTTTTCGTCCAGAATTCATCTTATCATCAACCCTAGGGATTCTCTCTGTACATTAGTTTGATCTATGTGGCGTTTTTACATTCTGTGGTGAATGGGTACTCATTGTAGAATTTAAGTCAGTAAATAATCCTGAACAGTTATGTCAGGTGGACATCCAAAAGAAGCACTATTTTTAGTGGATTTTATCTAGAGATATAATTTATTTAGAGAGTCATTGGTGATCAAAGCAGTCTATCTGTCTTTATCTCTGGTTCCCATGAGGTCAATAGATAGATAGCTTTGCTTTCATGATTTTGACAACCTTGTGGTGGGGGGGACATACTCAAAGGGGCAATGACAATGAATCAATTGGGCATGGAGATAATTGAAGGTAATCGATAAAATAAATGCAGGTGATGTGATAGAATTGTGTGGAGTCCTAGGCTTCTAACCAGACAGAATTGTCAAGGTATTGATAAGATACGTGCCAATCACCTATCACCATGGAGCAGGAGTGGTGGACATGCATATTATGGGGCTAAAAGTCTAAGGACTAAAGTCGTATTTCAAATAAACAGAAGATATTTAATTAAAGTTGGAAAAATATGATAGAATTCAAGTAAATTACTGTAGGACATAGTGAGGAGACTCGCCGTTCTCCCTGAGGACCGGCTGAGGTAAAGAGGTGAATAGATGTTGTAAGAGCAGTGTTTTAGCTTTGTCTAGAGGAAGTTGGGATGCGCTTTCTCTTTTAGGCTATGGGTTTAGGTAGGAGATATCTAACTGAGGTGAGTGAGAAGTTTCCTCTTCAGGAAAGAGAAGCAGTCTAGGTAATTTCAGAAATCCATATTGTTTGAAGTTTAGGAAACTTGGCCTAGGCAGACTGGAGGCAGCCCCTGTGCGGGAGACGATCCACCCAGTGTGGAAAAGTCCTTAGCAGAGGTGGTTGGAGAGAATGTGTTTTTCTGGAGAAGGGACCTTTGACAAACAGGTAGCTTAACAAAAGGTGCTTAAACAGAAAGGGAAACTTGCCCTGCAGTGTTTCAGGTGAACTGGCTGAAAAAAAAAGGAGCAGAAAGGAGAGAGAAAGGGAGCAAAGGGTCCACGGGAGGGACACTAATTATAATGTTAAATACAGTGCTCTACACGAATGTGAAGCATTAATCAAAATGATAAGCTGTGACTCTATGTGTCTGGGTGGGATATTCTTAACCAATGCGTCCATTCATACCATGTACCACAGGATTACATAAATTAGTTGAAATAGTAATTTTCTTTCAGGCATACTATGTCTTAATATCTAATATGCATAATCATATGGAGATGTTAACTATCGGGCATATTATATTTGCTTGGCTTGGTCAGCAAATCAACCAAGGAGCCTGCTTTTCTCATAACTGCTGTTATTTATGCCTTTTGTGTTGTGATCAGCCCTTAGGTGGCTCAGGTATTAAGTTGTATGCCACCTGAACTAAATTATTTAAAACTAGCTTTGTCAGGTCTAACAGAAAAGGAGTCCTTGGTTTGGGTGTAGTGATTAAGCACTGTTTAAATTATAAGACTAGATTATAGCAAAGGCCTTGTTTAGTTACACATTTTTCTGAGGTTACTCTTGTTAGTCCCCTTCCCATCCTGTCCGTCCCCCCTCCCCGCCCGCAGTATTTTACTCTATTAATGGTTTTTGGTTCTTGGAGACAGGACAGTCTTCCAAGTCTTCCAGTCCAGGGGGAGGGCAGTCACTGTGGAGGTCACCTCCACTTTCATCATCTTCCCGAGAACAAAGCAGTCACATCTTCCGACTCCAGAACACTCTGGGGCCTCTCACAAACAACAACAACAACAAAAAAATAGGAAAATCTTAAGTTTTTGATAGAGAAAAGGGAAAAATATTAAACCACTGAAAGCAGATTGATGTTTTTCTTCTCTGAGTCCTTTAGCTACTGATTTTACTAATCCTTCCAGAAGGGGTTGGCAAAGCTGTGTAGAATGTTAGTTTGTCTGGTTGACTTACTTAGACACTGTTATTTCTAAATAGGCTGTGTCACTTATTTTTTATATCTGTACCATGGTCATTTCGTAAACACTCACTCCAAGCAGAACTCTGCATACCTGGATGGGCTCCTTTGGAGAAGGGCAGAAAAAAAGTCCTTCCCAAGATGAAATTGCTTAATATAAAAGGAAAAATAAAGATCTCTTGCTCCAGTGTGCGTTTGGAAAGTTATAAAATTTAAGCTAAATATTGATGTTTGTTTTGGGCGTTTTTGTCTTCTGATTGGCATGTTAGTGGGGATGCTTCTTTGGGTGAAATCGTTTCTGTGAACTTGGGAGAATCAGTTTCCCTGTTTGCCCATGGACACATGGAATATACACCCGTTTAGCATATGTTGTTTGTTTATTTTTATTATACGATATTTCAGGAATACGGAAAATTGTGAATACTAAATTTAGTAAATGCTTATCCATTCGCCAGCTTCTCTATTCCATTACCTCAAAACTCTCCTTTGCTCTAGAAAAGAAACTACTTAGGGTACTCGAGTCCGGTGCGATGGTGATCACTGTGAAGGGAAAGACACCAGGTACCAGGCTGCCTGAGCTGGTCCCTGGAACCCACATGATGGAAGGAGAGAACAGACTTCCAAAAATTGTCCTCTGGCTGCCACACTCTGTGGCATGAGTGTTCACACACATACACACATACATACACACTCACAGATAAATGTAATAAAACTAATATATATTTGAAACATTCTATACACAATCCATTGACTCTCTAGAGTTAGCTGCTATTCTGAAATTGAGGTCTATCATTCTTATTCATGAATTAATTTATTTTAAATGTAAGACTTATTGTTAATATTTTAAATCATATATGTATGCATGGGTGTTTGTGGTTTTGTGCTTGTGAAGGTACCTGTGGCACCCAGAGGTCTGGGGTCTTGGTGGAACTGGAGTTACCGGCCTGACATGGTCCTGGAAGAACACTCATTACCCAGTCATGACCATCGATCCATATCTCCAGCCCTCACTTATTGCTTTCCACTACAACAAAACACTATTTGCAAATATACCACATCATTCTGCATCCTTTTATATGATATATGATTCATGTTTTCATTTGCTTTCAGTACAAAGGAGTACCAGTGTTGAAGTGAATGGCTGCAGGCCTGTTTATTGACTTATATAGAATCCTATTATCCCGGTTCATTCGTTTTTATATATCCATTCTGCTTTCCTTGGGCATATAGATTGTTTCCAAGCTTTCTGATGGTAATAGTTGTGCCATGAGCATTATGACTTCCCCAAGAAGACACCCGGGAGTTTCTTTGGGAGCAGATTTGCTGGGCATTTTCTAGTTTCCTGCAGCAGCTGAGAGCAGTTGTACTGAGTTAAAGTTAAGGCTGTGGTTCTGACAGGCCTTCATTTTTTCCTGAACCTCCAGTAGAGATCCATTTCCTTGCCTTATCGAGCTTGGAATAAGTTCCCTCATACCTGGGATTGTGGCCTCAGTCTGATATCTCAAATCTATCGTGGTGTGTGTCTGACTGTTCCACAGTCTTACATCTGCCTGACTCTGCTCTGCTTTCATTCCATGATCTTAAGATCCTCGGGCCAAAGAGATTTCTCTGTGGGTAGGGGAGCTGGTCCACAGTCCTGACAACCCTGGGTCCTACAAGGTGGCTGGAGAGAACTGACTTTTGAGAACTGTCTTCTGGTCTCCATACATGCACACAGCAAAGTAAATAAACCAAAATTGAAAAAGAAGTCGCATTAGGTGTGGCGACTCATGACTATAACCCCATACGCAGGAGGCTGAGCAAGGAGCATTGCTGTGATTTTGAAGGCAGCCTGGGCTACCAGTTGGAATCTAGGCCAGCTAGAGCTACCAGAGTAAGACCACGTCTCAAAAAGCCAACAAATAAACTGACAACTTGTGAGTGCTTTGCTCCCCCCAAATAATCCAGAATGGCCAGCCTAATCTAGAAGTCATTTCAGCAGCAACTTTAATTCTATCTGCAACCTTACCATGTACGTAACAGATACACAGATCCTAGGCATCAAGTCAGAACATCTGGACAAGGCCTTCCCCTGCCTGCCGTAGGAAGTAGACCATTAGACATCAGCTAGACTACTCTGCCTTCCATAGGGTGTAGACCATTAGACATCAGCTAGACTACTGTGCCTACTGTACGGGGTAGACCATTAGACATCAGCTAGACTACTGTGCCTTCCATAGGGTGTAGACCATTAGACATCAGCTAGACTACTGTGCCTACTGTACAGTGTAGACTATTAGACATCACCTAGACTACTGTGCCTACCATAGGGTGTAGA
>JAQHUG010000014.1:7447544-7468633 GCA_028555095.1 Dicrostonyx torquatus | reverse complement strand
TGTGTGTGTGTGTGTATATATGTGTGATATGTGGTGTGGGGGTGGGGATGTCTGTGTGTGTTCTGTGTATGTGTGTGTAGTGCATGTGGTATGTATGTGTGTGGTGCATGTATGATGTGTGTGTGTTTGCATGTGTTTGGTACATGTGTGTGTGGTATGTGTGTGTACGGTTTGTGTGTATGGTGTGTTTGTGTATGTATGTGGTGTGAGTGTGATATATGTGGTGTGTGTTTGTGTGTGTGTGCATACTCCATCATACAAATGCAGGTGTAAGGATGAGTACACGACCTCAGATACTGGCCCTGATTGTCACCTTGTGACACAGTGGCCCTTTGTCATGCTCTTTCTGGGGAGTGTGGCAGACTAGCTGGTCCCTGAGCTTCCAGGGCCTTCTGTCTGCCTCCCATCTTCCTGTGGGAATACTGAATTGCAGAGTCTCATCTTACATAGTCAGCTTTTATGTAGATCTAGGGATTCAAACTCAGGTCTTTCTGCCTGCACAGAAAGTTCCTTTACCCACAGAGCCATCTCCACAGCCTCCTGAGCAGAAATTTCATGCTACTGGACTGGGTAAAGTAATGGCTGCTGATTCATGGCCAAAATTAAAGCAGATCCATGCTAGAATTCTTCACAGGAAGGCAGTGAATGACCTAGCCCCTCACAGTCCAGGAACAAAGGCACGGAAAGAAGTGAGGAACCATTGACTACTGTGATTGGGACTCCTCTCATGAGGGGGGAACTGTAAAACAAGAATTAGGCAGTGTGGAAGTTAAGAATAAGCCACCTTTTCCAGAGCACTTGTTCCCTTTCGGACAATCAGTTCCAAGCATGTTTCTGTCGTGGACGACATTCTGGAAGGAAATCTAGTCAGGCAAAGCCCTTCACTTCTCTGCGTCCATACCACAACTTGAGCCTGAATGCCCTCCTCTCCACGCAGGGCTTGTTTCCCATCTCAGTTATAACTCTTTAAGCTCAGGGATAAAATTAAGTACATTTTTGGTGCCCAAAATAAGTGTCTCAAGATATTTTCACTCTTTTTCCTTAAAGGAGTGCTGTAGAGGAACTTAAAAGTGAGTGACAGTTGACAAAGATGTGGTTGCCGGGCAACTGGCAATTTAAATAACTAGGAGTTGATATGATTTACCAACCTGATAAACAGAAAGAACTTTAATATACTCCAAAGGACTGCTACAGATGTTGCATTGAGCTATTTATATGTGTTGATCTATCTCAATCTATTTTAATATATGCATATATACATACACACACATGTAGAATTTTTCCTGCAGAATATGGAAGCAAAGACTCTGTCTCTTCTCCTATTTGACATTAATAAATGTTACCTTCAGTGATAATTACTTTAGTTTCCTCAGGTATATAGAGATTCTTAGTTTCAAAAGACCCCTTATCTCACAGAGGGAATAAATATCTTTGGGAATTGGGGCTAGTGTTTTGTGCTCTGATATAGTATTTAAGTCATTAATTGTTGCCTTCCTTTCCCAGGCTCTCTCCATTTGTTGAAATGGACTGGCTGTTGCTTTTGATTCCTCCCAGAGATAATTATGATTGATAGGATTGACCCAAAGTGAGTCAGCCAAGTTGATCAGCCTGTTTTCCTTGGGGGATCACCAGGCTCTCTTCTGCCAGGTGGTTTCCTCAAGCAGGGGGTCAGTCTTCACACCACCCCTGTCTCTACCAGCAATCTTTAACATGGTTCTTCTGAGAGATGGCGGAAAAGCTGCAGCCCCTGGACACCCAAACATTACAGTGACCCAAGGAGTGTTCCCTCCTGGAAGGAAGTCAGTACTATTATTCTGCATATCAATTCCATATAGTAAATTTGAACAGTCAGTATAAAATTTTTGTCTGTTCTTCTTCTTATTATTATTGGAAGTGACAGAGCTGTTACGAGCACAGTTACTAAGGTAATTTTGAGAACAAGTTTGGTCGTTTTCAGGGGAGGGGCATTAAATGTAGAAGATATGATGACCTCGAAAGTACTTTATGATGTAGGGATACAAAAATATAATTTTTCAACTAATGGTCGAAGGATGTAGCTAGGTAATTTTAAAGCTGCCCTTTGAAATTATTTACTGATTAATTAATTAGTGCTTTATTAGTCATCCAGACAGATAAGACTTGGGGGCTTTGGAGAAGGAGGACATTTTTGCAAACCATGTATGTTCGCGTGAGATCAGCATTCCAGTCTGTATGCCAGCTTCTCCGGGAAGTTCCACTCTCACCGCTAATCATTGTGCCAACTCCTTTCTCCACATCCAGGTCTGTGCACGCTCTCCTGGTCCTTAGAAAATGGGCGTCAGCACTGTGTGATTGCAAAACAGAGACCCAGACTATCATAATGATATCACCCAGGTATTAAAAACTGTGCTAAGTATTTCAAACGCCCCGTCATTCATTTCTAATGGCCCTGCTAGTAATTAGGCCTAGCACCTTCCAGGTGAGCAGGGCCAGTTGGAGTGGGAGAATCCTTGGCCTGTGAGCGGCAGAGAAATCAGAGGGGGTTTGCAGCAAGGTCAGCAGTCCAAAACCGAGTGCACTTTTCCTGTGCTTCTGCCTTGTTGTCTTACTTCCTCCTTCTCCAAGTGTGTTTGTTGTTTCTCCGTCATCTTCATACTTGAGTTTAGTTGTTGTCATGGGGAACCAGTTTAAAACCATCAAATAGCAAAGCAAAACAAAAGCCCCTTTGCTTCTGAGTCCTCATCCTAAAGATACTCTCATTTCAAGACATCTCGAATAAATCCAGAATCTGCCTTTTTAGAAGGTCTTTGAAAACGCTGAATGGGAAATTCCTGGTGTGAAATCTGTGAGGCAAGTGCTTACTCCCTCAGCGCCGTATGGGACACTCACAGAAAACACCTTGCTAGCACAGACTAGATCCCAGCACACTCACAGAAAACACCTCGTGAGCACAGGCTAGATCCCAGCACACTCACAGAAAACACCTTGCTAGCACAGGCTAGGTCCCAGCACTGCTAAAATCCTTGCTCCTGAGATACAGTTCACTATGATCCAAAGCCTGAGCCCAGGTTACTGTTATTGAGAATATAAATATGATGTGTGTGTGATATAGGAAAGTCTGTGCTCTTTGTAGGGTGACGATCAGAGAAGGTGCCTGAGCTGATGATTTATGGGCCACACATTAGTGCGCTCAGGACATTCTGTGTTCCCTGGGGTGTTGGTGCATGTTCATAGGGGGTCTCAGGAGAAAACAGTAAGTGCAGGTGAGAAAAGAGCCAGGAGTGACAGAGATCAGCAGACCTTAGGCTTACAGTGGCCTGGGAATGGACCTGAAGATAAAGATGCGACGGTGAGGTTGGTTTAACTCAATAGTTAAGTTGGGTTTTTAGGGCAGATGTCAAAGAAACAGGCTTTTCAACTTCCCTGCAAGGCTCTCAGATGTGGGCATGAGAAATAAAAATTTAAAAAAAAGAATAAAATAGAGAATCATTAACAGAATGGGCCTTCCTTGAGAAAGGGCCTGTCTGCTTGAGGCCTTCCTGGTTTCCTTCTGTGCTGTGTGGTCATTTCACTTTAGTTCTTCATCTTAGCAGAATCACTTTCCCTGCCTGGAGGTGCATTGTTGCAGCCTTGAAACTGGATGGACCACTACTAGACAGGGCACTGAGTCATAGTAGTAGACAGAGCACTCACTGGGAGTGCTGGCAGACTGGCAGACAGAGCACTCACTGAGAGCACTGGCAGACAGAGCACTCACTGAGAACACTGGGAGCACTAGAAGATAGAGCACTCACTGGCAGCACTAGCAGACAGAGCACTCACTGGGAGCACTAGCTGACAGAGCACTCACTGGGAGCACTAGCAGACAGAGCACTCACTGGGAGCACTGGCAGATAGAACACTCACTGAGCGTTGGTAGACAGAGCACTCACTGGGAGCATTTACAAACAGAGCACTCATTGGGAGCACTAGCCGACAGAGCACTCACTGGGAGCACTGGCAGATAGAACACTCACTGAGCATTGGTAGACAGAGCACTCACTGGGAGCATTTACAAACAGAGCACTCATTGGGAGCACTAGCCGACAGAGCACTCACTGGGAGCACTAGCAGACAGAGCACTCACTGGGAGCACTAGCAGATAGAGCACCTAGTAAAATGATCAGTGAGTCTACTACAACATAGACAGGCGTGGTGGTTTTCTGGAAAATGACATCTGTAGACTCTCATATTTGAGAACTTGGTCTCCAGATGGTGGAACTGTTTGAGAAGAATTGGGTGTGGGCTTGCTGGATGAGGGGTGTCACTGGGGCAGGCTTTGATGTTAAAAAGGTTTGTGCCACTCCCTCTGCCTCATCCTCATGTCTAAAGATGTGAGCTCTCACTCCTCCCTCTGCCTCATTCTCGTGTCTAAAGATGTGAGCTCTCAGGTACTGTTCTTGCACCATGCCTGCCTGCCAGCCTGATGCCATGCTCCCTATGATAGCCGTGAACTCTCACCTTCTGAAACTGTAAGCCCACAAATAAACCCTTCCTTCTATAAGTTGCCTTGGTCATGGAGTCTTACCACAATAGAGAGGTATCTGGAATAATAAGCCTGAGGCTGTATTGAAATTCCTAGGGTAATCTGTGAAGAAGCAAAAATAGTTCTTCATGGGAGGGAAATATTCTCCACAGAAGGGGAGGAGACCACACGTTTTTCTTGAAATTTTTACAACGTGATAGCTTTTACTAACTTACTTATATTTTTCTCTCATCCACGTTCGAGTGATTTTTGACAATGCTGATAGCATCAGTGAAAGATGAAAGTGAACGTGGTATATTCACAAGCAAAGGGTAGCACAGTGTTTTCCTTTAGAACACACATTTGTCTTCTAAAAGGAAGACAGCAAGGAGCAAAGCTTTAGTAATTAGACCCTTTTGTCACTCCAGCTGAGGGAGATGATTAATCGCTGCTGGCGACAGAACTGTGCTCCACAGCAGGAGGTGGCCCCTGTCACTCTGCTCTCAGAATGGATCTGGCTTGCAGTCAAGCGCAATTTGTATACTAATGCTAATAATAGCCAATCATCTGAGTACTTTCCCTTACCTGTTACTTCCCATTATTTCTGCTAATCCTCAACATGACCTGCTAAGTTAAACAATTCATGTTTGAGCAACCGAAGCTCAGAGAGGTTAATTGACTTCCAGACCACCCAGCTAGTGAGACATTTCACTGGGGCACTTTGCTTGGTAGAGGTACTGTGAAGGCTTCCGGTAGAGGGAGGTTCCAGCCTGAAGGAACTTTCAGAACCACCCCACCCCATAATGTATACAACACTGGAGTCTGAAAGAGAGATCCGCACCACTGTAGATTATAATGATGGATAAAGGTCTTTTGTGTTTTGCTTGCTGATCATTGCCTATGCCTCTGTTCAGGAGAGGTAGGGAGGACACCAGGGGAGCCAGATTCTTTTAAGCATGCTTGCTAGGTCAGTTTTCTTCAGCAAAGGTTATAGTGGATGCATTACAAAGCCCTCCCGCTGTACGGGCCTCAGAGGTTGTCAGGAGTTCCTTCATCTTCACTGCCACTTCCTTTTCATATTCTATTTTGGACTTCTGTCCCTTGTGCATTTACAGATAGATAAAGTACTGGCACCCCCTTTCTCCCTTACTCTCTTCCCCCCCCACCTCCCACCCGCCACTTCAGCCCTTAGCCATGACTGAAAAACTGAAAAGGAACCTACCAGTAGGTACATCCTGCAGTTTCTGGTCATTGTGAGCTCAATTTGGTGCTTGTGATGGCTGACTCTTTCTTGTCCCAGGAAGAAAGTCACAGATAGGGACCTTCAAATATCACCCAAGAAAAACTGTGGAGTAAAACCTTTTGATAAAATTATATTTATTATAATAGAGATGGATTGTTAAGGCTACCATTTGGGTCCTGAATACCCCAGGGACTCAATCTGATGTTTTAAAATCTCAGGGTTACTACAAAAGATCTATTTTTATCAATGCAGGTACTGCAGTTGGCAGGATTTCTTCTTTTAAAATGAAATATCCAGCAGGCCATTTTTGATAATGTTGTGTATTTTTAGATGTTACCATTCAGTTATATTTATAGTATAGACTACTGAATCCTATCTTAAATATGCAAAATCTATGCATAACTAATTCCCAAGCTGTGTTCTTTGCTCTATATTACACCCACAGTGTAGCCCGTGTTTAAGTTGTTGTCCCAAAGTCTTAGAAAGAGGCTTATTATTGGCTTGAAAATGTAAACATGGAGAATGTATTTGAGCTATGCGGCCCTCTACATAACACAGCCTGCTCACAGCTAGGCTTTCAGGGTGAATTAGGAGGGCGCAGGTGGGCACAGAAGCCAATAGGCTTACAGAGATCAACCGGTAGACCCCAGGGATGCTGATGAACTAAAAGGAGCTGGTCTGCCAAGTTCGCCCTGGTGTGAGCAACCCAAAGTACCAAGCCTGGGCTGCAGCATTAAGGAAGGTCAGTCCATAGACTGAGCATTGCTGTGCAGCCCCAAAGCTCAACACCTCCGGACTCCTGGGTGTTCTGTTTCTCAGGACAACACAGGCAATGTTAAGAACATTTGGAAAGTTGGAACCCAGTCCTTCTTTTGCTGCTAACGTTGGAAGGGACAAATCTCAGTATCCCATTCTCTACTCCCTTGGTGATAATCTGCTTTAGTTGGAGGCCAGCTGGAGCTTGTAAAACCTGTCTAATGATAAAGTATTGTTTTCTTTCTCCTTGGGGAGGAAGAGCATTGGAGATTGGAAAGATGGCAGCACACTGAGCCCTCCTAACAATTAGGGAAATCAGTTCAATTGAAAGCCTATGAAATGACTGTCTTGTACGACACATTTTGTAGGTAATTTTCAGCCAGCGTCCTTTGTCCTTCCCAACCCATGAAGGCACCCACCTTTCATGGCTTGCTGTTGCATAATGGCCCAGATTCTAAATTATTTTTTTTGTATCTCTGATCAAATCAAAAACTATCTTCTAGTCCTCCAGAATTGAATGTTAACAAGTGGAATAAATAATTTGTCCTACATCAGATAACTAACACCTCCTGCATAGGTTTAAATCTTTCCCGCTCTTCATGCATTTATTGAGAATGGACTGTGCACCTGCGCTGTGCCTTGCACTGCAACACATGCAGGCCGTTAGAGATGGACATGGTTCGGTCCCTGAGCAGAAGAACAGATATGTGTAGGAGGCACATATCTGTGTAGGAGATACATATATGTGTAGGAGATACATATCTGTGTAGGAGGCACATATCTGTGTAGGAGATACATCATATATGTGTAGGAGATACATATATGTATAGGCACATATATTGTAAGAGGCACAGCTATTGTCTGGCAGGACTCACTGAGGCCCTAGCTAAGGAAGGGTGCAGAAGCTGACTGTGCACTTGGAATGGCTGATGAAGAGTCTCACGTTAACACGACGCTGAAGAGTTCAAGGCAGGAAGGAGAGTAAAGTCGTAGAGAGGCATCCAAGCGTGGACACGAGAATGCTCTCTCTGGAGATGACGAGGATCAACAGCTGCTGTGCTCTAGTGCACCCACACCCACTGCACAGACTGTTGTCCATTCTGGTTGTCTGAAGCCTGAGCTCCCATAGTTGTTAACAGTGTTGGGTCTCTGGCATGTGGACATCATTCTGTAGTGACGTTGTAATAGGCCGCTTGTGGCTTCCCAGCTGCCTGGCTAGCTTAGACCTGAAATAATCACACAGAACTGTATTAATTAAATCAATACTTGGCCCATTAGCTCTAGCTTCTTATTGGCTAAGTCTTATATTAATTTAACCCATTTCTATTAATTTGTATATCACCATGTGGCTGTGGCTTACAGGGTAAAATTCCCATTGTTTGTCTTCAGCAGATTCAGGGCTTCTCTCTGACTCTGTCTTCCTCCTCCCATGCTATAGGTCAAGCCAGCTTTCTTTATTCATTTACCAATAAAATCAACACATACACAGAAGGACCTTCCATACCATAGTGACTGCCTTCACCCTTCTAGCTTCAAGAGGCAATAGTCTAGATGTTCATCTGTGTTGTGTTCTAGGCATAGTTAAGTCTTTAAACCAAATAAAATATCAAAAAAATGTTGGGTTTTGTTTTAGGAATAATGCCAGATGGCCTGAAGATAAGGGTTTTATATGTGTGGAGAAGAAAGAGACAGAGAAAAGGATTAGGTTTTTGAGGGCACTTCTATGTCACTTGAGGCTTTGTGTCATCAAAGTTACTCAGTCATTTATTCGTGTATTCATACATTTCCTGGAATCAGGGAAAAAATATAGAAGACTAGAGCAAAAATTCAAGTAAGAGCAAGGGTTACCTGAGTGTTGCAGAATCAGCTAATATGCAAGAGAAGAGGGTAGGGTGGATACAAAATAATTTTTCTCTGTGGAATCTGTGTTGACCTAAATCTCATTGCACAACTCATGCTGGCGTTGAGCGTGTGATTTTTTTGTCTTAAACTCTCAAGGACTGGGACTACACATTGTGATAACATATGTGTGTGTGTGTATGTGTGACTGCACGTGTGTGCTGGTGCCCATGGGTGTGTATGTGCTTGCATGTGGAGTCCAGGATGTCTTCCTTGGTTGGTTTCAGGTGTCTTTCTTGTCTGCTTTGTTTACGGAGGCAGGGTCTATTGCTGAACCTGGAGCTTGCCAATTTGGCTAATGTAGCTAGACCAGCCAGCCTCTCTCAGGGATTCCCTGCTTCCACCAGAGATTCCAGGCAGGCTGCCACATGCGTCTGTCTCTGGACTCTGGCCCTAATGCTTGTTCGGTAGGTGCTTAATCTACTGAGCTATTTCTTTAGCAAATAAATATTTTTTAAGAGTTTCATGTTTTGGCTTTCATGACTGTCTTTGGGAAATGCCAAAAACAGAAATGAGGTAGAATTCCATGTTTTCGTGCTGGATGACTGTGTGCTTGGGATGTGCTTAGTAAGGGCTGTGGAATAGACATCAACAGCAGTTTTCTAGAGAAATTACAGCAGCAGTTCAGGTTCTGTGACTTAAGAGCATGACTGCAGTTTTGAGTTATCTCTTTGTGGGTTTCCGCCACCAAGAAACTGTCTGAGTCTGCTGATGTGGCTACTGTGTAGTGCAAGCAGGGCTCATGGCTGTCTCTGCAAAAAGGGTTTGCAACTGAGTAGACTCAACTGTGCGTTTGCATAGACACAATATGCTCATTGTTGTTGTTGTGGGTTACAGAGGTTGAAAAAGCACTCTGACTTTTGAGTAACTTGTTCCCAAAATAGTATCAAATGGCTAAAATAAGAAAAAGAAGGAAACTGTAATGCAATACTCAGAAAATGGCAAAACCCTGAAGGGGTAGATTGGTATTCAGAAAACATGAAATCCAACTCGAGTCCCGCTGCAACATACCAGGTTGCCATTTCTTCTAACATTTGAATTCCTCTTAGCATCTTTTGTGACAGAGTTAAGGTTGTAAAGTTTCACTGCCCCATGAACCAGCCTCCAGCAGCTCAGGGCTAAAAG
Organism: Dicrostonyx torquatus; assembly: GCA_028555095.1. Lineage (NCBI taxonomy): Eukaryota > Metazoa > Chordata > Mammalia > Rodentia > Cricetidae > Dicrostonyx > Dicrostonyx torquatus. Next base: position 7,459,127 of record JAQHUG010000014.1, on the reverse strand, counting down.
GGATCCATGGACTTGGTGTTCTAGGCCGTTTTTCTCTGAGAGGGAAAGGGAAAAGGCACTCACACACTTGATGGCTTCCTTCAGACCTTGTCTTTATTCTCCTTTTGTATTCTCTATCCTTTGTTTTCCTTCTCTCATTCCTGATGTTTTCCTTATAACTCTATACTGATATTTTATTTGTATTTTAATGAATAAAACTTGCCTGAAGATCAGAGTGCAGAGCTAGCCAGACTAGCCATTCATACAGTGGGGTCACACACATTAATCCCAGAAGACTCACTAGTTAGCCATAGAGGCTGGGCGGTGGTGGTGCATACGTGGTGCATGCCTTTGGCACCAACAGTAGAGAGGAATATAAGGCAGGATGAGACAAGAACTTGCTCTCTTTTCAGTCTGAAGATTTTGTAGAGGTAAAAACTCTCTAGTAGTTGGCTACATTGCTTCTCTGATCTTTCAGCTTGAGCCCCAATATCTGCTTTGAGTTTTTATTAGTTGAGGTATAACTCACTCATTCTTGATGTTTTCCTTTTAACTAATGCAACTCTATCTCTCTTCTTTTCCCTACAGCTTATATACCCTAGCAAAATCTTTCAGGCAATATAAAAATTACAATGTGGTTACAATCTGTTTTTCAAGTAAATGATTACAGTGAATACAAGTAAAATCATCATGGTTTCCGCATCCCTTACATGATTAAACATGTTATGTATTACAGGTGAAAAACAAATTATCCCAAGAACCCACACACATTCATATCCAAGCAACTTGTTATAGATTATCAGTGTAGGCAAGCAAGCAAAATATTCTTTTACCGACAGGCTGCATTTTGTGGTTACAAAGAAAGCACCAATCACTTTATTGCTTATCTTGAAAGGTAATCTTATGAGCAATCTTGAAGGAATCGCAAACATAACTATTATATATGTTAAAGAACCAGTCAGCTCTACTTTAAATCTTTAGGATGCATACCCTCTCATCAGTAGTTTTTATATCAAGAGATTGAAGGCAAAGGTGGGTATAAGGAATTGATCATCTCCTTTGGTCATTAACCAATCCTAGCAAGAAAGGTGTGTCTGCTAAGGATAATTAGGCTTCTTTGTTCTTGTTCCCTGACCTTAACGAGTTTTTCACTCAACCGTGTGCCTTTCTAAAAATTTAGATTGTCTTCTTGGGCTTTTCAACTTAAAACATTTGACAAAAGCGTCTTTGTCTAACTTTAAGTTATTTTCACAGCTTTGTTTCAGACACAATGCTCTCTGAGACCTGTGAACATGAACACATCTCCCAACATTAAGACAAAAAGAATTTAAATTAGCTGGGTTACCGGTACTTGTTTTTCTTAATCACTAACTTAAGCCACAGTCTATGAGGCTCCTCAATAGAAACTCATGTGTTCTAGCTGGGTCACACTTTCTTGTTTTTTTTTTTTTTGTTTATCATCAAAACTTTATTTAAACTAATATTCTTATTATCAGACAGTACAGCTTAGGAAGAAATCATCTTCATAAGAAGCCACAGGATATTTCCATGAGATAAACACACTCCACTGCAGGCAGTGGGGATCTCCCCACACCCATTCACACCATTCCAGATACCAGAGAAAGATGGCAACAGCAGACACATGAAGGCCCAGCAGAAGCAAGACATTCTGAAGTCTGTGGACTATCTGAGACTCGCTCATCAGGGATTTTCCTCCTGGTGGTCTGACACCCTGAAGTCAACTGCTGTCCGCAGCTCCTCTGGCAGGACCACCAACAGTAAGGGTTCTTTAGCAAAGGAGACCTGTAACAATTGTGAGGCCTGGGTAGACCTCTTGATATTTAAACAGTTCTGAGGTGAAGGCTTACACCTCCTGGTGAGCCGCAAAGACAGCACTTACAGAGAGGACCCACCCCTCTATGGCCAGTATGTTCTGTGAGCAAGATACTTGAAACTCTTTCAAGCTTTGGCTTTATCTTTAAGAGGAAATAATATTAAATTATTCAGTGTGTCCAAAAAGCCATGAAAGTCAGAGAGCACGCTCCTAGTGTAAGTTTTTTGTGACTGATGAAGCTTTGCCTGGCTGCATCATTGTTACTGAACGTATGAAAAGACCCATGGAAAGATCACAGCATAGGGAAGGGCAGTGGTGTGGGCTAGAGCAATGGACTGTGTCAGTGTCCACGCTTCCAGTTGCATAACTAGAGCAAACCATTGCCAGATACCATGTCCCTGGGCTGTTGTCCCCGGGTGTGTCAATTTTATGGGATAAAGGAGTCCTAGCAGTTTTGTTTTTAATCACTCTGTGTAATTTTCTTCAGTATAAGCCTATGTGTTTTTGCAGACTAACGTTCAAACTAATTGAAGCTATTAATCAAAGTCATATATTATATGTTCTGATAATTTGCATTTATGTTCTGTTATCTTTATCTCTTTTGGTTGTCTCTTCAAAGAGTTGAGAGTAAATTTCCCCATTCTAATTGATAGATGTTGACCTCTGAACCCCCATATTACTAAGCAAATAAAAATGTTCTTAATTCATGTAAAATTCCATTTCAACTTGGTCTTGAAAGGGTGTGGATTGGAAGCTGGAGAGATCGCTCAGCTTGCTGTTCAGGCTTGAGGGCTTGAATTGGATTCCCAGCACCCACATTAAACAAACCAAGCAAGCAACCACCCACAGGCACAGTGACGGAGACAAAAGCTTACACGAGGCTTCCTGGGCAAGCCAGTCTAGCCAGGCTCCCAGTCACAGCTGAATACACACAAATGCATACACATGCGCACACTGAGTACTCAGAGAGGTACAGACTCGGTTGGTAACCTGTTGCTTCTGTGGTCCCAAGGAGAAGAAGGCTTGTGCAGCCTCTGAGGCAGACACATATTGCAGCAACCCTGCGTCTCCGCACACACATAGATCTATATTCCCTGAAGCAGCACAGGAGGACCCTTAAATGACTGTATTCTAGCATGCAGCTCTAATTGTAGCGATAACTTCAGCTTAATGTGGCATACTGGAAATGAAAGTGCAGTAAGTGGAAACTAATGCATAGCAACACAGAAATGCCTCCTAGTTTTCGGGTAAACTATTCAAATAATAATGCACTTACAATGGTTTGAAACTGTGTTATGATTAGGCAGTTATTTAAAAGGTTGGATGTCAAAGAGAGTTGTTTAAATTTCAAAAACATCGATATTCCAAAGCAAGATTCTTGTTTCTATGCCAGACTCACTCTGTACTCAAGTTATAAAGTCAACACCCAAGTGGTTCCAGCCTTGCCACAAAGCAGCCAGGTGCAGATGAATGAGTGATGGATGCTACCAAGGTTAAACTGTTGAAAGTTATCTGGTGAGCTGAGGTATATGTAAGTCAATCAGTTATCAGTTGTACAGAGGAATATCATAGATTAAAAGTCTGAAGAGGGAGAAAGACAGATTGCCTTTATATGATGAGAACTGCCTCATTTGCAGTCTCTGAAGGCTTCCTGAGCCTTCATATTCGTTAGTCATTTACTTATTTACCTATTTTTAATTTTTCTTCTGAGCTAGAATCTTGCTGTAGCTCAGGTTTATCTTCCGTTTGTGACCCTCTTGATCTCCCTCTCAAGTGCAGGGGTGACAGCCTTGGCCACATGCTCAGCTTCGGTTTGTTTTTTCTTTTTAAGCAGTATTTTCAATAATTATTTGAGAATTTTATACAGTGTATTTTGACCATGTTCATCTCACTCATTCCCCAACTCCTCCCTCCCTACCCATCTTTTTCCTTCTCTCTCTTTCCTCTTCTAAATAAGTAATTGAGTCTGTTATGTGCTGTCCAAATACTCTCGGGTACGAGGCCTGCCCTGTGACAGATGTGCCATTTAACAAAACTGACTCTCCACCTCCCAGCAGCTACCAGTTGTTGCCAGCAGCTCCTCAGCTCTGGGTAGGACTTCATACCCACTCCCTGCTGCATGCTTGGATTTTGTCTGTCTTGAGCTTGCACAGTTCTTGTGTGTGCTGTCCCAACTGCTGTGAGCTCACGTCTTCATTTGCCCTGCTATATCCAGAAGCCATTTCCCTGTCATCTACCACCTCTGGCTCTTCATCCGGGTCCTTGAGCCTTACAGGGATGGGTGTGATATAGATGTCCCATTCAGGCATGTGCACTCCAGAGTCCTTTGCTCTCTTCTTGTTGATTGGTTGTGGGTCTCTGTGCTAATTGCCTTCTACTGCAAGAAAGCTTTTCTCTGACAAGAGCTGAGAGATTCACTAATTTGTGGAACTAGCGTAAGTTGTTAAGGGTTGGCCTAATGCTGTGTTCGTTTCACAGAACAGTGCTAGTAGGTTCTTCTTTAGGGCCTGCCTATGACCTATCTAGGAACAGGTTCTTGGCCCCAGTAATGGTGCCAGGTATGGATTCTCTCTTTTGGAGTGGGCCTTAAATCTAGAAAGTGCTTCCTTCCACATCCATGCCACCATTGTCCCAGTGGACATGTCTTCACAGAGCTCATGGCTAAGACTTGTAACTATTTTTCTCCTCCGGTAAGTAGCATTTATTGTACCTTCTAGACCACGAAGGCTAACCATAACACAGGAAGCTTCTAGGTGAATACCTACTTTATTCTCTATGTTCTGTAGCTCAATTATGTAATGTTTTCAGCAAACATAGTCTTACATTCAAGTTCTGGGGGCTGTTAGAGCAATATTAAGAGCTTATAATATTTAGAAGTCTATGGGATACCACTGGGCAACAACACCAAAAGAGGTATCTCATTTCCAGCACTGGTCTTTTTATTCTTAGCCTGTGTTTTCTAGTAGAAATCATGCTCCCCTGTTGTAGAGGGGGTGCTTTTAAACTCATATGTGTGTATGTGTATGTATAAGTAAATATAGATATGATCTTTTTAGGAAGCTGCTATGGTATTAGGTTTTCATATTATGTCTTCAGAATTCCTTTATTGTTAGTTATTCCTCCTCTCCCTCCTTGCTCTGCACCCCCACACTGTATTTAACCCTGCTGTTCCATTTTTCCCCTTTCCATGCTTAGATCACTGCACATGTGTCTCATCCCTTGGAAGCTCTTCCCTCTGTGGTTTCCTCCTAGCTTCCTGACCTCTGTGGGTATTTCATACAAAGCACACATATGCAAAGATTCCAAACCAACATCTACCTATGAGAAAAAGCATGCAACATTTGTCTTTGTGGGTCTGGGTTACTTCACTCAGGATGATTGTGTACAGTTCCTACTCAGACTCTCACTGTGACTCAGGAATGTATTTAGAGCATTTATGAAATAGTTCAGGCTACATTCTAAAAATACAAAAGAAAAATCAAAATTGTGAAGCCATATTTGTTCATTTAAGATAGTCTATAAATTTAAATGCTAGTAGAATTTACTCTTTTATTTATTTGTATTGAATTATAAAGCAGAAAACATCTTGATGGTTTTTTACCTGCAAAAGGTAGTGATGGGTGGTGAGTAAAGGCTGAGACATAAAAATTACTAAGCAAGAAGTTTAGTTCTTGTAACAATAACTCAGACATGACGACGCACTGTCTACATGCAGCTTGTGATTCTGAAGAGCTGTGCAGGTGACCTCAGTGCACTGAGTGTAACACCAAGGTCTTTTTATTAAGGTGTCAGTGTCAGAGTGACCATTTTCCTCTATGAGAATCAAAGGATTTTGCTCTGCATTTTCCATCCCTTCGTAGAGATGCTGCATTCTTACCGATAGAGAAATCATAAACCTATTGATAGTGCCGGTAAAATGAGCAGACCCTGTCTGATTTTTAAAGAGGATTTACCAAAATGCCTGTTTTTAATGTAATTAAGTCTCAGTCCTTACGAAAGCCTGAAGAGTGTGAAGCAGTCTGCAGAGACCCCGCCCCGCTAGACTGCTTCAGGAACTTAGGTTTCCATGTGGAGGTCTTTACAGCATTAGTGATATTCTTGGTGCTGTTATATATTTCCTCAAAGAAATATGTATTTATATCCAGCTTTATACTTCCTTGCAAAAATAGTAATAACACTTTGAAAATACTGATGGAAAAGAGTGTCATAAATATGCTGTGTTTTCCGAAGGCAGAGAGACCTGCTTCTCAGAGCGCCAGTATCTGCAGGTCAGCTCTGTTTAGTAAAATCCGTGCTAAGGATAGCTTAAAAGTTTCTTTTCTTTCTTCTATTTTTTTTAAGTTTGGCTTTCCAGTAAACGGTTAGGGAGATGTCCTTGGAATGAATAGCTTTTCCTCTAAGTGCATCCAAACGCAGAGCAGAAAGCCCCTTAAATTCCCTTCCAAGAGTCAGTCCATCCTGTTAGTGGCACTCCTAGAGAGAGTGGCTCTTACTGCTTTTAGCAGGAACAAGATTGCAAAAGATTTCAAGAAGTGGAGTCTGTAATGGGTCTTTTTTTTTTTTTTGGTCACTCCTATGGTTTATGACCCATTTGTTGCTTTTTTAGGCCTTCAGCTTTCCCCCCACCAACTGGTTCTGTTTCTACCAGTAAATATTTGACAATAACAGCTAAAAATGTTATGCAGTGAGATATTTATATCCAGTCCTCCAAAAATTGATTTCCAATTTCTATAGGAATGGAAACAGCTACAAAGTGGCAAGTTGGGAGCCAGCTGTAGCCACATGAAGGGCTTCTCCAGTCTCTGGTTTCTTTTCTTCCTACCCCTTCATGGTCACAAAATCCCTGTGCTGCAAGCCAGGTGGTCATTGTCGTTTTCCCCTTTTCGGGGTGGGGATCAAACCCAGAGACACATATAATTCATATAATTAGGTACACTCTGCAGAACTCAACCCCATTTCACATGTGCCCTTCTATTGCCGAAGAGTTAGAGGGCTGAGAACTTGATGTGACTCTCAAGGACTCCAGTAGGTTGTCGCTGAGCTGAAATCGACAGCCAGCTCTCTGGTTTTCATGGGACTTACGTGACCTGTAGATTCCACAGTCTGGTTTTTCTTCTACCCTAGGTTTCTCCTCTGCCACCCTCACTTGGACAGCCATTGTCAGCAGAGAGCCAGCTGTGACTCCGCACCCTCCGCCATCAGCCCCTCTGATCTCCACAATGAGCTCTCCAGCACAGCCAGGTCAGTCTCGGTGCCTTGTCAATGGTTATTGCTTTGTGTTGCTTCAAATCAGGCAATCAAAGCCGTCAAAGAACATTTTTGTTTCTTTTTTAAGATTCATATAATACATTCATATAATCATATAATACGTTTTGGATTTTATATTCTATAGTTAATTCTCTAGTAAGCCAGTCTACCTTCTGAGTAATTCACTTTCATTGTTGTCTGAGCACTTGCAATTAAGTCATCTGTTTCAAAATGAATGTTCAGATTAAATTTTCTGCTGTTATAAATATTGAATATGATGCAAGAATTTAATTCATCCCTGTAGTTTTTCTGTTGGCATTTAAATTATGCTGTGTGAGTCAGTTTATGTGTGGACTCCACCTCCATCTCTTGGACATGCAGGAAGGATATTTTACTCCCCACCCTTCGCTGCTGCCCGTCCTGTTTCCTATGTACATATTTAATACTAATCTCAGCACCTGCTTCCTATGAGACAGTCATATGTGCGGCTCAAGTACTGCGATCAGGGCTGAAACACCCATTCCGCCAGGAACAGGGCGTTGCTCTTAGAGCAAATATTATCCAAGTTTTGAGAGGATGGAGTAGGCTCAGCTACCACATGCCAGTCACAGATAGCCTGTGAGAGCATTTTCTGCTTCCGTTATTCTCAGAAAATTTATCTCTGTGTCGTCATGGTGACCTGTGATTATGCCACCCTCTAGGTCAAAGCCAATGTCATACGCTATGCAGAGTTCATCAAAGCGAACCTATTGCCTGTGCTTTCTGCCTCTGGAGTGCTGCACCTAGACTAACGCCTCTTGGTTCTCACTGTCTCCTCTGCCATGCTTGACACTCCCCATAGCCTGCTGATGGAGAATTATAGTGAAATCTAGCTTGATTGTGAAGGATGCAGTATAGGTGCTTCTGGATTTGGATCACGACTCTGCCTTACAACAGGGATTGTGTCATCTAGTTGGACAGGTTAGGGGTTACCTAGACCTGGGTCCTTGATAGCCTGATGGCTCTCAAACGTCAACGTACAGTGACTTCTCTTGGAGAATTTGTTTAAACAAATTTTGTACACAAAATTTTTTGCTTAATCCTTTTGAGAGGCGGGCCAAGAATTGGTGATTTTTACAAGTTCCCTTTGGCAAGGATGTTGCATTCAGGCCAAGATTTATAACGGTGGGTTTTGCCTTCTCTTCTCTCCCTTCACCCCCACAGGACCTGCTGAAGTGTGTGTCCTGTGAGTATTCTGCGGTTGCAGAATAGCGTTGTTACCATTTCTACTGGGATGAACTTAAAACAGTATCATCATTATTTATGTAGCACTTGAATATATGGGTATTTGTTTCAATTTAACATTTCAAAATTGTATAGCTTAAAAATGAGGTGTTTCATTTAGAGCCACCATGGTGAACTATATTTTTCTCATGGCAATATTTGGCAATCAGAGTAAACATACCCTGCCCCACAGAATTTTGATCTTGTGATGCTGATTTTATAATATGAAAATGTCCCTAGAGGCTGCTGTTTTAATGCAGAAGTCCTTGCCAGTTATAGTGATGGTTCAATTAGGAGAAGTGAAAAAGTAGCTCATTTGATCTTAGTGCCACTAATATTTTCTGATATATTCTTTTTAAACATATGTATAGTTCTGCTGGACATCATAAGAAGATCCCAATTAACTGAGAAGTATTTATGAATAAAATTTAAAAAATAACTTAGGAATTGACTCTTATAGGTGGGTGGAGGTCACTTATATTCATTTCAAATATCATAGTCTAACCTGAGACCTGGGATACACTTTGTATATAAAAGAAAATATTTTGGCACAGTTGCCAAAATGCTCTTATATTATTTTTGTTAGTGTCCCATAGAGCTGTCTGTCACTGATTAAATAAAAATAAGATTATTTCAATCAGAAAATGTTTTTCTTACATTTTTCTTTTTAAAAACTCTACACAGATACTTGAATAGGTTTTATTTTGTTTTCTTCCATAAACAGTTTCCAGGCCTGTACAAAGACAGAGGCATTGACATACTTCAGTGCTTCCAAAAGTTCTTTAATACTTTTAGATTATTTATTTTTATCTTGAAAACTGGTCCTGTAGTAGTGTTGAATTCTATTTTCCCCATGCATAGACACTAGTCTCAGAAACATTTTTTTTTATCCATACTCAAATACAGTTGATATCAAGGAAAATGATTACTGTCTTGATCATGTATTCAGTCAAACAATAAGTACTGATTTTTGGAAGCAACATTTGTTGGTTTTTATTTCAATCTTGCTACCCCAATAATGTTGGAAGTTAGAATTTTAGGGATTCTTTTGGGTGCTGGGGAGTATGGGGAGAAGCCTGTCTCTGTGCAGGTGAGCTGGGTGCTGCAGCCGAAGCACCTATTCATCCACACACAGTTTACTGAGTGCCTACTTCTTACTACATAGTGTGTAACCCAACAGGGCAGAGCCACTAAAACATGTGTTTTATTTATGGATAAACCCTCTGAGGGAGAGACAGAAACAGTGCAAGCTTTGGCCCACTCCGTGTTGTATTTTTTTTTTTTTATGGTTTTTCAAGACAGGGTTTCTCTGTAGCTTTGGAGCCTGTCCTGGAACTAGCTCTTGTAGACCAGGCTGGTCTCGAACTCACAAAGATCCACCTGCCTCTGCCTCCCGAGTGCTGGGATTAAAGGCGTGCGCCACCACCGCCCGGCGTAAGTATTTTAGTGTAAGACTAAAATCCCATTTCTTCTGGACAGTGGTCTGGATTCCGTTCTCTTATAAAGATGGCCAAATCTCAAAGGGAAGAACTGCAAGGCTCAGCTGACTTTGTATTCTCTGAACAGCAGATAAAGAAAACTTGTAGGCCTTTGTTAAAAATGCAGAGTCCCAGGTTCCTCTGCTCCAAAGAGCTTTACAGTACAACCCTAGAGGGCAAGAGGTCAGATGCAGGTTATTGCCAAGTGCGAGATACTCTTCATTTGTCTAAAAACACCAGTGTTCCTCAACTGGCAGCATTGAAAAAAAAATGCATCTTTGTATTTCACCTTGTATAAGTCTCTTTTGTAAGCTAATGCTACAATTTAGCAGTTTTCCTCTCTGATGGCAATTGGATGAAACACCTAGTGCATGAAGACCTAGAGGAGAGCTGGTCTGTGAGGAAAATCCCAGGCTTACAGGTCTTTGCTCTCTAGGCCATCAAGTTTTATGAGGTGAGAGATGGGCCACAAAGATGCTTGCAGAGTGTGTTTTTTCTTCAGGAGAAGTTCAAACCTGTATTCACACAGAACAGATTTTTTTTAAGACATCCCAAGAATTTAGACAATATGTCTGAGCTAGAATTTTTTCCTTTATTTGTTTATTTTTTAAAAAGAAAACAAACTATCTTATTTTCATTATACATACAAATCCAAGTTCCCACTCCATCTCCTCCTCCCATTCCCTCCACATACCCTCCCGCTCCACTCCCTCCACTCCCATCCACTCCTCAGAGAGGATAAGACACATTGCTCTGGGGAAGGTCCAAGGCCCTCCCTACTATATCTAGGCTGAGCAAGATATCCATCCAAAGAGGATAGGTTCCCCAAAAGCCAGTACAAGCAGTAGGGATGAATCCTGGTGCTATTGCCAATGGCCCCTCAGTATGCCCCAGCCATGCAACTGTCATCCATATCCAGAGATACTAGTTTGGTCCTATACTTGTTCTTTCCAGTCCAGCTGGAGTTGGTGAGACCCCATTAGCTCAGGTACACTGTATCAGTGGGTGAACCCATCATGGTCTTGACCTCTTTGCTCATGTTCCCATTCTTTCCTCTCTTCAACTGGACTTTGGGAGCTCAGTCCAGTGCTCTGATGCGGGTCTCTGCCTCTGTTTCCATCAGTTGCTGGATGAAGGTTCTATGGCCATACTTACAATACTCATCAGTCGGACAACAGGGGAAGTCAAGATTGGGCCCCCTCTCCTCTATTGCTTAGGGTCTAAGTTGGGGTCATCTTGTGGATTCCTGAGAATTTCTCTAGAGCCACGTTTCTTGCTAACCCTATAATAACTCCCTCAATCAAGATATTTCTTTCCTTGCTCTCGTCTCCGTTCTTCCTCCTTCTCAACTATCCCATTTTCTCAAGTTCTCCTCACCCCTTGTAATGGTAAAAATAAAATGGTGCCATTCCTTGAGAGACCTCGGTGGGTCAACCAGCCCCATGAGAAGCCTTGGCAGGTGAGAAAGAGAGATGGATAGGCACACCATGCAGAGTGAGGTTGGATATTTATTTAGTGGGTTATGGGAGGGAAGAGGAAAGGGGAGAGGAAGAAAGAAGAGGGATGAGGAGAGAGAGGCAGAGAGAGAGAGAGAGAGAGAGAGAGAGAGAGAGAGAGAGAGAGAGAGAGAGAGAAAATCTGCTTATCTCAGCCCATGGGGGAGAGGGAGTGGGCGGGGATTTTCTCTTGATTCAGACCATTACACCCCTCTCCTCCTCCCCTCCTCTTCCCCTTCTTCCCTCCCTTCTCCCCCCACCCCCATGCTCCCAATTTTGTCAGGTG
>JAQHUG010000014.1:7417349-7435986 GCA_028555095.1 Dicrostonyx torquatus | reverse complement strand
ACACAACCAGGAAGCCCACCCCTAAAGAAGCCACACAACCAGGAAGCCCACCCCTAAAGAAGCCACACAACCAGGAAGCCCACCTCTAAAGAAGCCACACAACCAGGAAGCCCACCTCTAAAGAAGCCACACAACCAGGAAGCCCACCTCTAAAGAAGCCATGCAGCCTTTGCTGACAATGCGGAGTCAGGAAGACCTCTCTTAAAGGAGTTGCGGTGCTCCTGATTGCCGCCAACAAACAGAGCCCACCTGAAAAAAAAATTGGCTACCAAAAAGCTGCACTAAACTCTGTCCCTTTGTGTCCAGAATTTCTTCCCAAGGTCTCTCAGGTTTTATGTGGATATAGTTGCCCCATGTTGGGCACCATTTTGTAGGTGGAGATGGTAGAGACTGCTCACTTGTTTCCCGACTGCTCAGACTTGCATAATCACACAGAAACTATATTAATTACATCACTGCTTGGCCTATTAGCTCAGGCTTCTTATTAACTAGCTCTTATATCTTAAAATAATCCATTTTTATCATTTTGTGTGTTGCCATGAGGCTGAGGTTTAATGGGTAAGGTTTTGGCAACTATCTCCTTTGGCAGCTACATGGCATCTCCTTGACTCTGCCTACTCTCTGTATATATCTCTGTTATGATTTTCTGCCTGACTTTGCTCTGCTAAACCATTGGTCGGAACAGCTTCTTCAATAACCATTGGTAATAAAACATATAACATATAGAGGGAAAATCAGGGCAAAATTCGGTGCAGAGGAGATTAGTATCTTGGCTCATTTTCCTGGTCCTGTCTCAATATTCCACTTTGTCATTGTCTTAAGACCTTCCCACCTTTGAGCAAGCATAGTGAGTCCTCCCCTCTTTTGTGTTTATGTACACTCTGTCCCATGCCCGGTTGTGAGTGGCTGACCCAGGTCCAGTTGTGAGTGGCGCAAGTACCTTGCTTCTCCTTTTCATTGCATGTTTATGTTTTCTGTATTCTTCATGAGCAGCCCTTATCCACAGCACCAACTCTTTGGACATTGGCTGTGGTATGTTGATTACATGTGGCTTAATCGAAAAATTCATCCTAATGTCTTTCTGGACCATCCATGTATTGGAAACTTTAGCTTTTTTTTTTTTTTTAAATCAGATATATCACTAGCAGTTTCCAACTTGTTGTCTAGATGAGGTTGTTTCTATTTCTGTGTTTAGATCTAAGAACTGCAGAGCTGGGGGGCTCCTAAGCATGTTGCAGCAGCATTGCAGAAGAATTGGATCCAGAGGAGCAGGGCAGCCCCTCAGAGAAACCAACTTTGTTCCAGCGGACCCTAGGGTATTGTTTGAGTAACTTTGGCTGTTTGAAGATCAGTTTCTCTCCTACTTTTCCTGGGGGCTGCTGTGCCAAATTCACACTTAATTTAGATTAGAATTAGAGAAATTTATTGTTTCCTGGTGATCAAAATGAGTTTCACTAGGATGGAATGAAGGTGTCAGCAGGACTCTACTCCTGAGGGGCTGGACAAGCACCCACTTTGTCTCTTCTGCCTTCTGCTGGCTGCTGGGTTCCTCAGTTTCTGGCTGTTGCCCTCCAGCCCTCTCTTCTCTGTGTCAGTTCTCCTTCTGCCTTACAAGGATACATTTTTCTTTTCCAGGTCTTAAATCACCTATGTGAAATCATTTCCCCTCCCTGTTTCCTTTTACATTTAGAACAGTACTTATGGTTCTAGCAATAAGTTGAAGATATCTCTGGGTAGGAATGAGGGCCATTATTCATCAACTCCAGGCCAGAAATCATTTTCAAAGTTATGCTACCTTTCAGTTCTGTTTAGACGTTGCTGTTCTGTTTATCCGTTCATTCACCGAAGTTTTATTTCATGCCTTCTGGTATGTGCCGGACACGGGCCAGGTTTTAGTGTAGCTTGCTCACTTCACTGCCTTTAATAAAGTCATCATGCTGTCCACCCCATTGCCATGCAAAAGGTGAAAAAGAGCATTCTGAGCTGTAGGAGTTATTCTTTGTATGTTTTCTTTTCTCTGAGTCTAGAGCACTAACGGCTTTCAGGTTCGGGGCTCGTACATTGTTCCAGTAACTGCAGGCTGTGCTCAGCGTGGAAACTGCAAAGTGTCTGTAAGAGTGTGGTGGAGAGACATGTGTCAGTGCCAATTCAGTTAAATGAAAGGAACGCATGAAGCACAAACACAGAACATAGACCTTCCTAGGGCATGTTTAGTCTTACCAGTTCCTATCAGCCTGCCAGTGATCACCGTCAAGATCAGCCTGTTTCTCATCACATGGATACAAAGCAGGTCTTTTATTTTGAAGTTCAACAGCAGAGTCTTCTGCATATGCGATAGCATTGCGTATAGAACACTTGTATTCTAGCTGACGAGGAAAGCGATCATACAGGTCTTGATGAGTAAAACTATTCGGAGGCTCATAGGGGAATGAGGTCATTCCTGGGTAAAAGGGGTTTTGGAGAAGGAAATCTTCAAACTTCCCTTGATGGATCTATAAGAGCTGAACAGGCATCTATTAGGAGAAGATAATGAGGAGAAAATCTACAGAGGTTTGGCATTAGGGATGCTGGTAATTTGAGGCTGGAAGTGAGATCAGGGTCTCAAATCTGGATGCCAGTTTTCTTTTGACGCAGCTTGTCAGTATGGAGCCATAAGAATTTGAGAACTCTGAATTAGGATCTGGCTGCTTTTGTAATTAATGAAGGTACCATAGAGGCGAAATATACTTTGCTTAACAACTGGTGGTCTGATAGATTTAAAAACATTGGGACTATGACTGTGAGTTCTGCATTCATTGGATGCCAGCTTTCCATCCCACAAGCATTCAGAACAGACTGCAGTGTGGGGAATAAAAATGGAGAAGGTTTATCTAACATGTTTATGACGAATAGCCAGGGAATGTGACTGAATGGAAGACAGACAGCAGAGGGATGTAAGGAAGGAAACTGACAAATTCAGATGACATCAGCAGGGGTGAACGACACGGACTGAAAAGCCAATGGGCCTTTGTTTAATTCTTTCCAAGCCCAAGTCTTCCAGTCAAAGAATGCATAACTCACTGAAAAAAGACTCCTAAGTATTCAAATAAACAACGAACCAATCTCTCCATTCTGAATTTTCCTACCTGAGCTTAAGATTATGCATATTTAGTAATTACAACAGCTTGAAAGAGACAAATGTAAACAAATTTCTCAACTTCTGTTGCTTGTTTTTCTGAGCCTGGTTCCATCTCAAATCCTTGAGGTCTTTCTTGGCTTCCGTTTTTTTCTGGCTTCCACAGCATAAGAAGGGCTGGTGGTGGAGCGGTAATGCGAGCGTAGGATCTTCGCAAAGCTCTTCACTGTTCTTGTCATTTTAAACAGTTGGTGAGCTAAGATCCTGAAAAAACAAATAGTAGAAATTGGGAGGCATCTTGACTGTTGAGTGGGGTTTTCCTGCTCTAACCTCTCTTTGTGTCAATGCCTCCTTTCAGTCTACCACGCTAATAAAGAGTAGGCATTACAAGAGTTACTGTATTAACCAGGCAGGGGTTGGGGATTTAGCTCAGTGGTAGAGTGTCTGCCCAAAAAGGACAAGCCTCTGGGTTTGGTCCTCAGCTCAGGTAAAAAAAAAAATACTGGCAAAGTAAAATTATTGTCTTGCAGATATAGAAGTTACAATTCTTTGTTGTGATGTTTCACTGAAACCAGGTAAGTTTCTGGAATTTGATTGCTCTGCAATTAGGATCTATAATCTTCATTAAAATGTTTTAGGGTATTGAATAAGGAGGACTTTATAATAGCTCTCTGATGTGTCGAATATATTAAATCATGTAATACAGCATTTCTTGTAGCTTTTTTAGAATCACAACTTTTCTCTTTCAGTTTTATAGTTTTCACTTTCGTGAAACTAACGCCATGCCTGCGTTTGTAAAAGACGCCGTAGTGCTGTCCCCACTTCCTGTCTTGCATGTGCTGTTGTTGGTCCAGTGCTGCAGTTACTACCCAAGGTGTGATCCTCCTGCTTACTCCACCCCCTGACTCTATTAGGGGATCAAGGAGTGGGAATCTGAGAAAAGTGTCCTATGAAAATCAAGGAAATCAAGTTACCTCAGGGTGAGTCATTTTCTGGTGAAAATATGGACATTAGTCAGCCGTGGGAAAGGCCTATGGTTTATTTGAATGGCATTGGGGAAGTTGGTAGTTTTTCATCTTGAACCATGCAGGAAAGCCCATTGGTGACGGGGTGAGTGGGTTGTCAAGGGTGGGACACAGAATCTGTAGCAGGTCTTCCATCTCCGTCGTCCTGATGCCACTTGACTTGTTAATCCCCATGATGATTATCCTTGTCACTATTTCTGAAGACCACTGAAGTCATCACCAAAATAGCACAAAAGAGTAGCATAGAGTCAAAAAAAGAATCCTTATATCTGGAAAATAGCACACTCCTTTCTGATGAAGACGGACTTGTCTGATGAGTTGTGAAAACCACATTCATAAGTCCTGTTTTGGAAGGGGACACATTGACCTCTGATGGTAGTTGTGTCAAGGATGTGAGACAAATTATTCATGGTTTTGAAAGCCTTTCTCTGTATCTAAACTCACTCATTTTCCTATGTTATTGACTTTCAACCATGGCCTGTTTTCCCTAGTGTTAGTCTAATTTCTCAATTAGAACTGTACATTAATTTACAAATGAATAATTCAAAGTCAGTAGAGCAACTGCGACTCTTGGGTAAATTAAAAATTTAGTGACTCTTGGTGTGTGTTTTCTGCATAAGGAATCCCAGAACTGGTACAAATGATATGTGTTCACCTTTTGCAAAGTGTCGTGTTCCTTCTGAAACAAACGTTTCTGTAGATGCTAGCATAGAACAGGAGGCCTGGAGCACTGGCCACTGGCAGCTGACTGGTGACAAGAAGGCCACTCCGGTTGTAATCAGATTTTGAGGAAGCAGCATTACCTTTGGGATTTACCCAAACCACAAGCTGGATTATTCACAGCCACTTTTTCTTTTTCTTTTTCTTTTTCTTTTTCTTTTTTTTAACTTGGAGTGGAAGCAAAAGAGGGGAAAGTCCGTCTGGATGAGTTAGACTGAGGAGTGGTACCCCTGGGTAGCTCAGCAAACTTGCTTAAGAACCTCGAATTCCAGGCCTTGTCATTCATGTGCTCAAGCTCATTCAACTTTTCTGAATTCAGATTTCCTCTCCTTTAACATGGAAATGATAAAGTGTAGGAACTGATTTCCTTACCTCTAGGATTGGGTTAAGAACGAATAAAATGGTAACACATTGAGTGTGAAAATTTTTTTTTTTTACAGTTATTAATAATCCAGATGTCAATTTCCTAGAAAGGTGGCTTTATCCTTTTATGCTTACAGTAAAAGCTTCAAGAAACTTTTATTTTCTTCAAACATCATAGATGTTTTCTTAGCCACTGTAGCAGAACAATGGTGCCCAACTCTGCTCCTTTCCCCAGTGGCTCTCGGGCAGTCTTGTCTCCTCCATTCGTGTTTATGTGTGATACTGCGTGTTTGGTATCGTTCTTTTTCGTAGGGCTACCATAATTACCAGTGCTGACAATACATGACTTTGTGTCCAGGGAATCGGACAAGTCACATTTCCTGCTTTCTCAGCAACACGCTGCTTCCTATACACAGTCCATACTTCCCAGGCTTACTTGTTATCAAGTTCCTAGGTCCCACCTGAAGATACTGAACCTGAATCATCAGTGTTTTACAGAGACTTGGGAGCACGAGGAGTTCAGTGCTCCCCCACAATGCTCTGAGCACCAGCACACTGCTGCCCTTCTGTTTACCTCGTGTGGAAGATGCCAGATCAACCTGACGTGATATTTAGTTATCCTTATCCCTCCTGGCCACCATTTCTCACATATTACTCTCATATATTAGTGCCCAAACTTAATGGCATGGTAAGTGACTGCTTCATAAAAAGTATCTGTCTACCTCTGCCTCCTGAGAGCTGGAACAAGAGGCATGTGTTACCACTGTCAACTAAAATAATCTTTTTTGACCATTTATTCCGAATGTGAGCAAACAAATGTGAATGTTAATTCCTTCCTTCATCTCTCCATGCATCTACCCACTTGTCCATCTATGGTGTGTTGATTAGATGCCTTGCATGGGTTGTGCAAGAGTAGCTGCATTGCTGCATCCTTGGCTCTCATGGACAGTGCTGACCACGTTATAGCAGAAGCCTTGGCTTTCACAAACAGTGCTGACGATGTCATAGCGAAAGGCTTGGCTCTCAAGGACAGTGCTGATCATGTCATAGTGGAAGCCTTGATTCTCATGGGCAGTACTGACCATGTCATAGCGGAAGCCTTGGCTCTCATGGGCAGTACTGACCACGTCATTGTAGAAGCCTTGTCTCTCACAAACAGTGTTGACCACGTCATAGCGGAAACCTTGGCTCTCATGGACAGTACTGAACACGTCATAGTGGAAGCCTTGGCTCTCACGGACAGTGCTGACTACGTCATAGTGGAAGGTGAAATGATATCGTGTCACCATCCATGGTTGATTTACCTTAGCAATACAATACTTGGGTTTTTTTCCACACATAGTCTTTTAAACACAGTATTTAAATATTTAAATGTTGTAAGTGTCCAAGATGCCTTGACCATAGATATCATGGTCATGGGTATCCTGTCCTGAGAGAAAGAGCATAGGCTTTGAAGCTCCCTAGTTGTGAGTCTATCTAGGTCCAGTCTTTGTCACTTGTTACCTGGTCAGGGACATCTTGCAGTCTCATTGTGAAACATGGAAGATAGTTTGCCTTTTGGATTTCAGCCATTATTAAAAGCATTCTTCTCTTTCACACCAGTACGTATTTCCTTGTGAAAATGCTTTCAGAATTACACTTATTAAGCTAGCTGGAGGTTCCTTTAGGTCTCTTTCCTAAACTTTGTCTTAGCACCTCGGGTGAAGACTGCCATTCCATCCTGGTTCCCGGTATCTAGTGGGCTGTGCTGTGCCCACTAAGTAACCACTGAGTTTAGGATGTGCTAAGATTAGTCCATTTTCATCTCCAGCTTCCATCTGTAGCTCTCTCCTCCCCGACACAGAACTCTACTGTGATTTTTACAAGTAGGCAAAAAGTAAACTCAAACAAAACACAAGCAAAACACAAGCCAAACACAAGTAACCCCCCCCCCAAGAAGGCTCATAGGGAAAATAGCGCAGTATAGTTTCCACCATGAGTCTGATTATGAGACAGGGAAGGAACTAAATTGTAGGCCTGTCATTTATGACCGGTGTGGGTGAAGGAACGTTGCTTGACAAGTTAAACGTACTTATCAAATCATCATTGCATACCTGGTAAACACTCGGAAGAATTATGCAATAAAAACATGGAAGTTTTTTTCTCATGAGTTTTATCACCCACATAGCGTCATTTAGCTGTGTTTACACTGTTGTTAGATTCCTGAACCAGCGACTTCAGACTGCTCCAGAGAACCCTCTGTGAGTCTCATTCTTTGTCTCATGTGATCCCTCACGGCAGCAAGTGATGGATGCTGTGGCATAGTCAGCTAGTGACAGAAGAGGATGCCTCGGCTCTTCTAGAACTACAGGTTAAAAATGAAAAACAAAAATATGTCTTACAAAGGTTATAAAATGTATAGCATGCTCCGACTGCAGGACCGCAGCGGCTCTCAAGTTTTGACACTTGTGTCTCTTTGAATTTTGTGAGTGGACGTGGTTTAGCATTTGAAGCTTTGAAGCTTTACCTACCATGTTATGAAGTGAGGTGATTTGAGTACCACACATACACATGGAACTCTTTTTTTTTATTTTATCAAGTTTGAAGTTTAGAGTTAAGCTTTTAGGAACTGCCGATAGATATCCATGATTCCATATGCGTTCTGTGCAGGACTGTATTGCATTTGTGGGACAGTATTTTAGGTGGTGTTGAAGCTGTGATGGGAAGAAACGAGCAGGACCTTCACCAGTTTGTGATGGATCACCAAAGAAAACAGCCGTGATCAGAGAGAATTGCTTAGCTTATCCTGACCAGTATTTCTACATAGCCCTGAAGATGCGGTGGGTGTATCACAGCAGAAGGTAGGAGATTGAGACTATCAAGAGTAACAGTACATACTGCTCTTGTTTATTTCTTTATTTATTCATTTCTTTATATTCCATGTCTATGGGTGTTTTTCTTGTGTACCATGTGTGTTCAGTGCCTGTAGATGCCAGGAGAGAGTGTCAGGTCCTGTGGGACTGGTTACAGTTACCTGTTACAGATGGTTGTTAGTTGCCACGTGTGCGCTGGGAATCGAACCCAGTTCCTATTGAAGAGTGGTCAGTGCTCAACCCCTGAGCTGTATCTCCAGCCCTGAAAATCTGTAGTTCGGGCCAACCTCAAACTGGTGACCCTCCCACCGCTGCCTCTTCGTTATAGCCTTCCACTGTGCACCGCCACAACTGGCTGTTTTGGAAGTCATTTTGTTCAGGAAGCAATGTTTTGAAAGGAAGAATTGCAACTTATTTGAAGTGTCTTTCACTTAATTAAAATCTGAACCTATGTCACGTGTTGCCAGGGCTTAATACCTTTCTTCTGCCTTGCTCTTCGTGATGACTGAGAAAGATGCAATTGGCCTGGGAGTTGGGCAAATAAAGGTTCATCAATAGATACTTTCTCATTGCAAGATGCCTTGAGCACTCTTTCATTGTAAAATTTAGCAATAACATGCATCCTAGGAAATAACTTTTATACCCCTTTGATAAGGAAGCTGGTGAGCTTATAATGCAAAGAGGAAGGGAAGGCAAAAATAAAGGAGCTATGTCATCCCTCAGACACTGACTGTGGACAAGCCTTCCAGGCTGTAACTTGGTTTATTTTAGTGAACTTGTTTAGTGCTTTATAAATTGCTTGCCATAAACTACTTATGGGACATGAAATGAATTTATTATGTTCCAGTTGAGCAATAGAATAAACTAGACTATAATGTGGCATGATTATAAGATTAAGGATGGCCTTGAATTTCCAGTCCTACTGCCTCATCATCCCATGTGCAGAGATTACAGGTATGTGGCATCATTCATGGCTCACAGCCTCATAGTTATTTTTTTTTTACTAGAGATTATATTAATGATGATTATTCTGGGGACATGAATCTTCACCCTGTCTCTGAACACCATGTTGGATAGGCAGTCGGTAAAGTGTAACAACAAATTGAAAAGCAATGATCATTTATAGCTCCTTATATGTAAGAAAAAAGTTGTCTTTCATATGTAACCAGGTAGGTGTTGGAACAAAAAGCTGGTAACTTTTATGGATGGTAATCTTCAGTACCATTTATGACTTGTATCACTTCAGTTCAGGAAGTGTGTACTGTTTCCAATCCTACCAAGTCTCCTTTCCTTTCCCGGGGAACGAATTATTTAGCTAAATTAAGTGGCTTCCATATCTTCTCATTGAGTTATAAGCCACAAGATTTAGTGAAGTCTGAGTGAGGTGTTTTATTCCGCAAAGATAAAAGAAATATGGATTCATGTTTTATAATGCCATATGCACGTTAGAACTCAGTTTTTCTTCATCTAGAAATGTGCCAGTGTTTCAAATGCACGCTTTAATTCCTTAGGAAGCCCTGCACTGATCATCTGCAAAGCCCATCCTTCCATACCCTTTTCTCTCTGCTTTCACAATGCCTTGGTTTTTCTTGAGTTTTCCCTGTTGCATTGTACACATCGTCAGTTCTGCAGTGTGAACTGGCGATACTCCAGCTTCTACAGCCCGAGAATCCAGACAGCAGGACCAGTGGGCTCCTTCTGATGCCACCTGTGGCTTTGTCATTCCCATCAAAGGCCCTGCCTTCCATTTACTCCTCACATTGACAGTTCTGAAGGCAGTGATCTGTTTTCTGCCTCTCCCTTGTGCTTTTTAAGGGGCCTGTGCAAATTTTATTACTGTGCTCTTGGTTTGCATATTAGTTGAGTACTGGCCAAGTCACTCACCGCCCGAGGCAGTGACAGCAGTAGAGTACAGTTCCCAGATGGCTCCATGGGTCCGTTTCTTCATGTCTGTACCCACAGAAAGGGATGCCCATAGTTCAAAGCCAAGGACTCAGATGCACAAACAGCCCAGCCTGATTTGTCAGAGGAGCTGGAGACGGTCCTTTACATTTTTTAATTGCCACTTTTTTAGTCTTTGACACTTAGATATTTAAATGAATTATTTTGTGGTCATTTTTGGAAATTAAAATTTAAGCTATCAAATTTTACCATCTGAACCCTCTTCAAGTATGTACTTTAGTGATGTAGCAGGCATTCATTTTGTTGTGTAACCATTATAGACCCTAGAATTACCCATCATCTCAAACAAAAGCAGAAGTGACTGGCTTTCATGGAATCTATGACTAAAACCTAGCCCTGAATGCATGTGCAGATTGAAGATCCCCCTCTATCTTTTCTAGGGGACCACTAGCCTCTTCCTTCCCACAATCCTAGAACCTTTTCTTCAATTATATAATCCTCTAAATATTTCTCTAGCTCCAAATTTGATGTAATTACTGCTACTTTTAAAGATGGTTGGGTAGGGTGGTGGGGGAGTATCTGGGAAGAACTAATGAGGAGAAAAATATGATCAGAATATATTGTTTGAAGAAAATAAAAAATAATAATATAGATGCACTCATGTATTAAATAAAAACAGGTAAACATGTATTTTCAAAGACTATCGCACTAGCAAGTTCTCTTTTTCTTCTCTCTCTCTCTCTCTCTCTCTCTCTCTCTCTCTTTAGTTTATCTAGTTTTATTTTTTATTTACTCTGTGGTGTTTGGTATTTTTACTGCTTGTCAATGCGGTAGTCCCAGTTGTTCATGGAAATTAATGTTCTGCCTGAAAAGACAATCCCAGGAAACCATCCACTAAGGTATTAAGAGGCAAAAAAAGATTGGCTTTTAATTTATTTTGGTGGTTTTCCTGGCATTAAAAGATTTGCTGGCTGGCAATTTATATTAATTATTTAATTTTAAGTTTATTTTAACTTTTAAGTTGTATTACCTTATGTAAAATAAACTTAGTCATAGTTATGAAAATGGCCCATATGAAAAAGCTTATGGCATTGAAAACTTACCCTCCTTTTAACAGAGAAATCCTAAATGAGTCGTCTGTAAATTCTGAAAAACTTTGTGAACTAGACGTTTGAGGAGCAGCTAGCTACTTCTCTAGTGGAAGCTGAACATCCAAGCTGTACAGAGTCTGATGGAAAAGTCCGTGGGTGAAATAAGTCTTGCAATTGAGAATCAACAAATCTTTAAAGCTTTAGGACTTTTGAACTAAGTTTTATAGAGGACATGTGTACCTTCTATTGCCTGTCCTGCTTTTGGCCTGGAATGGTTTCCTGCCATGAAAAATGTTAGTTTTTCCTGAGTAAAATGCATTGGTTTTAATGTTGACTGATGGGCAGAGTCATCTGTGCTTCACAGAAAGGAGAGGATGCGGAGGAGAGAACAGGTGTTCTTGTATAGAGAAGATATATAATATAAATATAGATCATAATATATAATATATATAAAATAATTTTCTCATTAATTATTACATGCATATGTGTATATACATATATTTCTAGATATAACTGCTCATTCTGTATAATGTTACTTATATCTATGTTTTCAAGGCTATTTGGTATATAACAACCAGTTGGTGTAGGGGGAGGCAACCTGCTTGTTGGTTCCCAGCCACATGGCTAGCTTAGGCCTGAAATATTCACAAAGAAACTGTATTAATTAAATGACTTTTTGGCCCATTAGCTCTAGCTTCTTATTGGCTAACTCTTATATTAATTTAACCCATTTCTATAATCTGTATATTGCCACGTGGCAGTGGCTTCCTGGCATAGTTTTGGCATGTCTGTCTCTGGCAGCAGCTCCATGGCTTCCTCTGACTCTGCCCTCTTTCTCCCAGCATATAGCCTAACTTTCCCCGCCTAGTTCTGTTCTTCCCTGCCATAGGCTTAAAGCAATTCTTTATTCATTAACCAATAAAAGTAACACATAGACAGAAGGACCTCCCACACCAAGTTGTTATGCTCTTCTACTCTGGATGCTCCTTAGTTGTCTGTGGTTCTCTGTAGGCTGAGGCATGTGGGCTTTTCCCTGTCCTCTTCGGCACGTCTATTGGTGTCAAGCTTGTTATCTCATGCTTGGATGGTACATTATGAGTGCTCTTTCTGACGTTATTAGGAGACATGGTCTCACAGCAGACTCCCTGGTTCTTTGGCTCTTACTATCTCCCCATTTCCCTTTTACACCCTGTCCTAGGGGCCTGAGGTATGGGAGTGTTCTGTAGATGTATCCATTGTGACTGGGCTCCAAGGCTCTACATTTTAATTGGTTGTAATTTGGATCAAATTTTTTTCTCAGAACATGTTAGAGATTATAGGGCCTCAACAGAAACAGTAGAAATGAAAATGGAGAAAAGAAAGATGAAAGATTTTTGAAAAGTAAAGCCATAGTGAGTTGGCTAATATTTGTGTCTGCTGGCACATGGGGGGTCTCAGATATCTTGTCAAATGTTTTTGGATAATAAAACTGTTTAAATCAGTAGATTGAACAAAAGATATTGCGATGTGCAATGTGAGCGAGCCCCACCTAATTAGCTGCATATCTGAATAGAAGAGAATGCTAAAATCCACGGTGTGGAAAAACCTCCTCTCTGGTGACTTCTGAAATCAAAGACAGCAGCTGTACAGCAGCCTTTTGACATAGGAGTGCATTGTGTATGTTAATTCCTCATAATAAGTCCTGTCCCTTTATGTCTCTAACTAATGCATATTTCCATTTGGCTCTTTTTCTCTGAGGACTGTACAGAGGACACAGAGACTTGATTAGATATCAGAATCCAGGAGGTGAGGATACGAATATGTGTGCAGTAACAATTGATGAAAAGCGAGGATATGAATTTGAAAGAGAACAAGAAGGGGCGTATGGGAAGGCTTGGAGGGTAGAGAGGAGAGGAATGATAGAACTGTATTATAATCTCAAAGAATAAAAGAAAGACTATTTTTAAAGTCCTCAGGATTTTTTAAACAAGGTTGCATTCTATTTCCACAAGAAGCATGACCTCAATTTTCAGAAAGGGTTTGAGACTTTAGTAACTGCTGCCATAGGCACGGGGAAGAGTAAGGACTCTCAGTTTTGAGGGAGATAGGGGTTGGTTTGGCTTATCTTGGCTGTGACTCGGTCTTGGAGACTCGTCTACATCTTCTTACATGCTGTTGTGGAATGAGGTATGTTGCTTGCGTGATTCAGCTGCATGTGGCATCATGGACTCACCTAAAATCACATGAGCAGAAGTCAAAAGACAGAACATGTCTATGTAGGAGAAAGGGAGACATCGGAGTCTGTGATTTGTCTGACTTTTCTATGGGAATCACAGGGCAGAAGCAGGAGCACTCGCCATCTCAGACACTGGTGTGCCAGCCTCCTGGAGGAGTGCATAGGTCCTGCAGAGCCAGAGGTGAGGCACAGCTGCTTTCTAGGCCTTCCATACCCACGCGCTCCCCTTGCTTCCCCTTCTTATTCACTTGGTAAAGTCTGTTTAGTGATAACTCAAGCAGGAACTAGGATTGCCTCACCCCAACATTGTAATGAGACAGAAACTTGAGGTTTTAATTCATAGAACATTTTATTTTTTTTTAGAAATAAATTTCTTTCTTTAAATAGAAGTCTCTTTTCTTAGCCTTCAAAAAGGCTAAGGTAATTTTATTTTAGGAGAATATATATAAGTCAATTATTTTTTCAAAGCTGCAACAATGACCTTTTATTTAGTAAATTCAGAAAATACATAAATATTTATAGTAAACCAACCTTATCAGCTTTATAAAAGCTTTAACTATTCAAAATTCATCAGAATTTTTTGAGTAAGTCAAAACTTTCTTATTATCACATATAGAAGCATTTTTGGCTTGAACTTTAAATTAGTACAACTATGAAAACCAGGTAACTTCTCTATGAATGCTAACACTATCAGTGATTGGATTTTTATGAGTATTATTACATGTCTTCAGCTTCTACAGTCTCATGGAATCGTTGTATGATAGAAAAAGGGGGGTGTTGGAGGGAGGTTTGGAAGGTTTCTACGCGTTTCAACCCAGAACGCTCTCTCATAGCTTCCTATGTTTAGCGATCTGTGCTGGTACCATCGAGGTCCGTGATACTCAGTTTTAGCTGACGTATAAGCTTTCTTCTCAGAAGAGCACATTTTCAGTGGGGGCCATGATCAACAGCAGTTTGTTGTTTGACCTGTAAGTGACGCTTACATTATAGTCTATGCCCTTTGACAATTTGTTTTTCTAATCGTGTAATTTGAGATATAGTGGATTTAAACACTGGTGAAAAATGTGACATCTGCTTTTTTAAGGGTTTTTAACATGTGTGTTGATAGTATTTGTCTTAGTCACTGTTTTATTGTGAAGAGACACCCTGACCAAGGCAACTCATTAGAAAAGCATTTAATTGGGGCTTGTTTGCTGCTTCAGAGCGCGAGTCCATGATGGCCGTGTTCATGGAAGGCAGACAGGCATGGTGCTGGAGCAGTAGCTGAGATTTCTACCCTGACCTGAAAGTTCCAGGCAGAGAGGGAGAGACTGGACATAGGGTAGGATTTTGAAACGTTCTCCAAGAAGGTCCCACCTTCTAATCTTTCCTCTAATGCTACACCAACTGGGAAGCAAACATTCAAAAATATGAGCCTATGGGGTCCATTATCATTCAAACCACCACAATGTTGTTGACACTATTGACCAGTTGGGAAAAAGTGTCGTAAACTTTAATTCGAATGAATTAATGATGAATGTTAAAATCAGCATTGTCTTTATGAAGCAGGTTTCTCATGACCCCAGGACAACGCTATGGGTTACATCCTGCTTTTGATGATAATGGGCTTCTGTTATGAAGTTGATGAACTGTTGGGGCCTTTCTCCATAGTCGCTTTTCTTCTGCGATTGTGTCTCCTGGCCAGCTTCCATCTGAAATGATCTGCCTGAAGTACCAAGACTGCTGGGATCAGTTCATCTTTTATTTGCTTTGGAGTGCTTTAGTTGAGGACAATTAATGACTTCTCTCAGGGACTAGATAGGTGGCAATAACAACCACCTATGCCTTTCTGGTAAAAGTCCTCTGTGTAGAATGGGTTACCACATCCAGGTGATGTGCTTTAAAATTATTCAGTTTTAGTTTTGCACATTATTTGAACTTCTGGGTTTCTGGTGTAGTAATTTACCCATAGATTCATTTTGCTCTGTGTGTGTATCTGTACAGGGCATTTAAAAATAGATAACTTTTGCTCGGGGCATTTAGATAAACATGCTGGCTAGATGACCATGTAGTATTTCTATGTATAAATAAGAATATGCTTTCTTTCCTTCAAAACCAAATAGAAAATAAAAAAAGAAGTGTTCCACACTCGGAGTAATAAAAAGCATCAGTAAAAATTTCTATAATTTTACTCCATTGATGTCACACTAATGACTGCTTTCCTTTGCAGTGATTCTTCTTTTGGAATGTTTTATACCTGGATACACACGTGTAATGCAATTGAACAAGACAACAATTACCTATCTGGTGGAAATAATGTACTTATCTCATTGAGGCAACTTATTTGCTTAAAAATACACCAAAGCTTTAGTTCTGTTTGATGTGATTACCTGCAACTTGTAATGAATTTTCAGGCATAATTGAAATCCTCTTATGTAATTAGATCAACAATTGAGCTAACGAGTTTTGAGTGGTCAGTGTCCAGGCATAAAAAGGGGCACCTTCACGTACAGCCATGTTGGAGTTTAGTGTTCTCAGAGCTCTGAGTTCTGACTGAATCTCAGGAAGCTGCTCCTAGCCTGTATGTTGCATGGGAAGCCTCTTGTTGAGTCACGGGTTGTGGCTCAATGGAGCTCTTGTGTATCTTTTGGAATGGATCAAATGTGTCTTGGTGTTTTCTGTGGAATTTGGCCTCGTCTATTTATAGGATCTGCTTGAATTCCAGATACACCTGGAAGTCTCTGGATTTGTAAGCTAAGAGGAAACCTAGCAGGATTTTTCATGTGCACTAACAAGACGTTCAGTATTATGAATGATCCCTCCAAGAATATATCTGTTTAACAATTTATAAGCAGCGACTATTTGGTTAGGCCAGAAGAGTTTGTCTCTCTTGTCTGACCTTTGCCCCGAGGTTAATATTGTATTTTAATTACATACAGGCACGTGCGGCTGCAGATAAAGAGCCTTTTTATCTGTTTCAAAGAGGCAGCTCTTGGCTCTCAGTAGGCTGTCTTCAGCCTTGCAGTTACATTTATGGGCTTTGCCCTTCGCTTTAAAGAGCTGCCTGATAGTTTCAGAAACGACTCCTAGCGTACTGATGGCATCTGAGGCACGGCTTGGTATGGCCTTCTGTCTTATGCATAAGGAGAGCCAGGTACCTTGAGTTTCCCTGCAACTGGAATTCATGCACACCTTGGAACAGTGTGTGTGTGCTGACCATTCACCATTCAGATGGCTAAAGATCTGTCCTCTGAGACTGTGAAGTCTAAGACTTTATCTCTACGTATTTTGACTTGCTGCTTTTAAAAGGTGGTCCCCTATACTTCACATTAATTTGAGAAACCAGTTTTACATTTATTTATTTATTTATTTTGGTTTTTCGAGACAGGGTTTCTCTGTAGCTTTAGAGCCTGTCCTGGAACTAGCTTTTGTAGACCAGGCTGGTCTCGAACTCACAGAGATCCGCCTGCCTCTGCCTCCAGAGTGCTGGGATTAAAGGCGTGCGCGACCACCGCCCAGCTACATTTCTTTAAGACTTTAGAATGTTACAGTCTAACCCACTTGTTTCTTCTCCTCGTTGTGAAGAAATGAACTGGAATAGCTCCACTATAGTATTGTAGATTGTAGTAATTCTGTATTGTAGATCACTTAATGGACCCAAAACTTCCTGTCACCTTCCAACTGTGGGCTGAATTTTGCCACCAGGTCATAGGGGACTGTAGGTTTTGGGCCCCAGACCACCTTCAGTATGTCCCAAGAAAAACCTGTTCCAGTGGCTCTGCATAGGTGTTTGTGCGTTGTCCCCATTAACAGCCTGTAAGTGTCAGACTCTGCCAGTGCGCTCCCACTGCGTCTAACAGGACATTCAGAGCTCACTACAAACAGATTTCAATGAGCTTATTTCCAGCACTTTCCCCGACCCTGCTGGCATGGCTTTGAATTTCATAAAATGCCACATTACAAGATTCTTGAGATTTTTGTTGACCTTTGTAGGTAGTTCTCTGTGAAGTCTCACCTTTTCATATTTCCTGGATTTCTTAAAACAATTATCTTGTTTCTTTACTTTCTTCATTATACTTCTTCAAAATATTTACTTATGTCAGCCATGACACTGTTTAATCTTCTTCCCTATTAAAGATTTCTTTCCACCTTAGACTTTCCTGCCTCGCAGAGCGTGGTGCACCTGTGTGCAGACACTTGGACTTAATTCAGAGGTAAATTACAAGTGATTTAAAATTCTCATGTTCTACGGGTGCCTGCTGTTTCTTTGCCATCTCTGCTCTTGCAAGCTTTCTGCCTCTTCTTGAGAGTGGAAGGCCATTCAGACAAGGAAAGTATAGAAGTCGTCACAGCTCAGCTGGGGTGATGTGCATGAAGTTAGAAAAGACTAGTGGGATTCTGGAGTGTATACTCACTATATAACTGAGTTAAAACTCAGTTCTCAGTTCTAATGTTGACTTGTGTGTGAGTGTGTTTCTGTATATTGAATCCGTTAGGCAAGCCCACTCACTGCCTTTCAGCTAAATCCCAAGCTCTCTTTCGATTTTGAGCCAGCATCTCAGTAGGTTGTTCAGAGTGGCCTTGAACTCACTCTAGTATAGCCAGGGGGCTTTGAATTCCTATCTTTCTCTTTAGCCTCACCAGGAGCTGAGTCTGTAGCCCTGTGTCATCAGGCTCCATGCTACCAGCTTCCCTACAGCCATTTCTCTTTGCTCATTTGTGTGGTGTGCACACTAATTACTGTATTTACCACTAAAGTCCTTGCGAGGGTTAAATGTATGAATGCCTGTGCACCGCTTCAGAAGCTGTGCCTGAAATATTTTCACATGCTTGTGAAGGGACGCCACTAATCACTCATCAAATTTCTAATTGGAGAAATGGCTTCAGGTCCCTCTGTGATTTCAAGTGTTTTGTTCAGAATGCTGTGATTTAGGAAAGGTAGACAGAAATGAAAAACTAGACTAAAGCACCTGACATTTGCTTTGATTTAGCTTTCTTCCAGGGACTGAGGTGAGTCCTGGGCCTCCTGCACAGCCTGAGAACCCTGTTGACCTATTCTCCAGCCCCCTCCACACCTCCTTATGTGTTCAAGGTGGACTGAGTGTCACAGCAGATCAATCTCAGTGTTGTGTATTTTACTCTTGAGACATAATCTGAGTACTTTGATAGCTTGTAAGAAATACCTTGAGAAATTAAATATTTTTCCTGCTGTATGTATTATTTTCAGCATTGGTGATTTGCCCCATAAGCCTACTTTGTCACAGTTTCTCAGAAGGAAAGGGCGGTTATTGACAGCTCTCAATGAGCAAAATATGGGTGTTTCCAGAAAGGAAAGAAAACATAATAACCAGGGCATAGCATCCACAAATTCCCCA
>JAQHUG010000014.1:7382563-7405840 GCA_028555095.1 Dicrostonyx torquatus | reverse complement strand
TGATTATGTCATGATGCAGAGAGGATCCATTTCTTTTTTCTGTGTCTTTCCCTGAGGATTCTGAAATTGGCAGAGAAGACACATGGTTTAAAAACTAGATTTCCAGGCTGTTGTGTTCCATTGCAGTCCCTTCTGTGTGGCTGTAGACCAGAGCTAAGTGTCAGATAAACATCTTCTTAATCGAAGGTGGTTTTCATTTATTAATGTAAATGCCCTATGCCTTGGACTCGTGAGTCCTAAAAATAAGCTCCCATGGCTAAAAATAGATCGCTGGAGTTCTGTGCTGTGGCTTAATCAGAAGCAGCTGCAGGCTGTCTAGAAAATGCACGTTCTATGAGCCAGCTGGCTTTTGCCCTTTTTGCTTTAGACAGCATGTAATTTGGATAACTACAGCTACAGTAATACATTTTGCCAGTCACACTGTTTGATAAACATATTGTTGAGAACAGCCACTTCCAATTAAAACCCCAGTAAAATGTTAATTTATTTTGCTATTAGCTTCCTGCCGAGTAACACTAAAAAGTACTTTTCCAGGTTCGGAGGCATCCATGCACAGGTCAGAATACTGTTCAAAAGTCATTGTGTCCTGATGGCCAAGGGTTTAAGATTGGCACTTAAGGAAGGACGTAACATGTTCCTCAACAGCACCTTCTGTGTTCTCCCGAAAACCTATTTGTACTCGTTGGACTGTGATGCGCTAGGATTTTCCATATTTAGCCTATGTTTGCTTAACTTTTTGGTTAATTACAGTCTTCTATACAGATGTAATTACTGTAAATAATGAGAACGCTGTTGGATCACTGATTGTTCATAGTCCAGCTTTGATATGGTACTCCTGGGTTTTACGTACATGATGGGGCTCCTTGAGAATGGGCAGTCGCAGGTTGCCTGATGCAGCTGGGGCTGATTTCCAGTAGCTGTGGGCTGAACACAGACACTGGCTGCATTTTAATTCTGTGCAGCTCTCCCTGTGTTTAGATAAAACAGTACAGCTAAACATTGCTGCTCTTCACAGCATAAGAGCTCAACTCAAACACAGCCTCATTTTAAGAGCTCTGAAAGCAGCAGGTTTGTTCGGGGAAACGCCACTTCTCAGGCAAGCGCTGTAGGCTCCAGCCTCCCGATGCAGGCAGGGAAGCATTGTGTACTTTCCTTCCTGAGACATGGGCCAGGCAGTGGGTAACAGATTGCTGAGTACCTCTGAAGGGTCTCTTGTGTCATAATGTCTACAGAGTCCCTGGGCTTCCAGCATTGTGAGTTTAGCAAGCGCCCAGCAGTTGTTTTCCTTACCCATTGTAAAGAAGAAAGGGAATTCATCTATAGACTCAGTGAGGTTAGAGCCTGTGCACTGCTGTAATAATAGCTGTGGGCTCATTTGCTGTTACCGTAGGACCTGGAACTGTGATAATCACTCTACTCCATACTCCAGCAGACCCATAACAGAATAACAGCTCTATAAAGTAGATGTTTTGTCTTGTTTTAGGGATGAGGACTTCGTGGCTTTGGACTGTAATTATTCAACACCACACAGAAAGCATCAGCCAGAATCCGAAGTCACTGTTTTATTAACAGTCTCGCGGACTCATGATTTCTAATTGCATCCTTGATGCTATGACAGTTGGCATCTGCCGTAAGCAGAACTCTTTACAGAGGGAAATATGTGCCTCTGTCTAGCCTCATGGCCTTTAAGGAATGCATGGTGTGGCTTCTTAGAAATTATTTTCAGCTCAGGTTGATAGGTGAGAGGGTCAGGATGCCTCTCACTCAAATTTCTTAATCATGTCCTGAACTGATGCATTTTGAAACACCCATTAGGGGGGAAATGTCATGTTCTGTGCTTCCCCGATATGAAATCAATTATCACAGAGATGGGTCGCACTTGGAGAAACGGTGTGCACTCTGCAATGGCCAAAAAGGTTAATTCTTTATGTGCAACACTCATAAAAAGATTCATTGACAATGGTGGCAACTCCTCCCTGCCCATTGTGTCGCAGGCAGGAGGAAGTCACGCAGATTCTCAAAGTCAGGCACGTTTTATGATGCTGTCCACCCAGAGCAAACTGACCAGAAAGGGCGTTCTTATTTGTCACCATTTTGGAAGAGTCTAGTGTTAATACTGTTTTTAACAGTTAAAACTATAAGATGCTATTTCTGAAAGATAATTGTAAAGGTAAGATTCATAGATTATAGTTTGCTAGTGGTGTTATTGGTTAACAAAGAGTTGATATTAGGGGTTACTTTTGAAAAGTAAAGGACTGGAAAGGCCACACAGTTACTAATACATGTATTATTTTATTTTACTCCATTATATCGAACACAATTTAAATAATAACTTAGCCCTGTTTTTAATAATTCACAAATTTTCCCCATTTAGATCTACATTTGAATAGGAAACCTAATACCTGCTTTGGTCAATTTTAAAATAAAACTTAATGTGAGATAAGCTAAATTATAGATGCCTTAGAGAGAGCCTTAGTCTTTTTATGTGGAGAGATTTAGCCAAAAGGGCTTATATAATCTCTCTCTCTCTTTCCACATGTGCGTGCGCGCGCACGCGCGCGCGCGCACACACACACACACACGAATACTTCCACATGATTTGCTTCTAATGGCTGAAGTCCTCCACTGAGGGAGAAAACGACACAAAGAGTGATCCATGTTAACCTTTGTCTGCTTTTGCTAATGAGGGAAGCACTGTTCCTTCCCATGTCATGAAGGTTTCCTGGCTTTATCATGAGTCTGCTTTGATCAGATTGTATGTACATATGTGTGCAGCATCTAAAAGGGGACACTGTCTTTATCCTCAAAGAACTCCAGGCATGCAGCAACAACACAGGCATGGTCCTTACGTGACTTAAGGTGTGGTCCCCGAACAATGTAGTTTTTGAAAGTTAGTGATTGTGTGGAAAATACAGTAGATTAAGGAAAAGTTTTTTATTCTTTTGATCCCTTGGGAAACTCTCTGGCTTTGTCCTTTTGAAGCAGAGATGGATATTTTGCTGAAAATGTCTCTTCTGTGCCTTTGGGTCCTGTTGGCATATTACAAGCTTTTTTTTTTTTTTGCCAGTCACACAAATACACATTTAGACAACTTCAAAAACATTTCCTATACCTTAAAAAGTGAGAAGTAGTCAGAAATCTGGGTATTAATTACTCTGCAGATGTGCACCCTCTCCCTGATGCCCTTCTGAAGGCCTTCCTTCCTCTCTGTTTCTCATGAGTACCTTAATTCTATTGCATCTGTGTACACAGTAAGATGTAGGCTGGTGCTACCCTGAAGGGTTGGGTAGGGTGAGGGTTCCATGTGTGTCCTTGGCTTGCTGGCTTGGTTGTTGTTTGGAGACTCAATTCCTCACTGGCCATAATTGGAAACCTCAGTTCTTTGCTCGGCAGGCCCTTGGCTGCTTCCTTCTTTGAGAGTGAGTGATGCAGGAGAGGACGGCAGAAGCTGCATGGTCCTTCAAGAACATCAGGAGTGATGGTGCTATATCCCATTGGAGAGGATGGCACAGAGGTGTGAGGAAGAGATGCTGATGGTTGTCAGCTCTTCTGAAGACCAGCCACTCCACGTACACATGCCATAAGTCAAAGCGCAGTGGCTCTGGCCTGTTCCCTTGCCGCTTTCCTGAAAACAGATCCCAAATACTTTCTGGGTCCTAAAACATGGTGCTTTTATGTGTTTCCCTGGAATGTAGTTTGTGGGCATGGCAATTTTAGGCTAATCTATTAATGTTGTTTTTATAATTAGATTCTTTCAAGTACTTGACTATTATAAATTGTGGATTATAGTCCTTTGCCCATAATTTTTTTTCTAGTACTTGTACTGTTTACCTAAGATAAATTCCTAGAATTGCTATTAGGTCAAGGTATATAAACATTTTAAGACTTTATACATATGCTGCCAAAATATTTACCACAAAACTATACCAAATTTATGTACTTCATTGGCTTGACAAGACACTGCTTACTTCATGCACACTGACCAATTCTAGCAATAGTAGGTGCAATATATTTTTTCTTTAAAAAAAATCATGAGAGAGAATATAGCATCTGATTGTGGTTTATTAAGAGAATTATTTTAAGAGTGTTGGCCCTAACTCTCTTAATTTTTAGAGGTGTGTCTTTATCCTAATTAATTTTGGAAGTAGATTTAGTTCTCCTTAAGAATGTAAGAAGAGTTACATTGTTCTCACTGAAACCATCTTCCACAGGAATCTTTTACACAATAGAGATTCTTTGTAGTAAAAAAAAAAATTCAAAACTTAAATGCTCTCATAATACTGGGCAAATTGCTGAGATGATTACTAAACTAAGTTTCCATTACTTAGATTTTACTGGTTGGTCATTTGCAAGAATAATAGGTTAAAAGGGAGAAGATGATTCTTTTTAAAACCTCCTTGTTTCCAGTCATCTGTCAATATTTGGTGAGGGCTGAAGAATATTTGTCATGTCCCAGAGCATTTTTGAGAGTTGGTTATACAAAGAAAATAAAAGATGCTTCCTTCTTCGGTGTCCCTTGTGATGCGGTGGCCTTGGCTTGAGAGTGGGTTCCCTCTGTGCTTTTGGGGTACAAGCCTCAGTGGGTCGCCCTTTGTCATTGCTAATGCTCTCGCTAAGAAAGCTTGGCCTTGATTTTAGAAATGACCCTCATGTCTGATGACCTAGGAATCTGAAGGCCCTTATCTGACAGTCAATCCCAGCATTTTTCTTTAAAACATTGACCTTTTTAGTTCATTTTCTTACCTATAAAATTGAATTTTAAAATGTTCATTTATTCAGACACTTCTTCAGCAAAACTAAAGGACTCGCACATTTGGCGGGTACACAGCGGTGTTGGTGAAGCACAACAATGCTTGCCCTCTCTATCCAGCTAGGGAAGTGAGCTTCCCTTGGAGGACCCAACCTGATCCTGTGACAGATGTGAAATCTTGTCAGGGAGCCGTTCCTCCTCTCAGAGGAAGTGAGATTCCTTGCGAAGGTCGGTGGTGATCTCTCATGTTTAAATATAATTAAAGCTTGCTTTCATAAAACTGTTAAAAGTCACACCGAATGCAAACTGCCCAATTTCCAGAACATTTGAATCCTCTTTGTTGAAAAGAGTGTCTTGTTTTGTTTTCATTACATGATCATGTAATGTGAAACTTCACATATTTATGTTTCCGATAGAATAAGTTAGTATGCCATCAGAGAGATGACTTTTCTTCTTAAAAAAGGCTTACATAGTATGGGTTCTTCTTAGTTTCTAAAGATGAAAAAAGTGTTCAAAAGTTGAATTAAAGTGGCCCCATTCCCATGAATAAGATTTCAATAAACAGTCTTCCTGATATGGCTTATAATTCTCGGTTTCAAGTACTAATGGGGATGTTACTTGCAAGTTAAATATGAATTGAGAAACATGCTTGTGAATTCCTTTGTAAGTGGCTCTTTTAATTGTAGTTCTTTGAAAGGGAAGTTAACTCTTGAACACCTATTAATCCTTGACAAGGACTTTATTTAACAGTAAGCAGAGTGTTGTTGAGAAGGCAGGTAGCTGTTAGTGTCATGTGAGTGCCTGAAACTGGAAGGTCATTATTAGAAGTTTCCTAATTTTTTCTTTGTCTCAAAATGAAAAGAACATTCTTTCTTTTTAAATTTAAGTGTGCTGTGATAATGCTAAAAAGCATAAGCGTCCTATAATCTCCCCTAACCAGATGACATGGCAGTGCAGAGATAATCTAATACATCACACACACACACACACACACACACATACAAACACATACACAGACACACACAAAGATACACACACACCACACACATATACACACATATATGCATATACCCCCCCACACACATACACACAGAGACACACACAAAGATACACACACCACACACACACCACACACACACACACCACACACATATGCATACACCCACACATACACACACATACACACCCAGATGTTCTAGAATATTTGCAAAGAGGCCTTTATTCCATCACTTTAGATGTAAACTTGTAAATGTGGTTCGTTATTTTATGTGAACTGCTGCTTACATACTTTTTAAAATTTTTTTGTTTTTCTTTATTTTTATATGTTTTTCTATCTCAACTGCAGTTTCTTCTGGCTGCTCTCCTCCCAGGACTCCCTCCCCCATTCACTTCTCCTCTCTCTTCAGAAAAGTGCAGGACTCTCCTGGATATCAGGCAGCCATGGCATAGCAAGTTGCAGAGAGACTAGGCACCTGCTCTCCTATTAAGGCTGGATGAGGCAGCCAGCAGGAGGAAAGGGCCCCAAAGCAGGTAACAGAGGTAGAGACAGCCCTGCTCCCACTGTTGGGATCCCACAGCTGTCACATATATGAGAGGGTCTAGGTCGATCCCATGCAGGCTCCCGATTGTCATTTCAGCCTCGGTGTAACCATATGAGTCCATGTTAGTAGGTTTTGTGGTTTTCTTTGTGGTGTCCTCCCCCCCCCCTTCCATAGGATTCTGAGCTCTGCCTAACTTAGATTTTTATTAGGGCTCTGTTACTGGTCAGCAGTTCCTGAGTAACCACAGATTCATCGTTGTGTTTTGCTATTTCAAGGGGATACCTCTTTTATACGTGCAGCGTGTTTCTCTCCTTCATGCTGGGTTTGTACAGATAGAGTTGTTAAGGGAACGGCAGTGGTTATTTTAAATTTCCACATACCTTCATAAATATAAACTGTTCTCTAGAAGATATTACAATTTTAAAATTTATTCCCTTATCACTGTTGAATGAGAAAGTTTTTCCATAGATAAGAAAGAAGAGATGGTACATCCGCACCCTACAGCACCCTCCCACCTGCCACACCAACATACTCACAGCGCCCACCCAAGCAACCTAACATGCAGCCACTCTCCACACAGACACCACACAGACCACCCCTGCTCACCCAAACAAGCATGCTCCCACCCTCCACATACATCACACACACAAACTCTGCTCACCTAAACAAGCATGCTCCCACCCTACACATACATCACACACACAAACCCTGATCACCTGAGCAAACATGTTCTCACCCTCCACATACATGACATACACAAACCCTGCTCACCCAAACAAGCATGCTCCCACCCTCCACATACATGACACACACAAACCCTGCTCACCTAAGCAAACATGTTCTCACCCTCCACATACATCACACACACAAACCCTGCTCACTGAAACAAACATGCCCCCACTCTCATGTTCCGAACACATCTAAAGCTGAAAATAGAAATGCATTTCTTTAATTATTACTGTTGAAAATATCCTAGGCTTGTTATTTTCATGACAGTTGCCAGTTTTTCTCATTGCTCTTTCCCATTAATTCCAACTTCATTAAGTATATAATTTACAAAATACTTGTATCTCACCTACACTGCGGTACTCACAGGAACTGCACAGATCACCCGAAGCTTTCTGCACACACGCTACTCTTTTTGCTATGGCTTCCACATTTACTTGCAGAATCAAGAGTCGGATATCACCACAACTTTAAGACTATTGATACAAGCAACACATTTTGCAGCATTTTCACTTCTTTGTTTGTTGACAGGAAGTCTACTTATCTCATTATTATCTTACATTAATTTATAGGTTTCTAAAACTCTTTAAATTTGGCCAATGAAGCACATGAGGGGTTGGGAAGGGAAGGCAACCACACTTCATTGATGTCTATTATTCTCATCTTCAATTTAAAAATTTTTA
Source organism: Dicrostonyx torquatus (assembly GCA_028555095.1). Taxonomy (NCBI): domain Eukaryota; kingdom Metazoa; phylum Chordata; class Mammalia; order Rodentia; family Cricetidae; genus Dicrostonyx; species Dicrostonyx torquatus. Next base: position 7,398,140 of record JAQHUG010000014.1, on the reverse strand, counting down.
ATGAGCATAAAAGAACATATGTCAATATTCTACATGCTTGTTAGCAAATTCTATAAGATTATCGTTTTCTGTTTAAACATAGTCTTTAAACAGGATTAATGCAGTCTTTAAAATGACTTTGTGTTTCATATCAAGCAACAAGTTCACTCGTCCATTGTATGAATAAAATTGAAATTCTGAAGAAAAATATAAATCCTATGTTTATAAAAAAAACTGCCAGAGATGTTCCTTGTCCCTAGTATCTAAGTGAAGTCTAGCCACAACTTAATGTTTGGTGACTAAATTTTATTTAATAATGCATGTATATGCATGAAACACCACAAAAAATCAGAGGAGTTATCTCTAGACTTAAAGGATTAACAATCATTCTTTGACAATAATGCAACTGTGAAGCATGCTGAAGGATTATATAGCAAGCATATCCTTTTATATTTTTGACATAAACAAAAATATTGCAAAGATATGTATAAGTGAGGCCCTGAGTTGCACAAGACAGAAAAATATGAACACTAAGCAGAAGTCTTTGGGGAGGTATTTTTAAGCAGGAGGTTTTGCAAGCTCCAAATTTAGCCTCATAAAAAGGGGTAGTGCAAGCGTGTAGCGTGTGGTGGCTCTGGCCGTCAGGCTGCAACTTCTCTCTTCACCTATATAAGGAACAGCAGAGCTTCAGAAACCCTCACTTCTGCTTACTCACTTCCAGGCAGGTAGTGGAGCACCCCAATGTCCTGTAAAGAAATCAAATGGAAGGCTGAAACGGCCTGCTGAAAGCAAGTCAGCATCTTCGTTATGTGCCCAGTGGGTTAGGCAAAAAGCAGGGGGTTTTGTTCTCTATTTTGTTCTGGTTCTGGTTTTGTTTATGCCAAGGGCATTCGTGTTAGTGCTGTTTACCACCTTCCAGCTTTCTATGCAGTTCACTGTTGTTTTAATTCAGTGTCCTTCCTGTTGACCTAGCATCTAGTCTCCATCACTCCCTCTGTTCGTTCCTTCAGGTTCCCTCTGGTTTCTTCCATTACTGTAACTATTTTCCAGTTTCCCGCTTCTTTAGTAAACTCTTTACTCACTTCTAATTCTACAGACTTTGGTCATATTTTGCACAGAAAGTCTCCTTCCCCCTCCCCTTGATTTGAGACAGAACAGTAGTGAGAGGAACATGGGTAAGGAATCACCACACATGACACATGGTCCTCCAACCCCATAGAACGCCAGAGCCCGCTCACAGCCTGCACAATTAGCAGGTTTGTATGTCTGGCTATAGTCTCAACTGTGAGATAGAATGGGCACAACCACACGAATAGCAATGGCTTCTCAGAGATGGCGGTGGCTCACATTCCCGTGAACGGTCATTAGAAAGATGGAAAGGCTTTCCCAGATCATTCCTTCTACAGACAGCACAAGGAGAAGCTAGTCTCCAGGGATGAAGACCTGTTGGGGTGTGCACAGGAGCAAGTTGACAGGAAGAGCAGTGTAGGACACTAGGGTGTGTCTGTAAAGTTTGCCTTGAAGGGAAAATAAATAAGAGGTAAAGGATGTGGATTTACTCAAAACACTTCTGAGTGAATTTGTATTAAGCCAGGACACCTATAAATTTAATTGGATTTTTATCTTCTGATGGAAGCTGTAAATAATGTTGAGTATTATATGTGTGTGTGCTCGATGAGTGTGGTTATTTAATAAATTTACCTACAGGATTTTTAAAGAACATTTTAGGTTTACTACCTCTGTTTACTGAGTGAGACTGTATTGTACAAGAATTCTGGTTTGTGGGAAAATATTAGATTTCTATTGGGTGTGGCACATACCTTAGAGGAACAAGTTCAAAGGAGAAAAATACTTACTCTCTTGTTCCATGGTTTCCCAGGTTTCAGCCCATGTCAGGTCAGCCCTATCTTTTCTTGGTCACAGTGAGGCTGATGCTCCCATGAGTGGTACAGGGAGCAGAGGTTCACAGGTATAGTGGCCAAGGGAGAGCACTGGGCAAAGAGAGTGAGAGGGCCGAGGAAGAATGAAGTAGATTTTTGTCAGACATGACCCAGTATCTACTTCCTCCAACTAACCCCACCTCCTAATAATGCCATTGTATAAACAGCGAGATCAGACGGAGCCCTCAGGATCCAGTCACTTGTCAAAAGCTGTGTACTAAGCCCACAATACGTGAACCTTCAGGGACTATTTCAGACAATGGGAAGGTCAGGTTCATTTGTAGGATGATGTCTTCCTATTCAAAATAAACTGGTTACAGCTGTGTAATCACATCTACCGACACACCCCAGCCAACCCTCCTCAGCTGCTGCTACTGTGCAACCATCTGAAGGTTGCAGATTTAGAAAGATAATTTGTTATCAAGAACTTTACAAGGTGCAAGTAAGAGCTTTGGACCAGACCTCACGGAACTCTTTCAGACTGAGATGAGAAAGTTTTCTGCAAAAAAAATCTTTTGCTGCTGAGCCGAAGGTCCTAAAATATCAGCTAACAAATGCAGCTTGCTGCCTGCTCACGTTCTCCATTTATTAAAAATTTTATAATACTATTTTGTATTCTTTGTGTAATATTATAACATTTGAATAATTTTCCCCAATAGTTTGAGAAATTTTGCTTGTGTTCTTGATTTGAAGCGGTAACCTGTGAATGCTTACCAGACGATTATACACTCTCAGCCTCAGCATCTCTTCCGCTAAGCCATTGTGCTAATACATTTTTTATTCATTTCTCCCTGTGTTAAAATAGTTATTTTAAGCTTAGTTACAATCTTTTAGAGTATGTATGTGCCCAATAGATTTATTTGTATTTCTATTCAGAAGAAATTAAAGTACACTTTCGGGAAACGGCATCAGAGGGATTTGGTTCCTTTGATTGAAAAATCCCTCACTGTTGCGCTTTCTTAATGGTGAAAATGTTAATATTCAGTGGCAAAAGTATTACAGACACCGACTAGCACACTCACAGTCATGCATACTCTCACAGAGTGACACGGTTTCCTACAAGCTCCAGGAAGCTATGAGCTTCCGGTTTTGTGATTTTTATTGTTGCCATGGGGTATTTTTAAAATTAAAATTATTTCAGAGGTATATAACTCCATTGTCATGCAGAGAAAATAAACTTATAAAGATTAAACCAAAGTTTCATTTTGTGGTAGGATTTCATTTGACTGGAATTGTCTTTGACACCATGCCCCTGAACAATTTTACCTATAAGGCAATCCCTCAGTTTCCTGCCATTGTTATAAGGAGATCTGAGATAATATAGGGTAGTCTTATATAGAAAAATAGTCAGATTTTGTTTCCTTCCTCCAAGACAGATTGTCTAGAAAGTTCCTATGGGATGGGCTATGTTGCTGAGGTTCTACTTCAGGGACTGCTTTCTTCTTAGCATGCATCCTTCTGTGGTGGTTTGAAAGACAATAATCCCAAAGGGAGTGGCACTATTAGGAGATGTGGCATTGTTGGAGGAGATGTGTCACTGTGGGTGGACTCTGAGGTCTCCTATGCTCAAGCTATACCCACTGTGGTACACAGACTCCTTTAGTGGCCTGTGGATCAAAATAACTATACAGCTCTCTCAGCTCCTTCTTCAGCACCCTGTCTGCCTGCACACTCCCATGCTTCCTGTCATGATGATAATGAACTAAATTTCTGAACCTGTAAGCCAGCCTCAATGAAATATTTTCCTTTATAAGTGTTGCTATTTTCATGGTGTCTCTTTAGAGCATTAAATACCCTAAGACAGAAGTTGGTACAAGGGTCTGGGAGATGGCTTCAATAAGCCTGACCATTTTTTTTTTTTTGAGGAACTTGAACTTTGGGAGTTTGGATTAGAAAAGCACTGGAATGCTTCAAGGGTGACTTAATGGGTCATAGTAGCAGGAACATGGAAGACAGTGGCGTTGAGGGTAATTTGAACTTTGGGGGTCTGATCCAAGAGTTTTTGGAGGAGAAGAATTTTAGTATGTTGTCTAGAGACTGTTTTTGTGATATCTTAATGAAGAATGTGCCTGCTTTTTGCCCTTGTCTTAAAAGTCTGTCTGAGGCTAAATTGAAGAGATTTGGATTAATTCTTTTGGCAGAGAAAAAAAATCTCAAAACAGCTTAGTATAAACCCTGTCATGTGTCTATTAGTGTTAACTCTAATGAAGATTTATAATGAAAAGGAGCAAGCTGATCAAGGAAAAATACAAAATACACAATTTGAGGAGAAAAGTAGCACCAGGAAGTCAAATGGAGCTAAATTCTGTGTTCAAGGAAATAAACAGATTAAGAAATGGAATAAAGGGAGTGGTGATCTCAGGGCAAGATCCCACCCGGATAACTTTCCAACTTGTGAAAAGGGAATAAAGAAAATCTTAGAGCTGAGTGTGGTATAGCCCAGACTGTCCTAGAACTTTCTCTGTAGACCAGGCTGGACTTACACTTAGAGTCCCACCTGCTTCTGCCTCCCAAATGCTGGGATTAAAGAACACTACCTGCCTGTGCTGCATGCCTTTTATCCCAGCCATCCAGGGCAGCTTGGTCTATATATCCAGTTTCAGAACAGCCAAGGTTAGGCAGTGGAGGAAAACAGAAAACTGGTGAAGATGGAATTGAATGAGAAAGTCATGTTCCAGACCTAGAAAGCAGTAGAACTTGGCAGCTTTTGCCATGTGGTTCTTGCTTTAGAGTCAAGGATAGAAGAAAGAGGTTATGGCATCTTCCTCCACAATTAAGGAGAGCATCTGAGACCAGGCATGTGTCAGGGGTATCCCTGAATGGAGGCATGGGAAAATCATTGTGTGAAGCTGTTAAGGTGCAGCCTGGATTGTCTTAGAGACCCCACGATGCTGGAGATGCCAGAGTCATGGGATACCTACCATGGAGAACTGCTAACAGGGAGTGGAAACAGTTCAAGAGAAGGAAGTGTGTCATAGGCCACAAAGCTGTAAGAACCTGGAGGTCTGAAGAAGATTTCAACATCAGACATGGAGATGCTGAGTTTCGAGTTTGCCCAGTTGGTTTTCGGTCTTGCTTTGTCTAATATTTCCTCACTCTTCTCCCATCTCTATGTTTTGGAATGATAATGTCTATATTATGCCATTATTTTTGGAATATGTGATCTTTTTTATTTTGATTTTATAGGGAATTACAGTTAACAGAATGCATGAATCTCAGAAGAGACTTCGAACTTTAGACGTTTAAGTAAATTTGAGACTGTTATAAACTATGGGGACTATTGAAGTTGGAGTGAATTTGTTTTTACATTATGATATGGCTACAAGTCTATTGGAGCCAAGAAATAGAATGTCTTGGTTTGAAAGAAAATGGCCCCCATAGGTAGTGTTAGGAGGTGTGGCCTTGTTGGAGAAATGTCACTGGAGGGGTGGGCATATGCTCCAGCTATGCTCAGTGTGGTGCACAGACTCCTTCTGCTACCTGTAGAATGTGCAGTTTCTTCTCCAGCCCCACATCTGCCTGCACACTCCCATGCTTCCTGTTATGATGCTAATGGACTGAACATCTGAAACTATAAGCCAGCCTCCATTAAATGCTTTCTTTATAAACATTGCTATGGTCTTAATGTCTCTTCACAGCAATGGAAACCCTAAGGCACTTTCTTACGAGTCTTTTTCCCTAAGGTAACGCTGACTTGTGTGTGCTCATCTGTTCCTGCCTTTAACTGTCAAATGAGGACGATTATGACTAGTGATATGCCTCCAAGCCCATGGTGGTTTCAGCTTGCAAGAATTTGACTGAGTAGGGTAAGACTTCAACCTTCCAAGCCAAGTTCAGTGGCCTTGGTGGGGTAGAAAATGGATCTGACATTTCTAGCAGCATGTGGCTGTGCTGGCCTGTCCTTCTTAATGGGAGACTGTGTGTGAAGTTAAAAAATGCATATGTCAGGATACATGGGCGAGGAGACAGGTTTTTTGAATTATAAGTTTCATAACAAGAAGAAACCTAGGTTAGAATAAGGGACATGAAATTAGTGAAAAGGTCTTGGAAGGAGCCAAGGCAGGTGCAGGGCTCTGTACTTAGGCTTTGCAGACTTGCAGGTCAATTGACTTTAGCCTTCACTTGGAAACTTACATCATTAAAGTTTGAACCAATAGCATATCTTGCTGTAGTTTGTATATTTGTATACTTACAGTGCATGTTTGTGCATATATCACATATATATGCATGTGTGTATAGTCTCTTGGGGATTTAAGCTCAGGTTCTCACTTTGCATGGCACACATGTTTACCCACTCATCCATATCTACCTCCCATGAATCTACTTATATTAACATGACTTTAAGTGCAGCACTGTTGAGAGCAGTGAACCCCCAGATCCTGAATTTCTTGTAAACAACTTGTTTTCCTCTGCTCTGAGACAGTCTGCAGCTGCTCTGAGCACGAGACCCTCAGGAGTTCCTGATGGCAGGAGAGTGGTTTCTGGTGGGATTGGCTGGCACGTGGTTAGCAGTTAAGGATCCCTATATAAGCAGCTCTGGTACACAGTAAAGGGGGCATTCTTGGGGCATTCCTGTTTCAAGGATGACGCATGTCTCTCTCTGTCTGTGTGTCTTTGTATGTTGCAATCCTCAACCCCTTGTGTGGTAGCGCATAGAGCGCAGACAGGCATGCTGCACCGCAAAGCACTTTTAAGAAAAGCTTTGTTTTCTTTGTTTGGAATTCCCATGTCTGTTACAGGTGGCATAGTAGTGATTTACCAAATCTCCCGGCCTCACTCGATTCCAAGCTAAAGAGAAATTGAGACATCCAGCCTAGGGCTCTTTTCCTTGTGCCTTGTGCCTTGTGCCATGATTGGAAAAATGTAGTGGCTAAGATAGAATGGAGAGATTCTGGGGGTCTAAGTCCCGTCTGCAGCCTCAATGCTGTTGATGATGTTGCTGATAGAAGTTCCTTACATTCTTCTGTACAGGGAGGTTTCATTCCTCATGCAAAATCACCTGCCAGGTCTGTTTTATTTGCTGAGTGAGTACGGAAAAAACTTGAAAGCAAAACAAAATAGGTGAGTAGTCCATCTTCGTAGAGAATTAGGAATATGTAATTATAATAGTTCTAAGTTAAAATTTACATAAAATGCAATCTGAGAAGACTTTACTTGTTTGCGAATACCTTTGAAGATTTGTTCCTTAAGATAATACAATTCAGATGAAAAATGTTTTTAAAAAAGGCATCGTTCAGAGGGGCTGTTCAGTGTGAGCAAGTCAGACTTTATCTGAGTAACGGATTTGAAGCCAGAAGCATGTTTAAAGATTTCACAGCTAAGCAATATGACTATCTAAAAGCCATCAAAATAAATATGTTGTTTCTGAGCAGGGTGCCACAATAAACAGGGTAAAATAATGATTTTCCTCTTCTCTCAAAATAATGTTTTCTCTTTAGTGTTTGCAGGATTTAGGGCTGATGTGAGTGGGGATGAGTACCCACATCATCTGCATAATGACGGTGAATTATCTGGTCAGGCAAACATAGGAAGGAAGGTTTGAAAATATTATACTAAATACCAGAACCAAGGAAATAGGGGCTGATCCAAGAACTAGCTGCAGAGACGACATCAAGTATTGCCAGTGATAAATGAAATGTGTGAATGTGTTTAAGAGAATCAGGTGGTCCTGATTAGGAAGTTTTTTCCTACGGGGGCTGTCATTGCAGTGACAAGATGGCAGACACAAGGAAAGATATATTAGTTCCCTAAGAACATATTTTTATATGATAACAATGATGATTGATGCAACAGCAGTTAATATTTATAAAGTGTCCAGATGTAGCCTGAGCATCTTCTGTGTCATAATTTAATTGAGTTTCATTAAAAATCTCTAGTGAAGAAAGCAAACAAATGAACTACTATCAGAAGTTTACAAGGAAGAAAGGAAGACACAGATAATGAGGGCAGAATAACTTCCTCAGTGCCTTCTACCTACCAAATGGTAGACTTTGGTTAAATCCGACCAATCCCAGAACACGACTTGTGTTAAGATCATTATAAACAGTTTGAAAACATGTTTAGACATGTTCTTGACAACATTAAATAGAAGGGAGTCTTTTTTTCCAATGTGACTATTATGACTTTGTATGCCTACTGAATTTGTAACGTTTGAAGATGAATATACCTTTGATACTCTTATGTAACAGCCTTGTTGATGGTGCTAAGAAGAACTGTTAGTCACTAAGAACTAGCAGTAATTTCAGAGTAGCTGCCACAACGTTTAAACAAGTGTGGGGCTGTCTAGAACTAGGAGTGTGCTGTACTGCACAGGATTTGCACAGAGCCACCTGCCCACAAAGTTACCTTTGAATAGTCTACGAAGCCTATTGTTGAAGAACCTTGGTGCTTGATGATTTGTTACTTCTGGGATCATGAAGAAAGACTCCCCTGATAAATCCTTGATATCAGCTCCAGAAGAAAGATGGCCATCTTAAATGGTCCATTGGATTACTTTAATTAAGAAACAAAAAGCTATCAGAGTTTAGTCTTGTCCTCAAATGAAGTAATTTCCCTCAGTTTGTGTTTTCTGATAGTTTCTTCTTTGTTCCTGATTGACTTGGATTTTCTCTGCTATGTTAATGGATTTTAATCTTTTGAATTTTAAACCATCTTAAATCTCTTGTTTCAGAAGTAAAATACATAGGTATATAAAATTTTACGTTTATTTTAAAAGTCTCTCCTCATCAGCTTTATTTCCTGGGTGCAGAAATGGAGCTACAAAAGAAGTTGAAGCATTCTGGCAATGTGACCATTTGTTAGAGACTTTAGACCGTCCAGGAAGCAAAAGGAAGGATCCCAGATACAGTACGTTACAGGCATTACGAGTAGTAAGAAAAGTAGCTCAGTCTTAAGCAGAGTATTATGCAATTAAGATTAAAGTGAATGAGGGTTGGAGTTTGGCTAACATGTAGGAAAAGAGACTCCATTGGGAATAAGCTCAGAGAGAAGGAACCTGTTGGCAGGCAGCCCTTTTCTTGGTGACGTAGTTCTTCCCAGAAGATACAACATCTGCTCCTACATTCCCTGAAGTTTCCAGCATCTCAGAAGAGTTAAGAAGCAGTCTGCTTTATGGAGACTGTGCATTGTGCCTCTCTTCCCAAGACACAAATTGGATTTTTGCTTCAAGCGGGGCAGATATCGGCCACTGTGCAGGGTTTTCCAGTGCATCTTCAATGGCGATAAGCAAAGTGGACAAAGGGCAGCTGAGTCCCCACCCCAACCCCATGGAGTTCTGTCTCAAGAAAGGGTGATACTTATACCACCTAAATGTCAGATAGATACACAGGCTTGGTAGACAGCCCAGGCATTTGGAAGTCCTTTAACATGAAAACATCCCTTTTGTTATTAGGAATTTTTTTTCGTTTGTGGCACTCACAAATTCTTGTAGGTATGAATAAAGTAGGCTCGTGAGAGCAGCCATTCTTCCAGGAGGTTTAAGCAGGCAGAAGAGTTAGAGCCTCTTGTCTGAGAGTTAAGGGAGAAGGGATCAAGAGAGGTGGATGCAGGAGGAAACAGATGCATAGACATTTTTCTACTTTAGCTTTGGTGAGGTGCCTCCTTCAGGGAATTTGCTAATCCAGCTTTTTTGTTGTTGTTTTTCAAGACAGGGTTTGTCTGTGGGACAGTCTTGACTGTCCCAGAATTTACCCTGTAGACCAGGCTGACCTCAAACTCATAGAGATCCACATGCCTCTGCCTGGTGAGTGCTGGATTAAAGGCATGCGCCACCACTGCCACTGAAGTACTATTTCATCTTAGAATAAAAACATTGTTTTTAATATAAAATGTGATGTTCCATTGTTAAAAAATTTTCAGAAACATGTGAAATCCTACATGAACACATGAAAATGGACACATTTTGAAATAGCAGACGCAAAATAAAATCAACTGAGTTTTCACTGAAGGTGTAGTGATTGATAGACAATGAAGGTGAAGCGATCGGTACTCTCAGGGTAAAGCGATCGTGCGTTTATGGATGATAATATTTAGATGTGACATCCAAGCAAATATGAAATGAGGTTTAGTACACACATGTATAGGCTTAGTGCACATTATATAGGCTTAGTGCATGCATGTATAGGCTTAGTGCACACATGTATAGGCTTTTGCACACATGTATAGGCTTAGTGCACACATGTATAGGCTTAGTGCAGACATCTGTATTGAAAGTGCTAGTAATGTTCTAGGTGGAATCTTGCACTCAAGTGTCTGTTGTAGTCAGAATAGTTTTCTTTTATCCACTGTGTGCTGAGTGCTTACTGTGCACCACCTGTATACCTGGAGGATTCAAACCTCAGCACCTAGTGCTCCGGTAGAGTTGGAGCCTGGATAACTAGGGCTATCTTCATTGCTCGTGTCCTCTTGATATTCTAGTCCTTAACTCTTCCTCACAAAGGTTCAGCAACTACCGCAAACTTCCATGTCTTACAAACCCACAGCCTTCTCCTTACTGCCCCTGGTTAGGAGGACTGCATGTTACCCTGGTTGGAAACCTGATTTCCTCCCTTGGTTCACTTGCATGTCACATTTCTCTCTTATATCCGTTATTTCTATCCGTGTCTTTATTCCTCCACTAGATTCTGACGTCCCTGAAGGTATGACTTCTAATTAATCCTTGTATCTCTCTTCCTTGTGTTATTAGCAAAATACTTTCCTTGTGATTTTCTATGTTCCTCAAAATTAGATTTTAGATTATATCAAAGAACACTTGATTGAAATAACAGTTTTTGTTTTTTGGTTTTTTTTTTTTGCTCAGAGATGTATGTCATTGACTCAGTTGGTCACAAAGCTATGTTTAGCTACTGTTTAGCATTATTAATTCATATTTTGTATATAGTTAGAAATCTAATTCCTGCTGTCAAATCTACTTTCCAGTCTTCTTCCCTGCAAATATAATTTCCAGAAGTGTATTCTCATAGTAGTTAGATATTCGGAACTCTTCTTTTAGATACATATGTGGGAAAGTAAAGTGATATGCCATCCTAGAAATGTAAAGTTTGAAATCTTGATGCTCTAAAGCCTTTTATTCTGAGAGAAGTATGTCAGGTGGTTTCTTAAAAACATTCAGAGAGTATGTGCTTTCAAACATGTCTATGAGTATGTCATAAATGGGGCCCACGGACACCAAGGGGTCACCCACAATGAGCTTTCCCTCCAATAAAACAGCAGTAGTTCATAATTTGAAATGAACTTCTAATTACTTTAATGGGATTATTCTGCTCCTTGGCATATCAAGCAATTTGTTTTACACCTTTTCTCATTATTTTTCATTTTTGAAGACTTAAATAGAAGAGACATGACAGAATAGGACTCCTGTTTCATCTCCTGGACCATTAATTATGCCATGGCAATTTCTGTACTGATGAGAATCCAAGAGAAATGAGTCTTGTCAGGTTGAACTTCATTTAACGGATTTCATTCTTTATCCTTCAAACAAGTTTTCTTAGAAAACCATTAATCACGAAACCATGGATTAAAATAGTGGCAATAATGGAAATATAACCAACAACAAATTGTTCATGGTTGGCTTCTCCTACGACCTGACAGCTAATTTATAAAACAAGTTATTTTTATGCAGAAGGACTTTTCTGGCTACAGTCAAATTGCTTTAGCCAAAATGCTCAGCATCAATCCGTAGCCTGTGGGAGAACAAGCTGACACAGACCTTCATTCCTATCTCTAGAGCCCCCTGCCTTGCCATTTTTTTTGCAAGATTTCACTGAACACTTGTCCCAAGTCACTGAAAGAACGTGCCCTTCAAATAATTACTATGTTTGCTCATGTAAAAGGCTATAGAGTCTATTGTATTCTCTACTCAGTGTTCAGATTGGAAAGCTCTCAGGTTGTATGGCCAAAATAAATAAATAAATAAAACTTACAAATAGGCAAAGGTTTTCATCTCCTATCACGATTGGCATCATTCATCCGCAGATCTATATCCCAAACATTGACATCAGTACCTACAGATTTCTTTCATGATTTATAAGCATTTATTTTTGCTGGCTTTTCATTTCTATTTGGGTGATCTGTGTCAGATTTTACTGTTGTAAGAATCCCTTTCAGATGGTTCTCATATCATTGAGGCATTGCAGGCATTGCAGGTGTAGAATACCACCAATTTTTCTAGGTTTTTTTTTTTAGTTTATTTATTTATACACGTGTTTTGCCTGCATGTATATATGTGCACCAAGAGGGCCACTATTAACTGCAGAGTTCAGAAGAAGGCAATGTTTGCGAGTTACAGATGGTCTGGGACAGCATCTGGGAGCTGGGAATTGAGCCCCAGTCCTCTGAAAGAGCAGCCAGTGCTCTTCACTGCTGAGCCATCTCTCCAGCCCGAGTACCACTAGGTAAGCCTGCTCTGGGGGCAGTGGGCCCACACTTAGACAGCGTGACTGCTGTGGTATTAGTTATTTTTCTGTTGCTGTGAAGTAAACAGCATGAAAAAGCTGTACTGAACGGTGTTGTGTGTCAACTTGACACAAGCTAGCTTCGTCAGAGAGGAAGAAGCTTCTGCTGAGGAAAGACCGCCTCAAGAGCCAGCTGTAAGGCATTTTCTCATTTAGTGATCGCTCAGTGGAGAAGGGCCCCACCCACAGTGGGTGATGCCACCTCTTGGCTGTTGGTCCTGTTCTATAAGGTGGGCTGCGCAAGCCAAGGGAAGCTCCATCCATGGCCTCTGCATCAGTTCCCGCCTTTGGGATCCTTCCCTGTTTGGGTTCCTGTCCTGACTTCCTTCAGTAGTGGATAGCAATGTGGAGGTGTAAGGGGAATAAACTCCTACCTCCTCTGCTCGCCTTTGGCCATGGGTTTTGTCACAGCACTAGAAACCCTAACTAAGACACAAGGCAACTTACAGTTCTGCAGGTAGGAGATCGTTATGGAGAGCAATTGTGGCAGCAAAAGGTAGGAGAAGCAAGCTACATGTTTGCTTCTTCAAAATCAAGTAGGAAGCAGAGAAAGCAAAAAGTAGGTGAGGGTTGAATCTCTCAGTGTCTGCCCACAGTGACACACTTACTTAGGAAAGGCCAAACCCCCCAAGTTTCCCAAACAGCAGTGCCGGTTGGGACCACATATTTAAATACTGGAATCCATGGGAGACATTTTTCATTTAAACACCACAGATACCTGAAAGTATCTTCGTTCATTACTTTATCTACTCATGACTTAAGTGATGTCGTTAATAGAAATCAGTCCACATGTGACTGCTTATGTTCTTAGCATCATATTCAGTGCTTCTTAGTTTAATTGTAATTATGTATACATATGTGTGTCTATGTGTGGGTATGTGCGGATGAACACGAGTATCCATGGAGGCCAGAAGAAGGAATCAGAGCCGGTGAAGCTGGAATCACAGGCTTTTGTGAGCAGCAGATGTAGGTGCTGTAAACCATGTTGACCTGCTGCGAGGCAGTGTGTGCCCTCACATGAAGCCATCTCTCTAGCTCCAGTAATTTTTTTTTTAAAAAAGAATGTTGTTATTTTGCAGATTAGGAAACTGAGTCATGGAGTTTGACTAACTTTTCTAAGACCAACATAGAAAACTATCCATACAAAAACTCCCAAGTGCTGCTCGGAACCAGCGTTTCTCCTCGGTAGCAGAGCGCTCATTAAATGGCAGGTTCTGACAGAGGGTCAGGACTTAGAGGTGGCAGCATAAGACTCTGCCATGGAAAGAGAATGCTATGGAGTTTTTATTTAATGTGTAGCTACCTATGTTATCGTGGCAGCACCTGTTTGAGCTCTCTCCGGGGACTGGAAAAGAAATGTCCCCTTCTCCCTCTTCATATTTTGCCAAGAACATTTGTTCAGGGTCTTGGGATTGTAGTCTTAAAATTTACATTGAAAATGTTGAAAACAAATACCTTGATGCTTTTCTGTTTGGAAGGATGGGAGGCAGAGCATCTGATACTCTACTGAAAATGAGAGGGAGGGAGGGAGCTGAGGGAAAACATACCCTCAGAAGCCCCAGCCCCCATTTTAGATGGAAAACCACCACCGCTGGTCAAGGAGCATGCACGGTAAAACGCCATCTAAAGTGTATTTTGGTTTGTTTTGCTTAAGTAGTAAGATATTTTTGTGAAGCATAAATGGAAGAAAAGAAACCATGTTTTATCATGCTATCAGATGCTGGCATTGGCCCCGATCGTTCTGGCAGTGGTAGTATGGTGAATAGCCAGGTCTCTGAAGCAGACCAAGTGCACACACGCTCTGTTCACTTCCACCTGACTTACCTGAGGTTCTGAAGGGATGTACTCAGTTGTTCTGGTTAGCCATCGTGGCGTATGAGTCTGTCCAGCCAGTGGCTGCGAACATTCATGATGTCTGTGTTCATTCTAAAAACACACGCATAGCGGAAACCTGTGCACTTCTCGCGGCTTAGGTAGATGGAAGATGTGTGTGTTGTATAAGGTCTTTTGCTTAGGACTTTAATATTACATTACACTTGAGTCCTCTGCATATTCTATGAGATTCCAGGCCAGGAAAGATAATACCAGCCTCATACCGTAGGTAACAAAGCCTCAATCTGGTACATTCAATGACCTTCTGTAAGGTCACATGGGTTTTAAGTGACCCTGCCCCCCCCCAAATTAAAAGGAGCTATGTGCATAGCACTAAGGTAACGTGGTACGGGTGGTGGTGCTGATTCATTAGTTGAGGCACTTTGACCACGTCACATATGCTTGTGCTGTGTACTCTGTGACCTCGAGGGGAAACAGGTTCAGCCTTCATGTCGCTTTCATGAGGAGCCATTCCCTTGCCAGATGGAGGACTGACAGCTCAGGCTAATTCAGAGCCAAGAAGAAAACTAACAAGGATGTGAAATCAGCTGGACAAGTAGGGCCTGCAGATCAGTGGCTCTCAGAGGCTCTCAGCCCCCACCATGTCCTGAGCAAACCTTAGGAAGGCAGATTTGTAGGCTCTCCCACACTTGACGCAGCAGAACCTGCGGGATGAGCTGAGCGACCTTTAACCAGCAGATGCTCCTTGCCAGTCTGAGGCCCTAAATGTGTTCCTCACCTACAGAGCCTGGGAAGACTCTGGGATTTGAGGAAGACTTACGTGCCTGTCTCATTCCAAGTTGATAGATTCTAAATCAAAAATAACTGAGTAATCACTAATTTGATTGCACTTATTTGAAGAGACTCAATTAAGCTGTCTGCTATTAATTGAGGGTTTATGGTAGAAATTAAGCTCAGTTAAAGGAAATTAAGGCAGTTACACTACATACACACCTGGCTTTGTGGCTTCTTAAACAGAATTTTACAAAGAATTTTCTCCTTCCTTCCCTCCCTTCCTGCCCCCTCCCTCCCTCTCTCCCTTCCTCCCTCCTTTCCTCCATATATTTCCTCCTTTTCTCATCTTCCTTTTTTCTATTTTCTTTATTTGATGGAATATCAGAAAGCCCAGTCTGTCTCCAGCCTCATTACAGAAGCTGAAGCTGACTTTGAACTCCTGATTTAAAGGAGTTTTGAATCAAGTGTTGGGATTATACATGCATACTACATTGCAATACCCAGTTTATGTGGGGCTGGGGATACTTCCTAGGGCCTTGGGCCTGCAAGGATAACTCTCTACCAACTAAGTGACATCTCTGGCTCTAAAAATTATGTACT
>JAQHUG010000014.1:7323829-7381495 GCA_028555095.1 Dicrostonyx torquatus | reverse complement strand
GCTCCAGCTACCCTTACCCGCAGGCTGTGCACTGTGCTCCAGCTGCCCGCCGGCTGTGCACTGCGCTCCAGCTACCCGCAGGCTGTGCACTGCGCTCCAGCTACCCGCAGGCTGTGCAGTGCGCTCCAGCTACCCTTACCCGCAGGCTGTGCACTGTGCTCCAGCTGCCCGCTGGCTATGCACTGCGCTCCAGCTACCCGCAGGCTGTGCACTGCGCTCCAGCAACCCGCAGGCTGTGCACTGTGTTCCAGCAACCCGCAGGCTGTGCACTGCGCTCCAGCTACCCACAGGCTGTGCAGTGCGCTCCAGCTACCCTTACCCGCAGGCTGTGCACTGTGCTCCAGCTACCCGCAGGCTGTGCAGTGCTCTCCAGCTACTTGTAGGCTGTGCACTGTGCTCCAGATACCTGCAGGCTGTGCACTGTGCTCCAGCTACCTGCAGGCTGTGCACTGTGCTCCAGCTACCTGCAGGCTGTGCATCATGGTCCAACTTTCCTGCTGTCAGGAGCAGTCACCCATGTTGGGGTGGGCTTTTGGTGACATAGCTTTCCTCAAGTTATTTCTGCTTCTTTATGTAACCCCAATAAAACTATTCAGTTCACTAAATTGGAATTTGATGGTAATAAAATAAAATAAAATGTTCTGTATAAATATTGAATTCTCTTGGAATTTTGTTCTGGGATGCACCGATTAGATTAATAGAAAGACCTTGGCATCTCATGTACCAAAGTGGCAATTGGAACCCCTGACTGACATGAAGTTTTCTATGTGCAGCTTTCAAGATTGGAAGGCAAAGCCATGGGAATAGGAGGCTGAGACACAACACTGTGGTTTCACAACAGTGGTTTCTTGTTCCGTGGTTGTTATTCCCTTGTCTCAATTGTACTTCTTCATCTTGCTATAGCATATCATGGGGCCTAGATAGGATGGTCAGTTCATTCTATTTTGTGTAAAACTTTTCCGTCCTTTAGATTGAAAGCTCATGTCCCACAGACTTAGTCACCCTGTGAATTCACTTCACTGTTGACAACCCCTGGGCATCATCTATGCTTCTTGGGCCAGGGTAGTTGGTTCCTGATCACCTGCACTGTGGACGCTAGGGAAAGCACAGAGTTGTGGGGAATTGGTCCTTTTCACCTCATGGACATATCATATAGAGAGACCATTATTAAAAGCTATTTTAGGGTGTTTTGAGGATTTCTTGCTAACTTAACAATATTAGTTGCATATTACTGACACGGCCTGATTATCAGATGCCATTTATTAGTGCTTGGAAACATCTTGCTGTGGACTGACTTCAGTTAAAAAAAAATCCACTTAGTGTAGAATTTAAAATCTTGGCCTGGCCCCCAGGTATTGATTATTTGGAATCATTGAGTGATACCATAAGCAAATTAATGTTGCCACATGTAGAATCAAATAGAGAATTTGTAAGGAGAGGAGGTACATGCAGAAACACTGGCTAATCTCATACTGTGATGATAAAGGGACACAAAGACATAGGATTTATTAGAGTACAAAGAAAGAAAATAATTATTTTAAGATATCTTGAGAGAAGAGAAAACAAAGCTCCAAGTGGGGCAGTTAAAGGTGTGATGATGTTGCTGATGAGGAATAGGTGAGTCTCAGTTTTGACAATGGAAGTGAACCTACCTTTAGAACAGGCCAGAGGAGCTCAGGGGAGTCAAGCCCTGTGATAACAGAGATAAAGTCTAAGAGTGACTTACGGGCCACATCTAAATGTCCATTTGTGTTCTTTTACCAAAGGTGGCAGTTGAAACCTTACAGTGGCAGAGGGTCCTTATGGCAATATGGCAAGCCATCATGAACAGAAGATGGCTAAGTTCGGTGATGTCATCATGAACAGCAAATGGCTAAATTGAGTGATGTCATCATGAACAGTAGATGGCTAAGTTGAGTGATGTCATCATGAACAGTAGATGGCTAAGTTGAGCGATGTCATCATGGACAGTAGATGGCTAAGTTGAGTGATGTCATTAGACAGAAAGCCCTTAATTCTTTCTCCAAACCTTTTAGGCTATGCAATTGACTTTTATTCTTATTTTTTAATAATGAGATTTATATTTGTATGGGTGTTTTGCTTCTCTATACATCTGTACCACGTTTATTCTTAGTACTTTTAGAGGCTAGGCCAGGACATTGGATCCCTTGGAGTGGAGTTATATGCAGTTGAGGAAGTCATGAGCTACTATGTGGGAATTGAACCTAAGTTGTCTGGAAGAGAAGTCAGTGCTCTTAACTGCTGAGCCAACTCTCTAGCCCTTGCGGTTAAGATGAACTCTGGACTTTCTGTGGTTACTTTAGTACTGTTTTGACAGAGACATTTCTGCTAACAAAGAACAATGAACTTGGTCATAAATGCTGATGTTTTAATCAGTTTTTTTAATGCTTAAATACATCATTCCAAGAGTGTTTTAATTCTACAATTGTATTATTCCATTTTAAGTTTATGTAACAAAATCTCCGAGGTTCTATTCTTGCTAGAAACAACAGTTTAGCTCAGTTTTTGAGGCTAAATTAAGTTTGGGTGACTTCATAATCTGTCTCTGGTGAAGTGTCCTGTTCTTCAAATTGACAAAATCTAGACTTATCTGAAAGTTTAGCCTCTGGGCATGACTGTGTGTATGGAGGACTTAGTTATATTAATTGAGGTCTAAGGCCCTAACACATTCCTGGGCTGGATAAACAGAGAAAGAGACTTGAGTGGTAGACATGTGTTCATTGATGTCTTCTCTTGAATATGGACTTGATGTGGCCAGCTGCTTCAATTTCTGGCTGCCTTGACTTCCCTGCCATGATGGACTGTATCTTGAATTTTGACCTAAAATAAACTCTCCCTTAAGTTACTCTTTTTCAGAGTATTTTATCAGAAGCACAGAAAAAAAATAAGATGGTCCCTAGGCTGATCACAGCAATATGGAGAAGCAGAACATGGCTGACCACATGCAGAAGGGGCTAATTATATGGTTTGTCTGTTCTTCACAGCAACTGCCCTGACAAGACCTAACCTGTCCTAAGAAAGCAGAATTAATGTCTTCTAAGGCATTGTTCTGATAAACTTGCTTGCTGTAGGCCCAAACACTTCAGGTTTGTACCACTGGCACACCGCCATCCTGGGGATCACGCTTTCATCACTTGAACCAGAGAGGATAAACCTTTTGGAACCATACATCAGTGATAAGGAGTAGGGTTTGAGGCTTCCAATAATAGTTTAGAGTTTCTCTAAAAAATTTTTTCCAGAGCAGTATATCACCTACTACTTCATTTGTCTCTGATCAAAATCCTTTGGTGTAGACAGCTTAGTTGCTGCTATAAGTAAGTGAACAGAGTAGCCGCATGTTTCCAATGAATTCTGGTCTGTTTGCTCCCTTTCCTGATGATAATATTATGCGATTGCTCTGGTATTCTGGGGGCGATGACTTTAGAAGCATGATATGACCTGTCTTCACTAGTCAGAACAGTCCTTCTGTGTGGAGGTTCTGGGTGGATGAAGAAAGTTTGGTACTGTAGTTTCCAGAGTCATCTTCACTGAGAACCCAGAATACACTCAGGCTGATTGGGGGCAGAAGAAGGCTGAGCCAATTAAAGGAAAACCCTGGGAAGCCAGGCTTAAGTGGCAGGAAGATGCAGATGAGGGAGCTGATGGAATTGCACCCTAGCTGGAAAGCATCGCACTTGAAGTAAAACTGTAGAATGTTCTGCTAACTTTTAACAGTGGGAGTTACATAATCTAATAATTAATTGTCTGTGGCTTACAGGCCTATTAGGGAGGTGGGGAACAGACTCCAGAGGCAAGTCACTGGCTTCTGTGGAACATTGCCTTAGGTACTCAGCCCAAATTGATAATGCTTAGAAGTTGTTTTTCCTGTCAGTTTGGAACCCCCAAGTGCAATCTTTCTTCCGCTAATGGGCATTTTAAGTGTATTTTAAAGATTTCTTACTGGCTTTCCACTTACAGTTGGAAATCATCTAGAAGATCTCAAAATGTCTAAGTGTCAGATGTGGCAATTTGGTTTTCTCTGAAAGATAATGCTGAAAAGACGAAGACCACAGGATACATGGGGTATGTTTAGAGACAAACGGAGGGAGTGAGCAAACAGAAGGGCCTGTTTCTCTGGAATCCTCTTAAGTAAGCTGCCATTTAAAGCAGGAGGCTACCCATTTTACCTGGTTCTCATGGAACATCTCTGACTCTCCCAAACGGAGAATCTGAGCACTCAGCCCCTTCTCGTCTGATGACCACACTTGAAACGGAAGCTCCAAGCATTCATGCAGCTCTCAGGGGAACTTGCACAGGAACTAGAACAGGGGAGGCCTACTCTGCAGGGTCCTTAGGCTTCCTTGGGGTGCCCCTAAAAGCTGGCCAAAGACTTGGTGAAAACATCGGGCTGCCTTCCTGACCACCTTCATTCCCTCCCTTTACCCATAGACCATCGACAAGCCTGTTCTTTTCAAGCCGTTAAAAGAAGTTTAAAAATAGATTTCTATTTTAGATGGACCTTTGATTTTCTTCAAAAACATTTCAGATGATAGGAGAGAAATACAGGAATACATTTCAGCAAAGACCTGGAAGACTCTTTCTACAGTTGAATTAAAAAAAAAAAGAAGGGCTCAGATTCAGATATATTAATCTGCCACCGGAGAGTGGGAATTGCCTTTGGAGAACTCTTAAATAGTTTGTGGAATGTCAGCATCCTGTTACCATAACGCTGGGTACGAGTTCCAAGGTAAGTATAGACCAATCACATTGAAAGGAGCATTGTTCATACAGAGTGACGGGCTGGGGGCAGCAATCCTTTGTCTGCCCTGCCTTTCCTATGTGGCATGGTGCGTGGTGTTCTGGGTTATTTAGACCTCATCCAAGCTAGAGGGCTGCAGTGTTTCTAAAAATCTGTGTATGTCGTCAGCTCGATCTCCTTGAAGGTCAGAGGAGACCTTTAATTCTTCACTTGGTGAAGGCCATAAAACCTGCAAAGCATCTGAATGCAATTGGTTTGGGAACTGTTTATTAAAAATAATACCTGGCTATTTCCTAGATTTGTAACTGCAAATAACATTCAATCAAAAATACTGTGCTACTGATGGTGATTTGGGCTTAGAGGGTAGGAGACCATATCTAGAATGTGTGCAGCTTCAAATGTTTTGTTTATCATGTATGTTCCTTTAGTTCCTGCTTGTTAACTACCACTGCACTTATTTATGTTGAAAATTCAGAGCACACATTTCTCAGATGAAAAAGGTGTGAGCTGCTAAGGTCCTCCCCCATGCTCCTCTGGGAAATGCCCTATTATTATCATGGCTTCACTTTATGGCCTTCTGTGGTTAAACACATACACGGTGTCTCTCCTTCCACGAATAAGTTCCTCTTTCGGTGTTGTTTCTGACCTGTCTGATCCTTTGTTCTTCAGGTGTGTTTCCAGCTGTGTCGGAGAGGTGAACTAGTGCCTCCCGATCTGCTAATTTACTCTTCACGCTCTTTCTTTTCTGCTTATTTTCACTGGATGGAGAAGAGAAGGGAGGTGCCACAATTAGACCAGAAATGAAAGAAACAGTGGTTTTCTACCTTATCAATGACTTAAGACAGTGGTTTTCTACCTTATCAATGACTTAGGACACTAATGTCATCAGCTCTTCAAAGCCTGTGTCAATAATAGTTGAGTATATTTTATCTACAAGCTATCTGGACATGTGTCCAAACCATTGCTGTGTGCCAAACCTTGGTATTTCTTTATGCCAAATCACCTGCTGGATGGCTGCCAGGACTGGCAGTGCCAGCGGCATTGCGGCATGTCAACACGCTGTGGTTAAAGACTAGTTAAAGACTAGTGAGACTTACTTCTGAAGCTAAAATTTTAAATGGCTGTTGTAGGCTGTGGGATCATGGGAAGGGCTCAAGGAAGAGAACATGCCTTCACTGGACTTTGGGCTGCTTCTCCTGTGGAAGTACTGTTGCCTCCTGGGACCTTGAGGAATGCAGGAAATGAGTCTTTTGTTCTGGGATTGGAACATCTGGCTGCCAGTGTCTAAGGTGAATCATGGGTATCAAGTCCTCGGTGATGTCATTTTTACCTCCATAGTTCATAGTTGGTCAGGAGTGTCCGCTGGCTGTTCCTCAGAGCACAGGGTTGTGTCAGTTTTCTGACTTGGAGTTTTCTCATCACTGTTTCTCTCCATGTGCTGTTGTTATCTGAGGAGGTGCTGGGCACACAGCCCCGCTTCTGACTGAGTCACAAGGTGAGGGCTTGACATTGACTTGAAGGCTGTGTGTTTCTGTCACTAGCCCATTTTGCAGAACTCCAGGATACTCTAAGCCTAAAGGTCCTGGAAGAAGCAAGGGGCCGATCGTTTTGTTCTGAGCAAAGTGACTGTATTTAAAAGCTGAAGATGGAATACTGAATCCCAACCCTCATGATGATCTAATCTGACAGTTTCTATTTGTATACCTTTAGTATTTACCTGAGTCCATTTTTCATTTCCTTTTGGAGTGAATTTTAACATATCATTTTTATTCTTAGATATTAGGGGAGTGTTAATTAAAGCGCTACCAGAATAATGGTACAATTGGCTTGTACACTAACCATTGGCATCTCCTCTCCATCCTTATGCTTTTGCTGATTATTGTCCTTCAAATGCTTCTCTGGCTTTACCTTAATTTTTTCTATTGTTTCATCAGTCACTATAGCTCTGTTTCTATAAGCCTCTTGGTTTGTTAAACTCTCTTAGAATGGAAGAAACTTATTTGACAAATACTTTTATTTAAATAATGTTTATTGACAGACTTTCTTGCTATATTGTTTAACATGTGAAGTAGCACAAGACAATATTTGCCAGATGATTAAATTTCTTGAAAAACAAATGTTTTGTTTTAGCCATTTGCACATGAAAAGATGTAGCGGCTTTGCCACCAAAGCATTAGCTGACTATGAGACTGGGTAAGATGTTGGTGATTATTTTTTACTACTCCCACTTTTATTTGTTAATTCACCCTTTTGTGTGTATTTCGTAATCTTCTGTATTATTAGTGTTGAAAAGAAACACTAAGTGGGAAAGTATTCAAGAAAAAGTGAGATACTAGGCTGGGTGGAATTTGGCCATTGTTAGAGTGCTCGCCTAGCATGGAGGAAGTCCTGGGTTTGATCCCACATAAACTGGGCATAGTGGCACAGGACTTCCTGACTACACAGTCACACAGACATCCTTGGGCCACGGAGAAAGAATGCTCAGCTGTTGTTTGGTCCAAGTTCACCGATGATGCTGTGACAGGTTTGTAATTCTCTCTGGTGGCTTGGAAAGACACAGTCTAAAGCCTTGTTTTCTCAGCTTTGGAAAAATGGGTTGTATAGTCCTGGTAGTGGTGGATTCTTTTGGGAATGATCACGAAAGGCCTTTGCCTTGCTCTTCACCCCTCTGCAACTTTTGTCGCCATTGAGAAGGTCTAATAACAGCCATGGATTTGCTATTAGGGAGGGTCTTAGTAGCGTGGTCATGCTGTTCCTAAAACCCACTTAGGCTGGGGATGTCTGTGCCTACCTGAGCAATCACAGCTCAAGAATGTGAAATGGAATCTCACTTAGGTTACATGGCCAATAGCAGGAAGGTAAGGCTGAAGAAGGAATTGGATCTAGGCTGAGATCTTTCTGCCCCCGTGGTCAACCATATATGTTTGTTTCATTTTTGTTGGACTGGGATATGGAACTATTTAAAATTCCCACACAATACAATGGTATCAATATGATGCAACTTAGTGAAGACATATCTTTTATGGTTTCTGTTCGTGATTACATTAAGCTTCCGTGAAAATGGTGCATCCCAGCTTCACAGCAGGGGAAGATAGATACAGCAAGATTGGAGAAGCAAAGATGCTCGGGATTCGCGGGATCTGTGTGGCGGAGGGTGAGGTAATGATAATGATTATGTGATAATAGTACCATTGTACTATTTTTATGGAGCAGTAATCCGGCTTCCAGAGCAGATAAACTATGGGGGTGACGGCTGCATCTATCCAATGCTGGGAAATAGGTTGCTGCTGAGTAGCCCAGCACAACAGTAAGATATTTTCCTTTTGGAGGCAAGGAATTAAAAGCAAATTTTTAAGATAAATAAGTAACTTTCTGAATATGAACAAGTCAACAGCTGAGCAAGGGTAAAAGTAAAGCAGACTGTGCAGGAGGATGAGGAGCTGGCACTGGTACCTGGGACTGGTGTTCCTTGTATGCAGCAGAAATAGGAATTCTTGGTGTAGGAGCAAAAACTTTGAGGACCCAAAAGAGAAACCAAAGTTCCATTCCTAGGAAAGCTGGCAGCTGGAAGGATGTGTGGCGTTTCCTAGAAAACTGTGCAATGACTGCAGGATGCAAACGGCTTCCACTCGCTCCTTCTAAGTCACTCCATTCTTGCACGTGGCTCGGTGAAAGAGGCTACGTCCGTGACAACAGCAGCTATGGATGACTGACAGACATATATGTGATAACATATACACAACATGCATGTGTTGATATATGTGTGTACATATACAGCACACACACCACCACTTACTGATTATATGCAGATACGAACACATGCACACAATATGTGCATAGTGAATATATATGCACATTCACAACACACATGCACACACACACACACACACACACACACACACACACAGAGGCATACTCAGTTCTAGAAAATGGAGGGTGTTCCCAGCTCATCTGTCTCTTCCAGGCATGTGGGGCCAGTTTGATTGGGATAGCTGTGCTGGCAGCTGGTCCTACCCTGGGACAGCTGGGAACATTTTGCTTCATCTCTCAGAGCTTTAATGCTTAGCACTAATTCTTTCTTCCTCCCAGGCTGCCAACAGATATCCCCTATGGCATTGTACTGAAAGGTGTGCACTGGCCAATGGCTTCTGGCATCTTACACCGTGTAGTTTCAAACTCTGCCTATTCTATGTTTCCGGAAACCATTAGGATTCCCTCGGCCTCAAGAGATGGGTCCGTTTATAGTGGAAACCTCTGCTCCTCCATTCGCAAGCCCAGCACATTCTAGGAGTTCACTTTCCAAAGCAAAGTTTCGCTTGAGGTCTGTCTGGGAGGGAGCGAGGGTTTTCTTTCTCTCAGAGGCACAGAATTAAGCACACTGAGGTAATCTTCAGTGTTAGCTTTGAGGGATATTGTGAGAATGAGAAGTGTAGGCTTCACTCTTCAGTCATGATGATTTTGAGAAAGCTTCCTGCTGTACTTGGAAAGAAGGAGTATTATGGAATACTATTTTCCTAACAAGTAACAAATTGCTTGGCTCATAGTAGATGTAAATATACTATGTAGGTTATTAATATATTAATTACCATAGAATACAATATATGCATCAATGATATGTATAAATGGTTGCTGAATGAAGCCAGTAAATAGGTTGGAGAAGGTAGGTATGATAATGACCAGATCGGTCACTGTTGCTTTCCAGCTGGGATCACTGACAGAAATCCACTTTCTGAGCACAGTCTACAGCAGTGGTTCTCAGCCCCTTCTCATGCTGTGACCTTCAATACTGTTCCTCATGTTGTGGTGACCCCAACCATAAAATTATTTCATTGCTACTTTGTAACTACAGTTTTGCTGTTATGAATTGTGATCTGATAGGCAGGACATCTGCTGTGTGGCCACCCTCTCCCAAGAGGTTGCAGCCCACAGGTTGTGAACTGCTAATGTATAGCATACTCCCTAGCTGTGGACACGCTCCCCTGCACATTTGGAATATTGAACACAGGGACAAAAGCCATTCATCTCATGAAGATTTCCTTCAGCTTAGCAAAGGAGACAATTAGCAATGACAATATTGAATAAGTAGGTTAACCAGTATATTAGAAAATACATGTTTTAGAAAAAGATACAGAAATGGAATATGATAAGAGATGTATGAAATAAGACAAGGATAATTCACTTATATAGCTATACCATTAAAAGTGTTCATTTGTCTGAATTGAGAATTTCTTGAGCAAAGACATGGAGGAAGGAAGTAGTCAGATGAGTGTTTGGGAGCAATATCTCTGGGAAGAGCAGACAACTAAAATAATGGCACACAGGTAACAGTTTTTCATGTGCAAAGCGGTCACAACATAAAATTCCCCATTTACCCACGTGCATTGTTGGTTGACTTCTAGTGCGCTCAGTGCTGTCTAATCTCACCTGCTTTCTGGTTTCACAATATTTTAAACCCGCCCTCCTCCCCAGCTAGTAAACACTAGCTGACTGTGCTTGTCTCTGTGTGCTAGGCCTTGTGAGGTTGACAAGGGGTGGGTGCAGCATAGTAAACAAAGAGTCCAAAGTGGAGAAACTCAGGATTTAGTGAGGGATGACAGGAGGGTGTGAGTATAATTTGGGCAGGAGGACATTTGGCCTGGAAGAAGGTCACAGTTGGAGAATTGTCTGAAGGAGTTGAAGGCTAGATGTTTGCTGATGGATTACATTCATGGAGACATGAAAGAAAATACAGATGGTACCGTGATTCTCGAGAAAGATAACATAACTGAAAAGGGTTGAAGAGCAGAGTATAAGGAATGGACTTTGGAGAGGTTGGGTTTAAAAAGAATATTCATCCAAATGAGACTGAGTAGATAGATAGTTTGGTGCGTTTGCCTAGAGTTCTGAGATAGAGCTAAGCAAGCACATGGTGCCAAGTCTCAAGAAGGAGGAGGTCACCGAGGGATGGAATGTGAAGAGATGGAGGAGCACCAGTGCTGAAGATGGGCATATTCTTTTCCACAGATATTGGGTATGGAAGACACCAGAAAGGATGAAACTGAGGTAGGAGGAAGACCATGATTGTGTAGGGTTTGGGGAGTCAAGTGACCTAACAAGAGAGACCAGAGAACTGAGTAAAATCCTGCTTAGTTGACACTGGTAAAATCAAGCTGGAACGAACCATAAGAAAATTCCCAGCTTTCACATTGGAAGTCAGCGAGGATGATGGGGGATTGGGGACAGTGACTGGAGATGCCTGGAGAGACTTCCAGTAGGAAGACCAAAGGCATGGGGGCAGTGCTCTTGCTGGGCTCCTCACAGACACTGTCAGAATCTCACACATAATCATACTCAAAATCATACAGCTAATTCTTGCCAGCGAGAACTTTATCAACTTAAAGATTTGGCAAGGTGGTGGTGGTGCTTTAAGCCCAGCACTTGGAAATCAGAGGCAGGTGACTCTCTGTGAATCTTTAATAATATGCTCAAAGTTGTATAAAATTGACAAAAAGCTTCAAAGCCATCCTGTTATTTTTTTCTTTATCTATAGGTTAGTTTATAGTACTGTTTCGGCAAAAGCTAAAAAAATTTGGACAGTTTCAATTTTGGAAAAATTTGAAATCATAAGGAGATTATTTGAGTAGTTTTTACTCTCAGTTTCTTGGAAAAAACAGAAAATTATATGCAATGCTTATTTTAAGGCTGTTACAATGTTTAATTTATTAGGAACATAAAAATGTATTATGTATAGCCTAGCTAATAAAGTTGAGTCTGGAATAATTAAAATTTAAAAATATCATAGATTAAGGAAGTCATTGCAGATTTACTAATTGAATGTACTAATTGATGACTTTAATTTTTTAATCACAAAAGGGATTCAAAAGTTGCTGAAGTGAATTAAATTTAACATTTTCCTGTGTTCTAGTGCTTAAGAAGTAACAAATGGCTAATAATCATTGATATGTGCTTTTCAGGTAGATTTGGTTTTAACAGTTTTTTTTTAACTCCTTCAACATTAAAATGAGAGAGACAAGGTATCTGAACACAGAAACAAACAAAAAAAAAAGAAAGCCACATATATGAAATATCCTTGTATTTTGTGAGTACGACATTTTCTTTTCTTTAATGTGTGACTTTATTTTTCTCCGTTATTGAAATAGTTCCTGTTCTCATACAGCATATCCTGATTATAGTTTTCCCTCCCTCTTCTCCTCCCAGCTCCTCCCCAGCTCCCCTCCTACCTGAACCCTCTTCCTTTTTGTCTCTCATTAGGCAAGATTAGGGTTTTGAGAGCTAGGAGCAAAGCATAACCAAATAAAATACAATAAGATAAACCAAAATCCATCATATAGACGTTGGGCAAGCTGAACAAATACAAGGAAAAGAGCCCTAAGGGCAGTCACACAAATGAGAAACCCGCTCATCCACGAGCCCCCTAAAAGTGCTAAGCTTGAGGCTATAACAAACATGCAGAGGACCTCTGGACCCATGTGGGCCCTGTGCCGGCTGTTTAAATCCTTGTGAGAGCATGTGAGCTTTGCCGGGTTGGTTCAGAAGGCCTGCTCTCCAGGTGCCCTCCATCCCTCTGGCTCTTACATTCCTTCTGCATCTTCTCCCAGTGGGGTTCCTTGAGCTCTGGGGTGAAGGATTTGCTAGTGACATCCCACTTAGAGCTGTGTGTCCCAAGCAAGGACTGTTTCTCCATGTAATCTCTGGCAGTGCGTCTCTGTGTTTGTTCCCATCTGCTGCAGGAGGAAGCTTCTCTGATAGTGACTGATCAATGAGTAAGTATAGCAGAATATCATTAGACTCATTTTATTATTTATTATTTATCAGTTTTTTTTTTGTTTTTTTTTTTTGAGACAGGGTTTCTCTGCAGCTTTGGAGCCTGTCCTAGAACTCACACTGTAGACCAGGATGGCTTTGAACTCACAGAGATCCTCCTACCTCTGCATCCCAAGTGCTGCCATTAAAGGCGTGTGCCACCACCGGCCTGCTTTTATTATTACTTTTTTTTTTTCTTTAACCAGTAGTATTTGGTTTTATCCTAGGTCTTTGGGCTATCTAGTCTCTGGTTCTTGGCCACCCAGGCAGGGTCAGGTATGGGTGCCATCTCATGGAGCAGGCCTTAAATCCAGCCAGCGAGACATTGGTTAGTTACTCCCCCAGCTTTGTGCCACTGTTGCTCTAGCAGGTTTTGCCAGCGGACAGTAGATCAAAGGTTTTGTGGCTGGGCTGGTGTTTCCGTTCCTCTTTTGGGAGCCTGCAGAGTAACGTCCTGGACTATGGTATTTTTATAAGAAGTTCAATAGAGTTTTGTTTGTTTTGTTTTGCATTTTTTGGTTCGTTATCACCCACACTATGTTCTGGCCCTGTGAGTCATGTCTCCTTCCTCTGATCTAGGGCTAGTACGCTACCCTACACTTTCATTTGATAACTGTTTCACAACCTCAACCACAAAGTAAACCAAGGCAGAAAGACAGAGGAGCAAGTTTTTGACAGGACTGCTCTGGAAAAGCCTTCTTGCCAGACTGTGCGGTGGGACCAATATTTCACCTGACATGGCCCAGCGTTGTAGCAGATCCTGTGGTTCTCAGAGGAGATTTAGGTTCGTTAATTCAATTGATTTATTCAGTCACTCAATCAACATTTACTCAAAACTGTTTGGATTACTCAGGCAGATCCATAAAGGTAGTCGTTGTCTGGCGGTGATTGAGAGTGGAGGTGGAAACTGAGTGGTATTTTATCGAATCGGCCTTTGTTCTTCTGGCTGTAACATGTTGGTCTGGTTAGGTCAGGCTACCTGCTCCTAGCATCACAAGGAAACCTGAAGAAAGTGCTTTTATATTTGTTATTCTAAATTCCATTGGAAAAACTCTCAGCCTGTTTTCAGCATTTAGTTTAATTTTTTTCCATTTAAAAATGCTTACTAAACAAGAAGGATGATTTAAAATATAGAATATGGCTTATCGTCATAACAATTTTCCTAAGTATTTATTTTTAAGTAGATGGTTTTGCAAGTAGAAGGTGATGGAATTAAAGTCCTGTCACGCGAGCAGATCTATCCATGTTTGCTGCTCTCTGCAGCTGCTAATTCATTAAATTAAATTAATGCTTCCGTATTAATGAATAATTTTTTTGCCTTTCTGAGAAAGAGAGCCCACTAATTAATGTGGCAAGTGTGTACCTGAGGTTTTTTAATGTAGATTGAAAATGCTCATGGATCTTTGTTGCGCAAAGGGGGTTTACTATGCCATTTTCATTCCTACAGGTTCTCGACCATCTTTCCTTCCTCTGTTACCGCCTTATCTGCTTTCCTTTCCGTCCCTATTCCTCATTGTCTCCAGCTTGGTTTTTTTTTTAATTGATATTTATTGAGCTCTACATTTTTCACTACTTCCATCCCTGCCTCTCCCCTCCCCACTTCAACCCTCTCCCAAGGTCCCCATGCTCCCAATTTACTCAGGAGATCTTGTCTTTTTATACTTTCTACTTCCCATGTGGATTATAAAGTCTCTCTTAGTGTCTGTATTGTTATCTAAGTTTTCTGGGATTGTGGTTTATAGTCTGCTTTTCTTTGCTTTATGTTTAAAAACCACCTATGAGTGAGTACATGTGATAATTGTCTTTCTGTCTCACTCAAAATAATGTTTTCTAGTTCCATCCATTTTCCTGCAAAATTCAAGCTGTCATATTTCTCTGCTTTGTAGTACTCCATTGTGTAAATGTACCACTTTTCTTTATCCATTCTTTGGTCAAGGGACATTTAGGTTGTTTCCAGGTTCTGGCTATGACAAACAATGCTGCTATGAACATAGTTGAGCACATGTCTTTGTGGCACAATTGAGCATCCTTTGGATATATACCTAAAAGTGGTATTATTGGGTCTTGAGGAAGGTTGTTTCCTAATTTTCTGAAAAATCACCACACTGACATCCAAAAGGGTTGTACCAGCTTGCATTCCCATCAATGGAGAAGTGTTCCCTTTTCCCCACATCCTCTCCAACATAAGTTGTCATCAGTGTTTTTGATCTTGGCCATTCTTACAGGTGTAAGGTGGAATCTCAGAGTTGTTTTGATTTGCATTTCTCTGATGACTAAGGATGTTGAACATTTCCTTAAGTGTCTTTCAGCCATTTTAGATTCCTCTGTTGAGAGTTCTCTGTTTAGGTCTGTACTCCATTTTTTTTATTAGATTATGTGATCTTTTGGTGTCCAATTTCTTGAGTTCTTTGTATATTTTGGAGATCAGACCTCTGATGTGGGGTTAGTGAAGCTTTTTTCCCATTCTGTAGGCTGTTGTTTTGTCTTGTTGACCATGTCCTTTGCTTTACAGAAGCTTTTCAGTTTCAGGAGGTCCCATTTATTAATTGTTTCTCTCAGTGTCTGTGTTGCTGGAGTTCTATTTAGAACGTGGTCTCCTGTGCCAATGTGTTCAAGTGTACTTCCCACTTTCTCTTCTATATGGTACAGTGTGGCTGATTTTATGTTGAGGTTTTTGATCCATTTGGACTTGAGTTTTGTGCATGGTGATAGATATGGGTCTATTTTCATTTTTCTACATGTTGGTATCCAGTTAAGCCAACACCACTTGTTAAATATGCTTTCTTTTTTCCATTTGATATTCTTTGCTTCTTTATCAAATATCAGGTGTTTGAAGATGTGCAGATTGATATCTGGGTTTTCTATTGGGTCCATTGGTCCTCCTGTCTGTTCTTATGCCAGTACCAGGCTGTTTTCAGTACTATAGCTCTGTGGTAGAGTTTGAAGTCAGGGATTGTGATGCCTCCAGAAGTTCTTTTATTGCCCAGGATTGTTTTGGTTATCCTGGGTTTTTTACTTTTCCAAATGAATTTGAGTACTGTTCTTTCGAGGTCTTTGAAGAATTTTGCTGCGATTTTGATGGGCATTGCGTTGAATCTGTTTCAGCTTGGTTTTATTGTCCTTCTGTTTTCCCATAGCTGCCTCGCATAATAGTCATTAAAAACAAAGTGTCATGTTACCTCTACAGGGAGGAAATTAGGATGGGATATTATAAATATTTTTATATAAGCACTTAGTTCATTATGAATCTGCCTGCTAATTTTAAGATTTTACCTGAGGATTAAGAGGAATCAAAAAAATTATTTTCACTTTTCAAGTAAATAATGATCTAATGGGAGTCATAGGAAGTGCCACAATATTCCTGTGAAATGAACTGAAAAGCTTCTCTTGTAAAGATAGAAAGAACAGAGCCATAAGTGGGAAGAAATCAGATAATATTTAGATATGTCATTTTAAATAAAAAAATATTTTATTTATTCTTTCAGAATTTCATAGAAATATATGATGTATTTTAATCATGTCTTCCCCCATTGGCCTTCTCACTGCTCCCAGACCCTGTCAACACATCCCTCTTGCAAACTCATGGACTTGAAAAATATTTATTTATTTATGTCATCCCACTGAGTCCAGCGAGTGATACATGAACACGGGGCCACCTCCTGGAACACAGGAACTTACAAAGAGGCTGTGCCCTCGGGAAAAATGCTTCTTCCTCCCCTGGTACCAGTCACCTGCCGGTAGCTCCTTGGCTAGGGTGGGGACTCCTGAGCCCACCCTCACCCGTGTTGGAATGCTGGCTGGTCTGGTCTTCTGCAGGTAACCACAGAGGCGGTGGGTTCATGAGTGTGGGAGCCATGCCTTACTTAGAAGACCGCTTTCTACAGTACCCGTCCTCTGGCTCTTAGGTTCTTTCAGTGTCTTCTGTGATGTTCCCTGAGCCTTAAGCCCAAATCTTGACTGGTTTCTGTAGTAGAGTGTTGTTTCTCACCAACCTGCTCCAGATAATGGGGCAAGTGTGGATCTTCTGTTTGGCACAGCCATTTAGAATTTCACTGAGTGGTTTCACTAATGAGGATGTCACCAGCAGATCCTTTACATCCAGCCTGCCAACAACAATGGAGGAACTACAGAGACCACACAACGATTTATTTTAGTGAGTACTTGTGGCACTAGCTTCCACCTTTTACCCATTCTTTTTATATATATATAAATGAATAATGTTAAGGGAGCCAAGAAAATATAATTTAGGTCTTTGCTTTGGGGAGGTAAAACAAAGAAGTTTTGGAAACACCGATCACTGCCTTTGCCACAGTGTCCCGACATGGCATATTGGCTAGGGAACATTGATCACTGTTTTTACCAGTGTTCGGGTATGACGAATTGGCTTGACATTTCCCAGACCTACATATACTCCAGAAGTTTCTAAGCTAACACAATGTTCATGGATGAAATAAATAGAAATAAAGACATGAAAAGAAGGAGGACGTATTACCTTAGGGGCAGGTTTGGAGGAACCTGTTTGTAATGCTATTCCTGACCTAGGACAGTTGAGATGGAAAGACTGAGATCTCAAGTGGTTAACTCTCTGGATGTCACTATTAGCGAGCTGTGTTTCCTTAAGCCTTTCATTTATCTTCTCTAAGATTTGACTGTGCCTGTGAAAACTTGAACTAAAACTGATCTTGACATTCATCTTTGCTGTGGGGCTAACAAAGTCATAAATGTGGGCTGGTGATAAATTATTAATTGCTGAAGTAATTTTCTTTCAGGCTGGCTGCATTAAGGAGAAGCTAGCTCTGAAGCTATTTCCCTCACTCACCTATGACTCAGGAGTTTTCACTTGGCAAAGAGCAGCACAGAAAATTTTCAAATATTGTAAAATCAAGGTTTATCTGAGGTAACCTTTGCTGCTTGTTGGAAGTATGTGGCTGAGTAATAGTTCAAAAATAGCAAGTTATTTTGAGGAAGAACATATGTTCTTTAACAAATAAAATAAGTGTTCTAAGGAGAAATTTTATAGCATATTTAATTGCACATTCAGTCTAATTTGAATTCTGCAGTTTGGAGCACCCCTCCCTTCTCTATAAATTTAAGCGCTTTATTAATTGCAGTACCGTTAAGACAAGTACCATTGTGTGGAGTTACACACTATGAATAGATCTTACGTGCTTGTTTAGGAAAGCCATGCTGTGGGTAATTGAAACCGAGGCACTAACTAAACATCTTATATATGCAGTGCATTTATGAACAATTATGAATGTTTAGTGCTTTATGTATATGTGGACACACATAGACAATGGATAGGATTAAAAGCATCTTGCTTTTTAGGACAAACAAACAAATGCTCCTGTTTGTCTTTTCATAAATTGTTGGTGAATGTCTACCAAGAGAGTTAATAATATTAAATACACATTTTAAGGCAGAGTCATTTTGAGAAGTAAAAAAAATAGATATTTTCAAAATATTGACAAAAAGCAGCTCCAATTTCTGCCTTGGACAGTTTGCTAGTTTTCAGATGTCTTATACAAAAGAAAATGTAGCCAAAGCAGTGTTTTGTAGGGCCATGAAACAGTTGCCGCAGTTTGAATGTGGCAGAATGAGATTTCTTTTAGGCGAAGAAGAGGGATTGACAAAGTAACACACCTGCATTGATTTGGAGGCGGAGGAGTGACAAAGTAACACCTGAACTGATTCTTGAAGGAGGAGTAGAACTTACCAGTGTGTGCCCAGGAGCAGTTCTGTAAGCAGGAAGCAGGGTAAGAAGCCGAGAGTGTATGACCAAGAAGACTTTAGCTTTGCTTAGAGATGAAGATGAATTAAAAAACAGTGAGAAAGTATTCAGTGTAGAACACCTGCTGTTGACACACAATGGGGAAGTTAAAAAAAATCCAGCTTTCTGGACACTCTTGTATGGTGATATTTTGTTACATTTTAACAAATAAAGCTTGCCTGAAGGTCAGAGTGCAGAACCAAACCACCAGAGGTCAGGGAGTGGTGGCACATACCTTTAATCCTAGGACTCAAGGCCATTCTGGGCTACACTAGATCGAATCTGTCTAAAAAGAGAAATAGAACTCACACAAAGGTGCTCCCAGCCCTCGGGGGTCTCAGGCCTCGAGTCTAGACACTAGGGAGGTGGAGACAGGAATGATATGGCTGGGTGGACAGAGGTTTATAAGGCAGGAGGAGACAAGAGCAGTCAGTCTGCACTTTGGTGGAAGTAAGAACTCTCTCGTGGCTTGACTGCTGTGCTTTTCTGATCTTCATTTTGAACCCCAATATCGGTCTCTGGGTTTTCATTATTTGTGCTACACTCATTGATGAAAGGATGACAAGTTTTCAGAATGCAGTGACATTTCTAGAAAACATTAAAAGCACATTTAAAAAAATCTGAGTGACAGTATGATTGTGGCCAATGCCCCTGAAATGTTCCTACTAATCACATGCAGAACTTGCCTCTTCTAGTAGCACAGAGGCTGATTTTTCTTGCCCAGGATGTTTAGGTTATTCCTTGGAGCTCTGTTTGGTGTCTGGAATTGCTATACAGTACCACCTATTGCAGGCTCCCATACAAAGAGGACAGTGCTTACATAATGACGAAGAGGAAATATTGATGCTGCCTGTGTGACAAGTGTGATGTTAGGTGGGATGAAGGACACAGAAAATATAATAGCACTACATAGCATCCGAGAAGTATCAGTTAAATAGCATGAGAAATACACTTTGTAGTTTCAGGTTGGGATTGGATTTCAGAGGAGCCAATGGGAAAAACAGGAATAGCCTTGGTTATCAGCTTGACACACATAATTGGGCAGAGTTGAAAAACTGTTTCCATGGGATTCGCCTGTGGGCATATCTATGGAGCATTGCTTTATTGTTAATTAATGTGGGAGGGTCCAGTCTACTGTGAGTGATACCACCCCTAGGCAAGTGGGCCTGGGATGTATATACAAGTCTCGGGCAGGCCAAAGTGGCATTTTCCCATTGGTTTATCTGCAAGCCTCTTCTCGAAGCCATTGCTTTGGTTTTACCTGATGGACTGTAACCTCCCCACCCCGAAAGATGAAATTAGTCCTCCCCTCCTCAAGGTACTTTGGTCAGTGTTTTATTACAGCAGTGGCAACCAAACCAGAACAACCCCACCCACAATAAACAAGATGATAGAATTGGATGTACTGTCTGGGAGCTAAGGAAGAGCTTCTCTGACCTTTCCAGAGAGTATTTCCAGGTATTGTTGTGAAACAATTAGTTCCCATCTATAAGGAATGACAGCTATGATTTTTGGAACCCAAATTTTTTAAAAAGTAAGTGTCAGGCTTCTGGCTCTTCAAATTTTTCTGCCGCCTTTTCTATGACTTCTGAACTGTAGGTAAGAGTTCCTTTACATGGTTGAATTGGAGTTAGTTACCTCACAATCTTTTATTCTGAACATTTGACCAGTTGTAGATCTCTGTAATGTCTCCATTTGATGCCAAAGAAGCTTCTTTAAGGAAGGGTAGAGCTACACTTGCTTGTGGCTATAAAATAAGCGTTTATAATACCATTAGAAATTGTACTGATTTAGGCAGAATGCAGTAGTAGGCTGTTCTTTGCTCAGGTCTGTGACCTGTCCAGCCATGGGTAGGTAGTTGACTAGGTTTGCAGTATCAGGCATGGATTACCTCCTGTTGAGTGTGCCTCAAATTCCAATTAGGCAGCTGTTGGTTACCTGTAAGATAAAAGTGACACTATTGCATTATTGGGGGACATCTTGTTGGTCCTGTCATTCATATGATTTGTACCTGGGTAGGAATACTGATAACTTCTCTAAGCACTTTTAATATTAGGAGAGATAGTCCTCAGTGAGTAGGATTCAGGCCAACTCCTGCTCAGTTTCTCCAAGTCCTGTGCTCTAGAGTGTAAGGTATCTTCAGCATTAGGGTCTTACCTTCAAGTTCTGGAAGGCAAACAAAGCACAATGGCAATAGCCCTGACGTGGAGGTTTTCCATTCTTGGCACTGGAATTTTTGTTAGATAGTAAATAGCTTTTAGGAGAGGCTTCATCACCTCCGATGGTGAAAGTCAACTTAAAAGGAATATTGATATATATTTATGTATTGCTACTATGGGATAATGGTCTTGTACCCTGTAAATATTTATTACTTGTATTGGTTTAATAAAATGTTGATTGGCGAGTAGCCAGGAAGGAAGTATAGGTGGAGGAGCCAGAACAGGAGAATTCTGGGAAGAGGAAAGGCTCAGTCTGCACTCGTCACCCAGACACAGAGGAAGCAAGATGAGAATGCCTCACTGATAAAAGGTCCAAAGCCATGTGGCCAACACAGACAAAAATTATGGGTTAATGTGAGATGTAATTGTAATTGCTAGTTAATAAGAAGCCTGAGTTAATAGCAGATCAGTTTATAATTAATGTAGGCTTCTGTGTTTTTTTTTTTTTATTTCTGAACTGCTGCAGGACTGGTTGGGACAGAAACCTCTGTCAACATATTGCCTTAGTTACTTTTCTATTGCTATAACCAAATACCATGACCAAGTCAATAGATAAAAGAAAGCATTTAATTGGGTAACAGAGGTTTAGAGTCCTTAATCATGGAACATGGCAGCGTGTACAGCTGAGAGCTCACAGCTTGATCCAAAGACCCAGGCATTCAGGCACACTGTGGACAGGAGTTTTGGGAAATCCCAATGTCTGTGACACACCTCCTCCTTCTTACACATTAGACAGAAGCCTTTATTCTTTTGCAGTTCAAGTTCTGTTTCAATTGGACAGGACTTAAGTCTGCTAAAATGTGTTTTAAAAAAAAAAACCTCAAATGCCAAAGTACAAGGAAATAAAAACCGGTACTAAGGGGTAACAAGGGAGGAGAAAGTCAAATGAATTGAAGATAAGTTTACACGTGACGCTGGAGACTAGATGATGTCATGTTGCATAAGAAAGTCATACAACAAAATCTGAATTTTCTAGCAGTCACACAAAAGAGGGAAATTGCTTTGGTAATTGTTCCCTTAAGTATGTGTGTGTGTGTGTGTGTGTGTGTGTGTGTGTGTGTGTGTGTGTGCATGTATTTCAATATACATATTATAATATATGCTATTTGTTACAGATGAGGAAACTAGCTTAGAGGAAAAAAAATAATTGTCGATAATATATTACAAACTTAGGAACTGATATCAGGATCTTCCTGAGTCATCGTCCAGTTTTGGACTTCTGAAATAATTTTGTGAGGATACAAAGGAGGAAAGAAAGGAAAAGCGAGTAAGAAAGTGAGAAGAGCCATATTACAGATCAGTAAGCATTCCAACTCAGCCTGTGTCGGACTGGGATAATATTGAATTGTAGCCCTAAGAGCAAGTGCTGTTTTTACCCAGAAGTGTTGTATGGAGCTTGATAGAATGAGAGGAGCACACAGTAGGTCCTCAGTAAATGTTGAGGAAAAGGGTTGCATGTTTAACATCAGAATCCTGTTTAGAGCCTATATTTACTGAATTAATGAGGATATAGTCATAATTTGAAATCTTACCTCCTTTAGAAACATTTTTGCAGTTTCCCAGAAATATTTCCCAGATGTGTTCCCTCCACTTTGCTCTTCAGCTGTGCCAGACAGATTTTCTCCACACTGTAGCCTGTGTATTTACCTTACATTCCCACGGTGACTTCAGCCCTTTCGAAACAATGTCTCATTTTGCTGCAGCCAACTCATTTATGTCTGCCTGTGTAGTAGACGGCAGTAGATATTCAAAGGGAGAATGAATGCTGATCAATAGTATAATTAAAAGTCAGATTTCACCTGGCATCCTGTGCATTTTGTGGGTGGTGCTGGTGATGATTTATTTCTGATAATAAATTGTTAATTGGCGCCGTTCTTTGACAAGTATCTGTAACACAGCTCCTGAGAAGGCTAGTGTGTGGAATGTGTTCTGTGTGCAATGGTTTTAGAGTTCTCAAAAACATCATTGTTACATTTAGTCAGCTCCACAGCCTTGCGAGCTTTTTTTTTTTTTCCACTTTGGAGATAAAGAAACAGAATTCTAAAGACTTAATTGGTGTGAAGTTGTGGAGCTGGCAAGGGTGGATTTAGAACTTATGCTCAGTTTTAAAGTGGTGCTTACTGCTGAAGGGTAAGAGTAAGTGGATTACCAGGAGGAAGTGACTGAGCGGATCATTTATTCTCAAAGAGCATGAATATGCAAAATGACTTGAGTTCTTCTGTTATGTGTGGAAGAGCCTGGGGTGGAAGAGTCGGGCTTACACTGGGGAAGCCATCGAAGCCTGATCATCCATGTCCAGAGACGACAAGGACCTGATTCTGTTAGGCTGCCTGTACCACCTTAGAAGGGGCTGTGTGGCTCTCAGCCTGATGGACATGCTGGCACCTTTACAGCTGCCTTTGACTTAACACGTTTGTCCTCACTGGATCCCTTAATCTCTTCTGAAGACAGATCTGCAGGAACTTTTCCCCACATGTTCAGGAATAGTTGCTAATGGACCTCAAGGCTTGTATCCCAGCTCACCCCACTGGCTCAGTGTCCTTCAGGGAAAGAGTGTGTGTCCACCAACAGTGAGGCTGTACCAATAGGAAGGGGACCCTTTCCTCTCACTCTAAAATAAGGTTTGTTTTCTGCATTTACCATTCAGCGTGGAAGCCTGGAGGTGGTGGCATACGCTTTTAATCCCAGCACTCGGGAGGCAGAGGCAGGTGGATCTCTGTGAGTTTGAGACCAGCCTGATCTACAAGAAAAAAAAAAGCATTCAGTGTGGAGCAGCAACACAAATGGCTTATGGTTTATGGAGAAATCAGGCATAGCTTTGAATATCTACCATTTCTCAGCGTGCCCTCTCATCCATACCAAAGAGAGAAATTCCCTTTGATTTCTCTGTTAGTTATTTTGGTCTTTCTTCGAGATAGGGTTTCTCTGTGTAGCTTTGGAGCCTGTCCTAGAACTAGCTTTTGTAGACCAGGCTGGCCTCCAACTCATGGGGATCCTCCTGCCTCTGCCTCTGGAGTGCTGGGATAAAAGGCATGCATTACCACTGCCCAGCCTCTGTTAGTACTTTTAAGAGCTAATGAAACCAAAGCGCACTCCCTTTTGTTTCTGTTGTTCTTGTTTTTCAAACAAATAAAAACACTTATTTTATGTGTGTGTTGTAGCTTTGTATCTTTTAAATTAAAATAGTATGACTAAATGTATATTTTCTTTTAATTTATTTTGACATTAATTTTTCCATTAATGATAATACACCTAAAATACTAGTGCTATTCAAATATTTGGACCTAATACGATATCAACACATCTTCTAATATATCCCTTTCTATTTAAAAACCGATATAAACTCTTTAAACATGAGTAGTGCTAATAACCTCTGTCAATTTAGTCTTTTAAAATTAAAACCAAAACAAAGCAATTATCTGAAAGGGCTTTGTTAAAGCAGCTCAAAGATTTCATTATCACATGTAGGAGTAGAAGGAAGTGTGGATGATTAATTCACATAGAAACATTAATTCCGTTGATATACATTAAGACTTACATTTAATAGCCTAATAAACTCACATTCTGTCCAATATGGCCAGTTCTTTTTAGCTTAAGAACATCAACTACAAATATCTTTGTTCTATATTGCAAATATGTTAAAAATTAAAGGAAACCATTCTTTAAAAAGTCAAAAGGAGAATATGTTCTATTACCAAATGTACAGTATGGATTAAAAGTGTGAAATTATAAAGAATATGAATTATTCAATTTAAAAATCTAGTAATGAATGAGAAATGTGCTATGTGGGGTTAGAGAGGAGACTTGAGGTTACAGTGGGAAAAAGGACAGTGGGGTTTGGCCAAATGGAAGTTGTTCAGTCTGAATAGAGAGGCAGAAAGTGAAAGTCAGAGTGGAGGCTCAGTGACTGGGGGCATCTTCATGTGCAGCATCATGGATATAACTAACTTTCTAGGACAGGAGAGGGAAAAGATGCAGGAAAATTTTCTCAAGAAAGCCACTTAACTTTTTTGTTTAGATTTTAGAGAAAGACTTTCAGGGAAAAAAAAGGCTGGTCTTCAACTCCTTCCCCTCCCGTCTCCCTTCCCCCTTCAACTCCTGACTCCTGTCCCCACTGTTTAATGCCTGACCCTCCAATCCCCCTTCAAATCTTTACCCTCTGCCTCTGCCTCCAATGTCCTGGGATAGAAGGCATGTGCCCTCATGCCTGACAAAACCCCTCCCACTTGTGATTATAAGCATTACCCTACATATCTACAAGCTTCCATAATGTTCAATTCAGACACAGTAAAAGAAAACCTAATTACAAATATCTTATTCAAATTGATGAAACATAAGAATGTAACAAAAAACTCCAAGCAGCAAAACTAAGCAGTTAGTCTCGTTGGCATTCAGAGATGTAACTCCTCTCATGCAGGGTTTCCTGGTCAGGATGACAGCTCACCTCCTTCCAGAAGCACAGAACCCAGAAGGCAATGGGCTTATACGTTAGAGTCCTGAAAGACTGTCAACAAAACGTTCCTCTGAACAAAATACTTCAGAACAAAGGGAAATTAAGATATTTATAAGATAAACAAAAATGGGGAGAAATTTTAACTAGCTGATCTTTCTACAAGATGTCCTAAGAAAGTCCACAGGGTTAGATCCATTTGAAGAAACAAAGAACACCAATAAATGTGACTTGTGAGTAAATACAGAAGATGATAGCTTTGTTTCTAGTGCTATTTTCTCTAGTCTCATTTAAAAGATGCATGCAGGCTAGGAAGATGGCTCAGTGGGTGAAGAACTGGCTCTGCAATCCTAAGGGCCTGAGTTCAAATATCCAGAACTCATGTGAACGTGGCTTAGTAACATTCAACTGTAGTCAGAGTTCCTGTGGAGAGAAGGGAGGCAGATACTGGCGAATCCATGAAGCTCAGATGCCAGCTACCCTGGTAAATATAACAGAAGAATAGCAAGGAGAGCCTGCCTAGGACAAGGTGGCAAGTTACCCTCTGACCTACACATCTATTCTTCGGCATGTACGCCCTCTCACAGAATTGCACAAACACATATCATAAATAATCCCCCCACATAGCATTCACCTATAAAAGATAAGAAAAATAATGTTTCAGGTAATAACTATTGTATCATGTGTACTGACTAACGTATATTTAAGTATAAAAAGAATACAATATAGTATACAAAAAGGTAATTTGTATAAAAATATTAACAGAGAAGAGGTGGAAGGGATGGAGCTATGTAAAAGAAAAAGTTTTATACTGTTAAAGTACTTGGTGTTAATCTGTAATATATATTGTTATAAAGTGAGATGATAATTTTAATCAGGAGTTAAAATTGTTCCTTAAATAACAAAAACACATATTAACAGAAGTGACCAAAGAATGAGACAATTGATTGTTAAATATTTCACATAAAATCAGATGGTAATTCCAGAATATTGAAGTAACAGCTATAAACACCAAGAAAATGGCAGGCATAAGTCTTAACTTATTCATCATAAATCAACTAAATATTCCAGTTGAAAGCAGGTATTTGGGACAAATGGCTCATTGGGTAAAGGGGCTTGCAGCCCAAGCCCGGCACCTGAGTCCAATCCCTGGAAGCCATGTACAGGTATAAAGGTTAAAGAGATAACCAGCTCCACAGAGTTGTCCTCTGACCCCCACACATGAGCAGTGGCACGCATGGACATGCACACACACAAACCATGTGAGCACATACAGAATGGTAACATGGACATGCACACACACACACACACACACACACACACACCATGTGAGCACATACAGAATGGTAATCAGCAAATAATTCTTTTAGAGAAAGATATTGGAACAATAGGATGTATCAGATTTCTATGAACTGTGCATTAGAGATTCAGAAACTCTGTGCTGTGCATGCTGGGCTCAGGAACACAAATTGGTAAGAAATAAGATGTAAAATGATATGTAACACATCAGTGACCTAAAAAGGCTGAGATAACTACACTTATATGAGCATAGTATATAGTAGGCACAGTGGACTTTAAGGGACAAAAGTTTTAACTTGAGAATATATATATATTATAGGTATAACATGTGTGTGTGTGTGTGTGTGTGTGTGTGTAGTAATGATAAGTGCTTCATCCTATGGGGATGAAACAATTATAAAACATAAATCTAACCTTGGAGTCCTGAGAAGCATGAAGCAGAAACTGACAGAACTGAAAAGAGAAACAGAAAATTCAGTGGTTGCAGTTGTTGACTTCACTACTCCACTGTCGCTAACAAAGAAATAGAGGATGTAAATAAAATAAAATATATAAATAATAAATAAAATAGCAAGATGTGGCAGGCATGCCCGGGACACACTACCCAACAGTAGCCGAATACATACTCTTTAGAACATGAGGACTACACAAATTCTATATCATAAAATAAGTTTTAAGCAACTGAGATTATACACTGTATCTGATCAAACCACACAATAATGAAATTGAAAATCTGAAACAGAAGGAAATTAAGATATAATGGAAATGAAGGGATTCCTTCTAAAAAAAAAAAACAATGTGTTAAAGAAAAGCAAAGCTTTTAAACATCCATATACAAATTGATAAGTTAACTTAAAGACATTATAGAAAAATAAATGATGTATAAAATTATTATGTTATTGATTGCTTAATGGCACCACTTTGTTACCATTTTCTTAGGTACAGAAGATTTTAGCATGTTAAAATTAATCTGTGCACACTCATTATGAAAGGCCGCTGATCCATAGGCCATTGATCCACTTACTGATTAATTCGCAGACACTTGTATTAGAATAGACTACTGCTGTTAAGGCCGTCTTGCCTGTGTACCTGCTAAATGAGTTGTAGATTAATATGGGGATTAATAGACTTTCCTCTCTCACTGACACCCCAAAACTCCTGATTCAAATTTAAGTGTGAGACAAAATTTTAAGTTGTAGGAGAAAGTTATTTGTGTGACTGAATGTAGGAATTTGGCTATCTTTGGGAAAATGGAGCCTTCCTCTCAGTGTTATTACACAGCCCATGTTCATTCATGGGTGTTTTGTTTTCTATTTTAATGCTGCCAAGACAGTTGTTAAGTTGCTCTAAGGATAGTGAATGAAGATCTGGAGGGCTTTTTTTTTTATTGCAAGTAGTAGATTTGATGTAGTGTTTTCCATGTACGTTCATGACAGTTGTGATCCCGTATATAATTAGAAAAGCTTACCTACGTCTTCAGAGTGGGGATCAATATTGGGTAGTTGAGCCAATCCATTATCATTTACTTTAATATCCATGATTGTTGACAGGAAGACAAGAAATATATCTTGATATACACAGAAATGTTGCTAAAAGCAATATTCATGCCATTCGATTGTACGTTTTCTCTTCAAAATTTCAAGCTTGGAGATTTTTAGATATATGCTTAAAAATGTCAAAATAGCCACCAACAAAGAATGTTGTCTGCACTCATAAGTAGTTTTTTTTTGTTTGTTTGTTTGTTTGTCCTGTTTTTCTCTGATGAATCACATGGTTAGTAAAAATCAGCAATTAGACTTGGGCTCAGAATAGTCTGTGAATGCTTCTTTATCCCAACAGCTTGCTTGGTTTTATTTTTCATGCTTTTTAGTACATACATTCCAATGTATGCATGTTTATTATATGTTTTCTAAACTAGATTTTTGCACTGGCATTGCATATATCGTGAGCTGCCTCGAAGTCCCTACACAGCTGAGGCTGATCTTGAGTTTCCCATCTTCCTGCCTCCATCTGTCAAGTGCTAGAATTGCAGGCATGCAACGCCATGCCCAGTACGCATGCCCAGTACGGCAGTGAACCGTAGGCTGCAGACCAAGCACGCTGTCTATGGAGCTACATCCATGGCGCTCACTTAGAGACAACATGTATGTGTTACTGTGAATGTCACTTTTGTGTAACTTTTTGTGTAGCTCTTTAAAACATGAATTAGAGGATTAACATTGCTTACACTTTGTAAATTACTGTAATGTTTAAGTTAATATAAGACAGCTTGATTTTCACATTGGCTTCTTTATTCCATCTGCAGTAATAAAAGATTTGTGTATTTTAAGGCCTATCCAAGACAGTTAAACATAATTCCTCAATATTAAAACCAGATTAAGTCATAATTTTCAAAAGGATGGCTGTAGTGTGTTTTTGGGTAATTTGACCCAAAGGGAAAACTTCTTCTCAAAATCTTTTTGTAATCTTCTACATTAAAATCTACTTGTCTCATTGACCCTTTGAACACCATGCCCTGACTATTTGAGAATACATAGTTGCACCAAAGGTATACAGAGTTCTCAAATGCCCATTTCACAGATCGCCTACATTAATGGTGGTGTTCATCTCATTAGGAGAGTATGGGTGCCATGAAAATCCCACAGCAGCCAATGTCATCTTCCAAATTTATACCTTGCACTTCAAATCTCTAATTTTTATCCCTAGCAATAA
This sequence comes from Dicrostonyx torquatus, assembly GCA_028555095.1. Classification (NCBI taxonomy): domain Eukaryota; kingdom Metazoa; phylum Chordata; class Mammalia; order Rodentia; family Cricetidae; genus Dicrostonyx; species Dicrostonyx torquatus. The sequence goes on along the minus strand of JAQHUG010000014.1, from coordinate 7,352,483 downwards.
ATATTCTTATTTTTCCCGGCTGTGCCAGGTACATTTGGCACATTTTTCTTAATGTCTGCCAAATATTTGTGTTTGATTAATCAGTATTTCAAATTTAAAAATAAGTTTTCTGTTTTACTGTTGGGAGCTAGTTTGGCTGGCAGCTTAGAAGCTGCAGATGTCCCTTTTCTGAAGACAGACACGGCCATGTACATGGATTCTGGAGGCTTTATGCTTAGGGCCAGTTTCATTACATGAAGCAATATATAATTCTTTTGCGAGAATGAATCCACACTGCCTTGTCATGGCCGTTGGTAGATAAGCATGCTGTAAGTTTCTTGGTGATATGAGCTATGGCTCGGAGGAGTACAAGTACTGCTAGTCCAGGGTGGCACACCGCTTGGTCTCTTGTGAGGCACCAGTAGGTTTCTATACCACTGCTTGCTCGTCTTCATAGACATAACTAGCTGACCCATGAAAAGCATAGTGAAAAAGACACCTCAGTGTCATCAAAGTCACTCAGTGCCAAGTTGTCTGTCACCAGGAGCATTCCTTAGTGATATTCAGAATGGTGCCACCCAGTTTTAGCAAGACAGAAGAGTAGAGCATATGGGCATTAGTGATATCTTGGAGAATTTTGAGCCTCTGATAATCTTATGTAGTTAAAAGGACTGGTGTTTCAGTCTCGAAAGAAAAGGCTTTGATCTTGAGTAACCATGGAAAGTAGTTCAGAGAAGGCCATGCTCAGCATCCTGTCCACCATTCATTCTCGATGACAGGAAAATGAAGCCAGATAGTAAAGTGATCAGAATCACGCATCTGAGTTTTAACCTGAGTTATGTGCTGTTGAACTATGAAAGGAAAATGAACAAAAATTATCATTAGTGTCAAGTCCAAAGAGACCAGTGTATAGCTTGTATATTCCAAAGGCTATTTTTCATAACCAGGTTCATGTCAAATTATGAGGATTATGATGGAGCAGTTAAGAAATGCTAGATATTTTATTGACAGTAAAAGTTATAATTATTATTTATAATATATGTAGAATGTGAGGAGATGATATTATATACACATTACTTCATTTACTATTTTGTGATGTAACACTAATATTGACTCTTAGTTTTCAAGAGTTCAATTTGGTTATTACATAAAGCTAAGGATCTATTAAATGTATTCTTAGCTACCAGGATATTTTGTTTCCTCTGACCAGTATCTTTTTAGCCCCTTCTCTGCCCCAAGCCCATGGTGGCAAACATCCTACTGTTTATTCTTAAGAATTAATCTGCTTTAGAGTCCACATGCAAATGACATCAGGAGGCCCTTCTCTTGCTGTGTCTGACAGACTTCCTATAACGTAATATGGAGCCATGCTGTGGCCAATGACAGGACTTCCTTTTGAAGGCTAAGTAGTTTTGCTTTGTCTGTATACACTATAATTCTTCACCATTTAACCAATGGAAGGGCACTAGTGAACCGTGTTCCAGTAAACACAAAGGAGTAGAAGTCCCTTGGTTTGTTATTGGCTCCATTTGTCGTTAGTGGTGGGGTTGATGGAATTCCAGTAGACATATTTTATGCTCGTGATTCCATCTTTTACATAGCTATGTGCATAGCAGTGAAGCAATAAACAGATACATATGTCACAAAAACTGTTGAAACACCAAGAAAAAAACCCAGAGTCTGTTCAGAACTATCTTCACTTTTGCTTTCACTTGGTAGAATGCTGAGCAACTTGTTTGATGTAATTAATTTGAAGTGATGTCATGCTATGCACAATCACTAGAGTGTTTTAAGATGTGCACTTCCAGATCCATTCCTATTTTCTTGGTATTTCACCTATTTAATGGAGGTAATCCAAACACTAAATTATATTCACAATTCTAAGCGAGAAGGTAAAAATATTTTATAAAATTCTTCCAAAATGTCAATTATTTTGGATAGAGTTCAGTTATTTTCCAAGAAGCCTTATTAGTGGAACTCATATTTTGTTGACATATATAGCTGATATATAAATTTCTTCAGTTGGTGTATATATATATATGTGTGTGTGTGTGTGTGTGTGTGTATGATAGATAGATAGATACGATTTATCTGTTGCATCCTTGTAACACTTGGCATATAAAATTTGCTTAATAAAACTGATTAACTAAAATTTGCCTCAAATTTTCTTGGTGTTTGAGTTCATAATTGTATTTCCTCTCTAGTAGAAGACTTCTTAAAAAAACAGCTCACCAGAATTGCAATTTTCAAAACATTGTTGCTAAAAGTCCTTTCTTATGCTTAAGCTCCTCAAAATTTTAAATTTATTTCATTTCAATTAAAGCTTGGAGAGAAAAACAAGCCACTGGGAAATATTGGCTCTAAATGATTTGCTTCTGTGGGTGGAATGGTTGTGGTTTTCTTAATGGCATTCATTATCCTGATTAAAAGCAGTGATGCATTGCGCTGGGCTTATTTTCCAAACAAATGTTTTGTCAGTAATGTGGGGCAGTTGGCATTTGATGTTTTATGTCCGAGGAACATATTGATGGGTTACTTTGATTCTTCTGAGTCAACTGATAAGACCTTGAAAGAAAGAGATCAAACAAAAGAACAAATTATTGCTTACAACTGGACCATTTATTCCAGACCCACACAGTAAGAAAACAATTGGATAGTTTTTATTGCCTTCAGCTGTGCTATGGGTCTTTGACCACCAAGAAGACTAAAGTAATTGTGCAATCTCATTATGTACAGCATCTCGAAAACAGGGTGCCTCTGCTGAGATGTATGCATTTACTGTTGGATTGTCATTGCCTGTGTTTCTGGTACTGTGTTGTGACTCCCGCCGTTTGAGGGCTTGTGGAGGTCTATGCGAACAAAATCTAGAATTTCAGAGAAGTTGCTACTGCAGGGTTTGTAGCAAGTATATGACTTATGTGTCTTGAATTCATATACACACATAGAATGCCCATTGAATATATATGAATGCATGTGTGCATATATAAAAACTATCTAAACTCAAATTTTTATGTTTCCTTATCAAGGAAATTCAAAGGTTTATATCATTTGGCTACTCTAGGTCTTTGGAAAAATGAGAGGTTGGTGTTTAAATGTTTAAGAGGCAATTTTCTAGACAATTGAGCAAGTAGTTAAAAATACTTTGTTTTCATTTCCTTCCCTGAGAAAGTCCTAACATCTAAGGCTTTAAAAGAGCATAGAAGAAACTACAGTAGCATCTGAATTGTTTGCTCCAGTTAAAGCTGATTGGATAGTATATGACATCAGTGACTGAGATGTGAGGATGACAGCTGAAATTATCTCCTACTGCTTGACCTCTTTGGTTGCCTGGTAACTATGTTAGTTGTTCTTTAATTGTTGCTGTTCTTGTAGCTTATTAAATATCATGATTGTGTTGAAATGACTTTGATTTTGTAGAAAGGGGGAAAGCCCACAAAAGAAGTAGACCAAGGTTCCTGAGCCTTGGTGTTGATGATGCTTGGGGTAGGTAAATTCCTTGTTGTGAGGTACTTCTGCATGCTCTGTGGATGTCCTGTCATGTTCCTCATCTCTGCCTTCAAGAGGCAACGACCTGCTCACCGACATTGCCACAACAACTACAGATATTTTTAGGTATTACCATGTGTCCCCTGGAAGAGAAGGGAAAAATCAGTCTTACTGAGGACAACTGTTAGAGACTGATCCTCCAGCAAGTGGTAAGGGTTGTCCTTCATCTCTTCATCCTCATTGGTTATCAGAGGGTCCCATGTCAGATTGGATGTCATAAGAATAGGAGTGGGACTCCAGCAGCAAACAGATACTCTCTGAAATCTCTAGGAACCTCTGCATGAAAGAAGGATGAAATAGAAACCGTGTATTATTTATCCATTACCTTTTGCCTGCCATCGATTTCTCATGGATTGGGCAGACAGGCAGAGAATCATAGGGTTCTATATTGTTTTACTAAAAGGAGCAAAGTCCAGAAAAATGTCTGAATGCGCCATGGTGTAAAAATGGCCAAGTTCATGTGGAATGTGAGATTTTTTTTCTTTCTAAAGAATGGCATATTCTTGAAACATGTTCTCTGTTCAGCACTTTAAATCTTTTTTTTTTTGGTTTTTTGAGACAGGGTTTCTCTGTGGCTTTGGAGCCTGCACTGGAACTAGTTCTTGTAGACCAGACTGGCATTGAACTCACAGAGATCTGCCTGCCTCTGCCTCCCGAATGCTAGGATTAAAGGCATGTGCCACCACTGCCCGGCTTAAATCATATTTTTAAAAATAAAAAGTGGGCTATGAACTTACATAATGATCTACATGTATATAAATGTATATATATATATATATATGTATATATACATGTATACATGCCTTAGTTAAATAAAGTGGAAATGGCTGAATTATTGGTTATGGTGCTTTTGGGCAAAATAATTATGTTCACATTATAAGTAATTATTGGGAAGATTCTTTTTTGTTTCCTTTTATCTTTTTTGAGAAGCTAAATAAAAGAAAGTCATTTAAATCATTTTATATCCTTATTTGATTACTAATTTTAAGTAAACACATAACGATGACACACGCTAAGCATCTCTGAGGAGTGGGTACCAATGTCTTCGTCAGTGTTCTAACAGGGATGCAGAGCACAACTACTGTTTGCTATAGAAGTCAGTGGCTGTGGAGGATAGGTGGGTGGCATATTCCACTTAGCATGGCGCCTCTTGCAGCTGACACAGTGCCCATCATGTAGGTGTTATTCACAGATACTTGATGAGCAAATGCATGCCTGACAGGATGAAGGGGTCCGAGTCCCAGTCTCTCTGTGAAGAAAGAAGCAGCAGCAGCAGCAGCAGCAATGATTTATATGGAGTAATTCTGGACTTGTTGAACACTGGTGACACTGATTTGGGGGTTGTGGTGCTTTGATAGGGAGCTTTAAGTGACATGATAAGTTATTACAGAAGTATATCAAATGCTTATTTCTGTAGGACAGTGCTAATTATGCCGATTATAACATTTACTTCTGCATTAATTATTTTTTAGTCAAAGAGAGTAGTTTTGACAAAGTATAATCTTTTTTTTTTTTTTTTTTTTGGTTTTTCGAGACAGGGTTTTTCTGTAGCTTCGGAGCTTATCCCGGAACTAGCTCTTGTAGACCAGGCTGGTCTCGAACTCACAGAGATCCGCCTGTCTCTGCCTCCCGAGTGCTGGGATTAAAGGTGTGTGCCACCATCGCCCGAAGAGAGTAGTTTTGAATCTTAGCATTTTGGATGGCATGACTCTTATCTGGAATATAATAAGCTATTCATTTTTCACCTTGTAAATAGAATTAATTCTTTCTTGATAAGAACATGGTTAAGATTTTTTTTAAAGATAAAATGCGCTATATAATTTGTGTGGAGTTTATCTGAGAACCCATAGGCTAATAAATAAAAACAACTCAGTTCCAGGTATAGCTGTGGGTCAGTGGGGTCTCATAGGCAGTAAAGGCTATTGCCAGTGTTCTTGGTTACCTTGCCGCTGAAGACATCTTATGGCCATCTTACGACATGGAGAATTCAAGTTGGTGCTGATCTGGATACTTCGTTCCTCTTGGCTAGTTTTCACAGTGCTGGAAGGGGCTACACACACTACTGGGGGATAAGAATAATCAACAGTTTAACCCAACTATGAACCCTGTGAGCTACAATAATAACCCACCTGGCAAGATCTACCAATCGGTGCAATAGTATCACAAGTGTTATGGCAGTATTCAAATGCTTTCTTCTGACTTAAGGCCCATTCCACACGACAGCTTGTGCCTGAGCCAAGAACCGGAGTCTATAAGATTGTGTCTTCTACTCTCTTTCATGAGCATAGTATCATATTGCCCACTAAATACTTAATCTTTATATTCATAGATTAGTGCCCTCTCCACTTTCCTTAGAGAAACTTTTCTTCTGTAGTAAATGATTATTAATATAGACACTCAGAACTGATGAAGGTGCAGGGAATAAGAGACTGTACTGTGTTAAGCCCTAAATGAGACATCTCTATTATACCTCCTCCCTACAAAGCTCAGGGATCATCTGATCATACAAGGGAAATGAGAAGATTTTAGGAGCCAGAGACTGGAAGACTGGAAGACTCAGATGCACGGCCGTCTTTCCTGGAGATGGTAGGAACATTGGTCACGTGAATGCCTAGTGACTGTGATTTCATTCACGAGACATGGATGAAATCAAGCCAGCCAAAATTCCAGCATGGATATGAGATGCTCTCATTAAGTCTCACCCCCAGCTGAAGAGCTACAGCAATTGATGGCATCTAGGGAAGGAAGAGTCAGTTATCTTCAGGGATATGGTACCCGGCAGGCTACCCATGCTGTAGTGGGTGATCCTAGACTCCTGCACACACTGGCAGTACTATTGAACTTAGAGCATTAAAAGTAGTACATTAAGGTGGGGGAGTTATGGAGGTAGATGAGGGGGGATTAGAGAGGAAGGAGTGGAATATGTTTAACCAAAGATATTGTATGCATGTATGAAATATTCAAAACAGTGCATTTTAAAAGAGGAACAAGATAGTACATTCTAACAGAAACCCTTTAAATAAAGAGTCAGTGAGACTAGGGTTTTTTTCTGTAATACATTTAGGGTACGTATTAATGTATCTCTAATTATAAGTCTGACTTTTAAAAATCATGTTTGTAAAATATTCTTCCTCTGAAGTGTTTTATTCTTGCTGTTGCCCAAAATACTGACTTCAGCCAATTTTCTTCCTCTTCTTTAGATAGTTCCTCTTCAAATGAGTCTTCAAAAGTTGTGGGTAATTCTTGACTGTGTTTTCTCACATACTAATTTTAGCACATTGAAAGTAAAAGGAAATAATAGCCAGTAGTATGTTTATCCTTAAACATCATTATGAAATTTTATTTCTCATTGAAGTGTCACAGCATTCCATGAACAGGATTAGCCGGTGTGCCATTCGTTTATTCATAATCAATATTCATATAGGGAATGCCAAATGTGAAATGTATGATGAGGTTGTGTGCAAGGGGAAAGAGATGTATCTGCTGAGTTGAAAATCACTACTGAAGAGATCACTAACAGACATAAAAATGAAAAAAAAACTAAGAATAAATCTAATTATAAGAAATTATCCGAGGACAAAAATGACCCTTAACCAAAGTCATTTAAGAAGGTTTAATTCTTAAATTTAAGAAGGTTTAATTCTTTGTGCGGTGAACTGGCCAATGTCAAGAAACTTAATTTTCATGAACTTGAACAGTGAATTTGGCAACACCCTCATCAAGACTGCAGCAAAAGTTTTATGTAATTTGCCAGACAAATTTGCGGTTTTATGTAGAAGTGTAAAGGCTTGGAGAGAGAAATAACGTTTAGGAGAAATAGTAAACCAAAAGACTGGTTTTATCAGATGCCCAGGCTTCTTAAAATGCCATAATACAGTTGGGGTCTACAGGGTTGGCTGTAGAATCACCTTGCATCAGACCTCTGTGTGATTCCAGAAAGGCGTAACTGCTAAGGGAGGCCCACTCCAATCAAAGCCTTCTCAGGGGCTAGGATCCCACACTGAATGCAAAGAAGAGAGACCCAGTGGGGCTCCAGTACTCATCTGTCTCACCGGCCTCTTCACGTACCTGGCGCTACGGTTTCCTCATCGTGATGGGGGGAACTATCAAATGATGACATGGAACAAACCTTTTGCTCTTACCTTCCATTTTTAGGAATTTTGCTACAGTCATGAGAAAAGGAACACAATAGTATATTGTATATAACAAAACAGACCATGGAAGGACCCGGAAGAATGAAGTTGCAGAGGCTACCTTCCTGATCACTGAGAAGAGCATGAGTTATCTAATAAAGTGCTGACAGGGATACATTAAAATTGTATCCTTGCTTCTTAAAAACACAATCCATGCTCAGCCTTAATGCTGAGAAGGGAGGGGCTTTGTCCTGCTCCAAATTAATGTGCCAGACTTTGTTGACTCCTTATTGGATCTCTTACCCATTGGGAGGAGTGGATGGGAGGTGGACTGGGGTGGGGAGGCAAAGAGGAGCTGGAGGAGGGGTGGGAAGGACAATTGTGGTTGGAATGTAAAATGAAATTTTAAAAAATTCAACAAAAGAAAGGCAAAAAAAAAACCAAACAAAAACAAAACCCAAAAGTAGTTCTAGGTAGATTAAGGGCTTAAGCTAAAAATACAAAAGAAGGAATATCTTTAATAGAGCGGAGACAAGTTCAAAGGGGATTAGTTTTATGTGTGTGAGCATTTGCTTGCATGCACGTATGTAGACTATGTGCTGACCCAGTGCCCATGTAGGGCAGAGGGCCAGTCGATCTCTTAGAACTGAAGTTGCGCCCTGCTGTGAACTGCCATGTGGGTGCTGGGACGGAGTGAGTCCTCTAGAAGACAGCAGGTGCTCTGAACTGCTGAGCCAGCCCTCTGCTTCTGAGACAACCTTCTAAACAAGAAATGTTAAAGTACCAGTGGCAAATAAAGTGATGACTAACTGTAAATAAAACTTATCAATTGGCAAAGCCATTTAAGATATCAGCTATATCTACACATAAACATGTGCATGTGTTTCTGTATGTGTTTCATTAGGAAACAGAAGAGGAAGGAATAGTTGATGTGTTGGAATAAGTAGCCAAAATAATGACTAGGAAGCCCCAGCCAAATCTCCGGTGATACACGGTTCCACACCTGCATTGTGGGGACAGGTGTATACTGTTCAGCACTGAGGTCTGGTGCAGCTGGGCTCGCCAGGCATTTGATGATACCGAGGAGGTGCAAACCCGTGACCTTGGGAGAAATCCTTCACACAGGTCCACAGGCTAGCTATCATTTGAGGACCAGCCACTTCATGGGAAGGCACGTTCTCTAGAGATAACTTTTGTATTTTTTTTTTGTTGTTATAGAGATAAGAAAGAAGCATGTAGAAAGATGTTTGTTCAGTACGAAATAGAAACAATTTGTGGTACTTTTCTTTCATGGAAAATTATATATCTTTGATACTGAATTGGGGCTATATATTAATATGGATAAGTCGATCTCAAAAATGTGTTTTTTAAAACACTTGCAGAAATGTGTATGTTTTTGTTTCTGTAAAGTTGGAAATGTGCAACACTGCTATGCATTCTTGGAAGTTATAAATACGGGAAATGTGGAAGGACATGCCTCAGAAAGATAAACTGTTCCACAGACTAGATGAGAGTAGGGCCAAAAGCTTGCTTTTGTTTGTTAGTTTGGTGGTGGCCCAGCTCTTTAATTGCTCAGATTGGAAGTGTGAAGACCATCAGTATTCTCTTCCCTTCATACTCAAAGTTCACCAGTCAGAGACTCTCCTCATCTCTGCTCTTAACAGATGCCCTCTGTGATTGGAAGGATGACTTAGTTTAAGGGTGCTTGATGTGCAAGCATGGGACCCCAAAACTGAGCACTTAGTACTCACATCAGACCTGGAAACCAGCAACAGCATATGTGTGTGCACACACACAAACACACTCACTCACAGACGAAAACAACAACAGAAACCTTTAAAATGTACACAACCAGTTTCCTAGTACTCCTGTTATTAACAGACCAATGCCACAGGGTTTTTTTTGTTTTTTTTGGCTTGGATTTGAAATAACCTCTTCATTGGGGTCTAGGTTTCTACCCTGCAATACCCATTCATACCCCCTGTCCTCAAGCAGGGGCTATATAGTCCGGTTCAAAAATCAGTCACGATGCCACTGTGCTCAAAGCCCACAATTGTTCTCTAGTTTTCATCAGCAAACTCCAGAGACCCACAATGTCCCCCAAGACACTGTGTGCTGTGGGACCTGTGCTGTGACCCACCTTATCCCAGCAACTGCCCCTTCATTTGGATGGCTTCTGCTCCACTAGTCTTTGCAAAATTTTGTGATCTTACTCAAGTGCTCCCAGGAGACACTCCACACCTTGCCTTTTCTATCACCCTTATTCTGATGTTAAGAGATTAAATTTCAATTTTTTTTCTCTCAGAAGTCGTCTTCTCTCAGAGCCTAGCCATAGCCACATTATTTAATTATGTTTCCCTTTGCATGTAGTACTTTCTACTTTTTAACACACATGTTGTTCTGCCCTGGGTGTGCTCTTTATTATCTGCCTTGCATCTTTCTAGAAATGTCCCAGGACGTTTGTTGGCCCCATTCAGGGAGCACATGTCTTGTACCTTGAAGAGCATAGACATATTCGCACATAAATACGTGTCGAAGAAGTAAGTGGATTCCTGTGTAGTTCATTGTGTGTTCCATCTATTTTACTGCAACAATTTAAAGAAAGACATATATCTAGGAAAGAGGTCACAGTCCACTGGTCAACTCCAAAGGTCCCTGTACCCACGCTGGATATTTACAGGATTTCACATGGGTGTTAATGCTTGACTCCATTGTTTAGCTTTATGAAACTAGAGATGGAAACTTAATAGGCCAGTTATGCCCATGGAGTGGGCATCCCACAGCAAAGGCTGATTGGGCTTCTGTGAAATGTGTATTCAGTTATATAAAATTATTTTAAGAATTTACCTTTGTGTTCAGAATCTTTGCCTGAACAAATCACAGGTGAGTTTATTTTTTTCATAATTAGCTGACATTTTGAAAAAGTTATTGAGTGGAGTGCATTGTTAAAATCATGAAAAATTTAGTGGAGGAAGTAGTCCCTAGGAAGAAGTTAAATAGTATAAATAGCTCACCGTGCAGCAGAGTTCTTCATTGTGCTGTTTCCACAGCAGCACCAATAATTCCAAACAAGGAAGCGGCGTCTCATGTGTAACATCACCCAGGCTCTCCCCTAGAATGGCTGTGGTCTTCAGGGGTCACATGTTTATCTGCATACATCTCATTTAGACATGCCCTTTATGGAACATGGTAAGAGAAAAGTGTTTAAAACTGTGTAGGATGTAGTTATTTCTTTAGCTACCCCCAATTGACTTTAAGATATCAGGGATTTTCCATGCTGAAATAAAAGCCCAGGGATACTGTGAATATGTGCACATGAAAAGATTATCTTGTATGCATTTCACATCAGTTTAATAAAGTCACTTTTAAGAGATGAAGAGATGTTTAGTAATTCAAGAAAGAAGATTCTTTTTATTTTTCCCAATTGAACTTTTAATGGCATAGTAGAGCTGTGTCTGGAGTGGCAGTGGGGACTCTGCAAACCAGAGTCTGGACACTAAGAAGCAGGGATGGGGAAGTTTAGGCTCCTTTAAAATCCCTCCTTTGTCATTTTAAAAATAAACTTGAAATACATTGAGCTTGAAAGTTGGCATGTGCAGGAATTCCATCTGCCCTTCTGGGAAACACAATAAATCTCCACGTGAGCCATTCTACTTATTTACAAATAAGTTTTCAAATGAGCCAAACCTTTTTAATTAAATACCCTTGATACAGCGCTGTCAACACAATCATGCTGTTTTAGTTACTTCAACTCACTGCCTAATTTTGAATCACCAGCTTTTCTCTGTTCTTACTAAAGAGTAGATGCCTTAATAGTTATGATTATTATAGAGCAACAGTAAATGAAATCTGCATAGCCAACACACACGCGTGTGTGCGTGTATACACGTAGATTCTCACATTTGCTTATTTAACAAAAATAGTTCCTAGAAGCATGCTTCACAAGGGTTAACTCATGGGCTTCGTATAACTTAGTCAAATATTGTTTCGTGAGATTATTTCAGAGCCTGTAGTTCTGGGTCTCACTTATCTCCTACACATCCTATTAAAAGGGGAATTCTGAGTGTTGAAAGGGGAATTCGTAGAGATTGAAGGAAATAATGTGGATAACCCTTACAAATCATTGAAAGTTAAAAACTGGATGAAAGGGAAGTGAGAATGTAGCTACTCATTCAGCATGTATTTGTGAAGGAAGTACCCCTGTCCGTTACACTTCCTGGCACTTAAATAAAGCATTCAAGAAGACGGGGCAGCATTCAGAAGCATGAGCAGCGAGCATTTAGAGGAAGGTTTGGATAACAGATAAGTATGGTTAGGACTTCTCTGCAGGCTGTTTTCTTCATCAGGCAAAACCCACCGGAGAGCACAGCCCCATTCCCTCTTACCCATTTCTCCAAAATCAGGATGGCCCGTCACAGGCTGTTCTGTGCTGTGACTACTTTCTGGGTTCTGTGCTTTTCAGGGTGGGTGGGCCCAAGGAACCAAGTGACAGAGCAATTATTCTGACACAGCGGGCGATGACACATGTTCCTGCATGGGGTGGTTTTATGTGGTAATACTGGTCATCTAAACTGCTTTGACTTCTGCTCATAGATTTTTCTCAAAATTATTTCATGGTTCCTGCAACCCTTGGAGACTGAGCTTGCTTTTGTAGGTACTCTCTTTAAGAGAGTGATGGCCAGTAGATTCCACGACTCCCAGGCTTCAAGTGATCAAACCGAGGACCTGGCAAAGAGGTTCAGAAAAACAGTTCTTTAATTGATTCTCTATTTGAAGTATTTCAGAGAATAATAGCTGAGATTTGACTCCAGAGCTTTGGTGTAGAAGAGGAATTCTTCTGGCTGAACTGGATAGTTGAGGTTCAATTACCTTAACTCCTCGTGAACCATATTCTGAGCACCTGCCTTTGTAGGCACTGCCTTGTGCATAAGTCTGTATTTTTAGCCTTTAAGCAGAGCTTAAGCACTGTATTTAGACAGCTGACTTGAAGACTAAAATTTGCTCAGTGAGCAGAACAAACGTTCAGAAAATAACATTTCAAGGTTAGTGTTAGTGTCCCGAATAAAAATGCCTTTTCTTCTTTCCCTATTGAATGTAACATAAATAATGTGCCCTGACTGGCTTTCAAGATCCAACATCAGAGAATAACACTGAGCTTGGAAAGGAAATAGGGAGTAATTAAAAATTGAAGGGGCTTCTGCTGAGCAATTGTTTGCCTGAAACTAAGTACACGTTTTTATTCCTGATTCAATAGGATTATGGACCTTAGAAGGATTTTTAAAAACCATATAGTAATGCTCTTTAGAAAGGGGTCCAGAATGAGCTCATAGCTACCTTAAAAATATTTAAAGAGACACATACATTCTCACAGAAGACCACACATCCTTGTGCATTATACATGCCTGAACACATACACACACACACACACACACACACACACACACAAGTCACAAGGTATATTTAATATAATGAGAACACTATTTAAGTACTGTTTGTTACCAGTCATTATAATTGAATTTATCAATGTTTGGCCATTTGCAATATACTAGTTATAGTACAAAGGCTTATTATATAACCAATCTTATTTAGTGAATTTCTCTATATTAAAGCCCTATTTTGTAAATGAAAGAAAACAAGAAATTTTACTAACATTCCTGACTCTATTTTTAGAGGGTAGTAGTATATTATAGATCATTTTAGGAAGAGTGCTGTGGTACCCTGTACAATCGAGCGTCAAGAACTTAGAAATGGTCTGGAAAGTCCACTTTCCCGGAAAGACGAGAGTTACACTCTCGGGTCCAGTTAGAATTCTTGCCGCTAGTTAAGTGGCCCATGATTAGCATGGCCTTCAGTTACACAAGTATTGCATCTGTGTTTGTGACTTCATAGTGAGATATTGGAGGTGGGCATCGTGGCCTGGGATGAAACCATCACTTAGGGGCTAGGCATGAAGGTAGCCTTATGAGGTCAATTTGAGTTTCACAGCAAGTCTCTGTATTTGATCAAAACAAAGCATCACATTGAAAACAAGAAAAGGTAAAGAGGACAGAATAAACCAGGGAGGTGTGTATGCTGTTACCAGTGACTTATGAGGTGTTGAAGTCACCAGCGAGACACGTTTCACTGTTGTCCTTGAGTGGGGTTTTGTATTATTTAATATTATTGTTGCATATCATTTGTATAATTAAAACTTTCCATTTAGAGGTGAATAATTATGAAGTATGCTATCTAAAAATAGCCTAAATTTGCTATCTAAAAATAAACACGGGCCTGTGCATGCACATACAATTTGGCTTTCATTACATACTGACACAGACAACAAGCTGAGACTTATTTGGTTCCTTGGCTTTGGACCTCACGTTTTGATTTTAATTCACAGAACAGGGGCTCAGTTGGACATTCGTTCTGTGCTAGCCCTGGTTCTCACCAGCTCTGGTTTAATCTGCCCGATTCACACCAGGGTTACAGGACAGGAGGCATCTATGTTTTCACCCTTGTTGCAGAAGTTCTACTTCGAAGACCATCATGGATGAACTCTCCAGATTCCAGAAGAAATAACTTTGTGTAGCGTTAGACACTGACCGTGTGGTCAGCCTGAATGATAATCAGTGCGGGTCCTCCATTTGCGAGTAATGGAGTCCATCTTTCAAAGGCCTGTAAGAAAACTTAGACCCATGACTGTTGTGATAAACAAATGAAGATTTTCAGGTTTCTCATAAGATCTGTTGGTAAATTTTTCTCCTTAATTTAATTTTAATACAATACTTGTTCTTTTTATTGTTCCCTGTGAATTTTTCCCACTGATGTGTAGTACAGTAGATGTGATCTTTAGGATCCCATAGTTAAAGGTAATAGGATACAGTTGTAACAAGATGAGTAGAAGACAGTTGTTTCCATAAAAGCATGAGGTCGTCAGAATAAAGTCATCAGGCTTTGTTTTTATCAAGGAGAAAAATAGAAATGAACAAAATGAAAGTAAAAATCAATAAAATCCCAGAGGCCAAAGGACACACCCTTCACATCCCAAGCTGTCTTTTTGGTTGTCTCTTCTAAAATATGTGCATGTTGGGGGCGGGGGTCAGAGTGAGGAATTTGTGCTCTGAGATGCAGATAGTGCTACATGTAGATTTTTGTGTCCTTTCCCATCCTTAGCATTGCACTGCGAACAGACTCCATCATTAAGATCGTTCAGTGCTACAGTGCATAGAAGCTGGTATTCATCTCATAGCAACAATATTATGTCGTTTATTATCAGGTCTACCTGCAGCACAGGCCCTACGTGCAGTTGTCCAGTAACACTCTGAGCCGACAACGTGATGGTGTTCAACTGCTTCAGTCGCTTGCTGCATCTTTTATCTCTGTTTTCTTTAGAAGTTTCCGCTAAAAATAGAGTTGCCTTCAAAGAATAAGAATGCAGTCATGGATTTCATTTAGCTCTTCAGTTTTACTTCTAGAAAACGTGAATGATTTGTGCTCCCATTGGCCGTGTCTTTCACGCCATGTCTGTCATTAGCATCTTAGCATCAATTGAGAGGTAAAAGTGAAAATCTTGCACAATTGTCATATATAGACTACCATTAGAGCCGAATGTTCTGAGTTATGTTTACTGGGGCATGCACACACGCTTCGTGTACAATCGTATGCACACACATGTGCGCATGCAGTAACTTGAGATAGTTTATTTTTGAATTTGAATACATGTCAGTTAGCAAACTCTTGACTCAGTATGATCATCTCAATGTGTTTTTCAGTCAAATGCCTAAACATTTGAGTTGCCTTCCTAAGGAAGAAATACAGTAGGATACTTGTGCTTCTGAGACTTTCAGGTCTGTTTTTGTGCAGGGCAACTGGTAATTGTGTTGTTTACTCTGAGTTCCCTAACAGTATTGAATTCCCAACTTGGAAACCAGCATAGTCTATCTTGAAAGTCAGACTTGAAAGATATAACTGAAAGATTTAGTTCATAAACTGTATAATCTTCTGATCCTGCAGAATTGAAATGAATAAACTTGAAAATACATTTAAAGATCTGAGCAACAATCACCAAATAACTTAAAACAAGCATGGGGCAATTTTCTTTGGAAATCAGCACGCTGCATGACTCTGCTCCCTGAGATACAGCACAAAGCGCTATTCTAAGTTATACCATTGTTCCACACGATTATCTTAGTTTTCTTAGTATACAGATTTCCAAATTGGAAAAGAAATCAATAGTCATTATAGAATTTGAAGTGCCTCTTGATTATGTATTTTAAATGTCTTTGTTATGGGCGAATTTTATAGATGTAAGCTTTTCATATGGGGTTATGACTGGTACCTGTGATGATCAGTTTTGCCACATTTCTAATTAAAATTTCAATTATGGTGAAAATTTCTAATGGAAATAAAGTGTGGTTCAAGATTCTGCCGAGAGAAGGGTAAGACTGGTTTATAAGAGAGGCAGGCTTTCTGCAGCCTGTTTTAAGCTTCAGAGGAAGTTAATAAGCCAATTTAATTGAATTCAAACATGACTCAGCTTATAATATTGAATTAGTAAATAGGAAAAAGGCAATTAAATTGCCAAAGCATCTTCTAACTTCATCATCATCACTATATACTTATTATTGTTACCATTATTATTAGGTCATAGGACATTTTATTTTTTAGTTGTTTTAATGCTCTTGTTTTAAAGTCAATGCACAATTAGTGTTGTCTGTGTAATTACCCTTAGATCCGTCATGTGTAGGCATTGGGCATCTGGTAAAGTAGATGAATAATGAATTATGCGGCTTAGGTGATGGATGTTTTACCCTTGACATGAGCCTCTTATTTCCCAGGAGCTTCACTGCTCTTTCACCTGTGTTTGAAACAGGGAGTAGATGACTATTTGAGAGGAATATTATTTACCATTTTACCTGTGGTCCTTTAGAAATGCATGCAAAGACATGTTCATAGCTTTCTTCTCTTTAATTCTTAACTCAAAATGTGTTTTGCTGCTTAATTCTTAAATCAAAATCTTAGGGATTAATTCTGAAAAGTTAGAGTATACTGAAGGGTGAAAAGAAGATGGGAAATGGTATATTAATAGAGATATCTGTAAACATGATGGTTGGTACTCTGGAGTCCTTTTAAAAATAACAATTTTTATATAATTGTTTTAACACGATAAGATCACAGTATGTGATCATCTGCTTGATAAAACGAGTATGTGGTCATCTGCTTACAGTAGGCAGATGTCTTTTGTATTCTGTCTCTATCCTGTGTGTGTGTGTGTGTGTGTGTGTGTGCACGTGCGTGTGTATATGTATGCATGGACACATCTTTGCATCCATGTGGATGGCAGAGCCCAACCTTAGGTGTTGTTCCTCAGGTGATATTCACCTTGTTTTTGAGACATTTTCTTAGTTGCTTGGAACCTGCCAAATTGTTTAGGCTAGCTGGCCAGGGAGCCCAGGGATCTGCCTCTCACAGTATCCTCAGTGCTAAGTTTATAAACCTGTGCCACTGTTCCCATCTTTCTTTTTGATCTTATTTTTCAAATGTGGCTTCTTTGGCTCAAACTCAGGTCCCCAAGCTTACACATAGCTTTCTACCCAGTCTTATAATTACCCATCTTAGTATTGAAAATATTTTTTGATTCAAGAGTCAATGTCTATTTAGAGATTATATAAGTCTAAAGACGAACTTTTGTTTCTTTATTTTGAGACAGGGTTCCTCTGTAGCTTTGGGACCTGTCTTTGAACTCATTCTGTAGACCAGGCTGGCCCTGAACTCACAGAGATGCGCTTGCCTCTGCCTCCCGAGAGTGCTGAGATTAAAGGCGTGCGCCACCACTGCTGGCTCAAACTTTTTGTATAATAGAGAACACCTCAGGCTGCTGAGAAAAACATCTGCTGTGAAACACAGGGGCTTGCTTTCTACTGAGAGAGAAGAAATCTTTTGCTGCTGGAACCCACCATCCCCTGTCTCCTCATAGGGGAGGTTCTGATGGCCGGTATACATGCCCTTCATCATCTTCTGCCTTTCCCAGTCTCCTTCAGTCTTGATCATCTTGCCAGTTCCCAGGTTTAAAATGTTTGAAATGAGAGTGAATTTCTTAGGATTACTGAGGACAGTGGCAACCACATTATTCCAGGTAGCAGCAGCCCTGTTTTCTTGTTTGACAGTTTCCTATGGATTCCTCACAAATTTGACAACCGTATCACTGGCCCCAGTGTTGATGGTTGTGAGTAATCAACAGATCATAGCTTTAACCGTGTGCTTGTCATGCCCTAGTTCTGTATGTAAGGAAAGACATCCAAGACTTCTTCACAGTCTTCAGGAATAAGCAACAATTCTCAGATCCTGTTATGAAAAAATGCATTCTTCATGTTACTTTTATAGTCCATAGAATTTACTTACTTATATCTTCATGGATGTTTTGTCTGTGTGTATATCTGTGCAACACGCTCATGTCTTGTGCCTACAGAGGCCCAAGGAGGGCAACAGGTTCCCCGGGAACTGGAGTTAGAGACAGCCCTGTGAGTGCTAGGAACAGAACAGGTCCTCTGGAGCTCTTAACTGCTAAGCCTCGTCCCAGCCCCCGTATAGCCTGAGGTTTGACTTGAATGCTCTGTGGCCTTCTGTTCACCTTATTTTCCTTGTATTCTATCATGAACCTATAACTCTGTTTATTGCTTCTCATTTGACTACTGCTGCTTTTGTTCTATCTAAGCAATGTCAGAACCTTCCAGCTCTTTAGTTCTTCATATTTTTGCAAGAGCTGACTTCTTTTTACTTCAGCTAACTCATTGGTGGTAGCTCAAACGCCTGAAGAATTCTTCAGTGTGTAACTACTCATTCCTGAGAGCATTCTGATGTTTCAAAATTACATTATGTGGCTTGTGATGGCATAATCCATGGGTTTCATTTTAGGTGCATGAAGAGACTTCTCAGAACACTTATTTCTAATGTAGAGCTTTTTTTTTTTTTTTAAAGCTTACAGCTGGTTCTAAGTGACCATCGAGGGCAGTCCTAAACCCTAGCGAGGCCTTAGGTCTCCTAGAAAGATGTCATATGGAAATAAATTTATAACATGATGGAGGGGATTCTCTAAGATTTCAACCAGGGATGAAGAAGCATTGTGGGACATGCTTCCAGAGGGCCATGTTGTCCTGCAGGACCCGATAGTCTGAGGAGGTTGCAAAGAACGGGAAAGAAGGGGGCTAGGAGAGAGGAGTGCACATGGCCCTGATTGTGAAGTATGGAGGCCCCATGAGTTTCTTTCCACCTCACACCGTGACGAGATTAGATATGGGGTGGAGGTGGGGTTTCTTTTACAGCTGTTGCTTCTCAGAAGACAAGATGTGTGCTTACATCTCACTTACGTTCACATCAGAGAGTACATCTCGCTTGGCCTAAGTAGGAAACAGGCTTATGCTATGGGAAATGAATGCAATAATCTCCCTGCTGTTTATTTCTTCTCCTTGCTGATTTGGTTAGTAACCCTGAGTTGGGGAATAGTAGGAAGGGTGACAGGTAGGGCTTCTGTCCTCAGTCACACCCATGAGCTGACTTGGACTGGTTCTCGACACTGTCATTTCATCTGGGTACCCTTTGTCAGAACTCCTCTGAGGGGATGCATTCGTGGTCCATCTCTGACAAGGGTCAATGAGCCTTCCGGATGATTTGGTTTTTCAAAGTTCTCGTCTTCTAATTCCATAATCCTCAGAGATGGTGGGGAATATACTTCAAAGTGAGTACTTCAGGTTTAGTTCAAACACCAGCTACTTAAGTAGCTCAGGAAATTGCCTGTCCGGGGCTCTGGGGTGACAGCGCTTTAGATGTGTCTTAGTCTTTCCGAGTTGGGTGGAAGCAAAGATTTTATTACATTAAAATATGTCCTGGGTCTGATTTTCTGCTCATTCCTTACAGAGTTTTGCTTCGGGGACACAGTTCCTAGCAGCCCCTCTAGAGTGTTTAATTTTCCCTTATCCAGAGGCACACATTTTCGACTCTGTCCTGTCTGTTAATTACTAGACTCCAGAGGAAGAGTGGTTTGAGCCAGGGCCCCAAGTTGTGGAAGTTTCTATATCCGGTAAACTGGCTCCATTCCAGGGCAGAATAATTTATCAACGAATGAAACACCAGCCACTTCCCACTCGTCCTCTGATTGCGTTATAAGCTCCTCCTTCCCACCCATACAGATTGCTCTGGAGTACAGGCTGACAGACATCCTCTCTCCTCCTCTTCATTTTGTTGAATCAGTGCTTTTCTGGCACCTATTGGGCTTCTTATTAATAGTAATAAGATGTTCATTCATTGAGTGTCTTGTGCTACACACCAGATACCGTCCCTTGCTCTGCCTCGCTGCTATGCTGTGGCAGGGAAGCAGACTGTAGCACTGATTTCTGGAGCATCAGGTAGTGTTTAACGGAGCGGGGGGGGGGGAATGACAAAATTAGCAAGTTGACTAACCACTTCCCTTCCTTGTGGCTCTTTAATATTGTAACGGACACAGAAACGTTCAGAAGGACTGGGCTTGTTTTCCACACCACAGCGCACTTTGGCAAAGAGGGAATGCACAACACAACGGGTGAGTTTCTTTCTTTTAAGTTTTTAAGAGAAGTATAAAAAGGGTGTCATGCTGGCGTCTCTCAGCTTCCGTTTGCAGACATCTTTAAGAGTCTGTAGGCTGTGGGAAAATGACCCTGGAATGAGGGGAACAGAAGGGGTTCTGATCAATAGTAATGAAACAAGGGAGTGAGTGAAAATTCAGCTCTGGGAAAGTCTTTGCTGTTCCAGGCTGGGGACAGTTCTAGAGTTGTTGGCTTCCATTTAGGAAGCTTGTATGTTATCATAACTGGGCTCTCAATCTTGCTGTCAGAAGCGTCAGCTACAGAACCTGACATGCCTTGGACCTGAAGCGGTTACCTTCCTACATGGTTGAAATATTCTCTTGCTTTCATCCTTTCGATAATGTAAGATGAATACTCAGAGCGTCGCACAGTTCCCCGGCTCATTGCTCAGCCCCCACTGTTAGAATCCAGTGTTGTTTCTTTGGAGTGTTGAATTATAGTATTTTGAAACATGTCCCTTGTAAGCATTAAATGAGAGAAGCCTAAAATTCCCTAAATGGCCACCCCGACTCATTGATTTCAATTTTGGAGACTGTTATGTCAGAGAATTGAATGATGACGGACGGGAAGTTAGACTTCGGAGGTCCAGTGAGCCAACGAGCAGGGGCTGGGATGTCAGATATTTCCTGGAACCAGACTTACTTTAGGCAGAGTTTTGGTTTCATTATATACGGTATTCCTGAGAAGTTTCTTAACTTCTCATGCCTGAGTTTCTTCACCTCAAATGAACACAATAATGCCAGTTTTCTGAGGGAGGGAGCACAGCCAGGGAAAGTTATTAAAACATAGTGCTGGTCCCACAAACTGTTACCTGAAATTATTACAGCCGTCCTCCCTCCAGCTGTCCCCCAAATGTGTCTGAAATTGAGCAGTGAGCTCCCCTTGCTCATCTTCTCCGAGAGAAGGAGAGGTAGCAGAGCCCTGAAGAGCAGACTGGAGGGCAGGGACCCCTTCCTGTGCCATCTGACCACCATGAGGAGGGGTGTGGCTAGGAATGAACAGTTCTGCTTTACCTGGGTCTCTTTCTCTAGCTTGGATTTGTTTTTTCTTTGCCCTGAGGAAGGCTGCCCAGGTTTTCTTCTGGTACGGCACACTGGAGAAATAACTCTTTTCAGTTATAACGACAGGGGTGGGATCCTGAGGCTGGTAACAAACTGGGAAATGGAGGTGTTCTCTGGATCGCCTTTCCTTCTTCACGTTCTGAGGATCGGCTGACCTTGCTCTGCACACAGAGAATCTTTCTACTTTAATACTTCCAACATCTCTCGGCGATACTCATTAATGTCTTTATATATAAAGATCCGAGGCACAGAGAGAGGAAGCAACTTTTTGTGATTAATTAGACACCACAGATTTTCTCCCATGTCTGTCTGATTAGAGCACTTGCCTATAAAATAATAGGTTGGTTCAAATATGTATTGTCAAAACATCTGCAAGGTTCTGCCCTTCATCTTCCTGAATGAGAGAGGTGCATGGAAAAGACTTCCTTCTGGCAATATTTTCTTCCCAGAATGAATTCTTCTACTGCCTAATTAGAACCTGGAAATGTGTCGTAAACTTTGACATATATGAAGGCCAGTGGGGCAGAAGCCCCACTGTAGCAAAATACGTATTGACGAGGGGGAAAGAAGCATTCTTTGCCGTGCCTCAGTTGTAGATCTGCTCCGTGACCATTTCTCTCACTTGAGCTTGTGCAGAGGGAGTGGGACGGTCACCTAAGTTCGTCTTATAGAGCATGCGGTGCTGTGGTGTGGTCTGTATCAGCTGTAGTGTAGTGCATGTATCATCCATGTAAAATATGATAAACCCTGAGGAGGCACTGCAGACACAGGAACTGGCAGGGTCTTGGGGAAGGTGCTGGGGAGAACTGGGCCGAGCACAGTCAGGCATTTTAGACCCTGGCTTTGGTTACCACTTGTTTTTTTGTAGATTACTGGTGCAACTGCAAAAAATAGAACTGAATGTGTGAATGAAGGGAGAGGTGCATTTCACAGCTTTAGAGAGAGTTTTCCCTCTGATAAAGCAATAATGCTTTCATCCCCCCTTATTACTGAAAGGGGCAGTCTTGGAGGTGGAGCTGAGGATGCGAACATGTAAAGTGATGGCTTGTCTTCTATCAGGAAATCTGGTATAATGGACACACTTTCATTTTTCCTTATTTTTTCTATCATTGTTTAAAGAACTTTGGTCAACTTGGGAAACTCAGGCAAGCTTTGTCTTTGTGATTGCTGGAAAGGTTTTTGAAAGCTTTTTTTTTTCTCCACATTGAAAAAGCCCCTTTCTGAGAGGGAACAAGGGAAGCAAGCATGGAGAGGGAGGGTGAGAGAGAGACGGAGGAGAACGGATGGAGCGGGAGAGAGTGATTTTGAGCATCCCTTAGAACCTGGAGCAAGCACAGGCTCCCTAGTTCTGCCAAATGCGAGCCATCTTCTGCGATTGCTCCTTCATCTGTTTTCTTCATTTTATTTTTCTATCTTCAGTGTCTTTATCTCAGAAGAACACATAACACACAATGTGAAAACTAGCTCCACAGTTGGAAGCTGCTCCACCTTCTGTTTTTAGAGACACAGAAGTGCCGTTTTGTTTATCAGTGCCTGTTTTGCTGTGAGTTCATGTAATCTTTGAAGGGCTTGGTCCTGGGACATTCATGTTTCCAAATCTTGCTTTTATTCCCTAATTTAAAAATGTCACTGTTCTTGACTCATGAAAGTTTTTGTTAAAGTATGATGAGAAACAGAATAAAAAGTCATTGCAATTGGGTGTGTAAAAAAGGGAATTACTTGCAGGTACTGGCAGAATCTGGATTCCATATAGGCTAGTTGGATCGGGAGCTGCAAATTGTCCAGTTCAGCTCGAAGAACTGAAAAGTTTACACACTCAGAATGAGTTCGAGGGGAGAATAGATTCATGAGGTGTAAGAGTTGCTGAACAGAAATGCTTTCGAATCTGTTGCCTGTCAGAAATAATTAATGGTCTGGACTGACAGCAGCATCAGGGACAGTGGTGGTGTGCAGACTGGAAACTCTCAGATTACAAAGAGGGTATGATAAAGAGCTGCCCATGAAAAGAAGCACGGGAGTGACTGTTAGGACCTCATTGGAAACGTGCATCTAAGATGGTGTAACTGAGAACAGGTTGAGCAAGCACATGAGATGCGTCTGAAACATTCCAGGAGGCACAGCGACTGACAGGGTCTGTGCAGCCAGGGAGATGCTCACCCATGGAAACGGCATCCTACAATGAATACCAAGGGTCCAAAGCTCAACTCTGGAAACTCCCAAAACTTAGCAGATGAGCAGTGGGGAAACAGCCAATCAGGACAAATCACAGCCTGATAAAGTGAAATCCAGAAAGCTGTGACTTCATGGGAAGCCTAGGATAGCATGGTCAAGACAAGGACTGGTTGTCCACCATGCGTAAAGAGCTAATACACTTTGAGAACTACAGAGGGACTGCGAAGCCTGCAGGTTCTTTAAAATCGCGTTGTTTTGACAAGCTAAGAACATTATGGCTGACTGACTTCATGAAGATGTGAAGACAAGGGAATGCCATACTGATTTCTGGAGTGGGGTTATATTTATGCTCTTATTTCTATTGTCATGAAGTGCACAAAATTCAAGGAAACAGAAGTAAACTGTTTATGTTATCCTAGATTTACTTCCCCAAAGTAGAAAATGCTTGCAGCCAGCACTTTCTTCATAAGTGTATTTCCAAATGTCAAGGCTACCAGATACAGATCGTTCCACTGTGTCCCCTGGGACACGTTTGACAGTGGCTGAGACTATTTTTGATTGTCACAAAATGGGAAAGAGGTATGTTTTTGGCATCTGCTAGCTAAGGTCAGGGGTTCTGTTGTATGTCCTCTAATGTGTATGGCAGCTTCCTTCTCCATCAGAATGTTTGGCACCCAATGCCTGCAATGCCCCAAACACAGAGTATGACACACACACACACACACACACACACACACACACACACACTCAGTGTCAGTGTAAGCAGTTGGTGGTGGTAGATCGTCCTTAGAAGTTGAATATACGGGAGGTAGAGATCTTAATGACTTTGCCATGGTCTGTCTACAGGTTTACGTAGTGTGATGTGATCTCTGCCTCTCTGCTTTTGTCTCCTCCTCTTTTTCTGCATGAATGCTGAAGCCCATGCAGGTGTGCACATGTATGCAGAGCTGTGGGAACTGAAGGATGGCTTTATTGCTCAGGGCAGTCCACTTTAATTTTGAGAGAAGGTTCTTACCTGACTTTGAGTTCACTGTGTGAGTTAGGCAGACACGCCAGTGAGCCCTGGTGATCTATTTTCCTTGACTCCCTGCCCCCTGAACAGAAGTCAACATGCTAAGCACTTTTAAAACATAGAGGAAGAGGCCACTTGTTTTTTTTCCCAGCCGTCTGGCCTCAGACCTGAAATAATCACACAGAAACTATGTTATTTAAAACACTTCTTGGCCCATTAGCTCTAGTTTCTTATTGGCTAATATTTATATCTTAATTTAACCCATTTCTAGTAATCTGTATATTGCCACGTGCCTGTGGCTTACCAGGTAACGTTCCCAGCATCTGTCTCTAGCTGGGCTACATGGCTTCTCTTTTACTCTGCCTCTTTTCCCCCAGCATTCAGTTTAGTTTTCCCTGCCTAGCTAAGTTCTGCCCTGCTATAGATCCAAAGTAGTTTCTTTATTAACCAATGGTATTTGCAGCATACAGAGGGGAGTCCCACATCAGTCTGGTGATTGGACTCAGGTCCTGGGTTGGAAAGCAGACACATTGACCACTGTTTCTTGATCCCACAACGTGTTCTTTCAATTTGGTTTTCTTCTTGATCCTTCTTTGTAGAAATATGCCAGTGAATGTCCACAATAAACCCATCAAATGTTTCCCTAGGATTCATTCTCAACAGGATTCTTCTAACTGGTTATGAGTAGAGGGCAGTGTTTCACCTGACTTCTCACACTGGAACTGCAAGTCTGAAGTCTGCTTAGCTCCTATGCTCTAGTGGACAGTAGGGACTTTCTGTAGTCAAAATAATTTTAAAATTTATTAGATGCATTTTCGTAAAATGTAGAAATATCTTCCATCCTCTAATTTATTTCTCATTTTATTTTAACATTCTTGATGTATCTAATGTGTATGATTGAATAACTATTTTAAAATGTCCCTTAATACTCATCTCCAAGGCAGAAATTGTCTTTATTATTTATTAATTGTCTTTAAAATACACACTCTTATAGTAGCCTGGCATTCACAATTAGGCTAGGGCTTCTGTGATGATGAATATACATACATATATACATACATACATACACACACATACACATATATACAAACACATATCTCTCCTGGAATATATGGTAGAACTTCAAACAAGGGGTTGTCCTGATGTAGAACAACTTAATTCTATTAGAATCCAAGCAACCCTGTAAGTCAAAACCATGACATAAGAGAAGTCTCTTTCCAGATCCTGTCCTTTTCCTTCTTGGTTCTAAATCTTCCCTCCATGAAGTGAAGAGTCAATGTAGATCAATACGTGAACTTGCTTGACCAGGTTTCCTCTGTTGAGCACCCCATTTGAGCTCCTGAGCCCTATTCCCACCTGATTACGTCTGCTGATGACGGCTACACTCCACTCCTCTCTCACACCCCATTTAGAGCTCTGTTCCCGTTTCTTTTTCTAGAGTCCCACTAGTTACTAATGCAAATGTGTCATCTGTATTATTAGCAATAATTCACAATGCGCTATTATTGGTCTAATGTATTCAGTCCCAGATGGCACCTTCAGAGGGCACCTCAGTGCCCGTAGCTAGAGTGGGTCCTTCTGGTGGGCTACTCAGGTAACATGGCAGATGCCAGCAAAGCTGGCTGGTATCGTTTCCACAAATACTTCCATGATTCCTACCCAAATTCATAAATAGTTTTAGACATATTACACCTATATTTCTATATTATGTTATTCTCAAAAATGTTTTTTTACTTTTAATGCAGTTAATATTTACAAATTAATCTGTGCTCAATTATATCCTTAAGGCAGTGTTTATGTGACGGCGTTGCTACATGGGCCACTGCCAGGCACATCCTACTATTGGCTGTTGTCCCATATGAAGTCACAAAAACAAACAATAAATCTGTAACAAAAAGATTTATCTATAAGAAAACCAAGAATTTTTTAGAGTATCATATTAGAATTTTGTAAATGCTATGAAATGAAAATTTCAACAATTAGACAAAAATATTTGTGAATTTTTGAAACGTTTTGAATTAGGATTGGGATAGATTCTTTTGGCTGAAAATATTAAGTTAGATTTAAAACATCTTTGGAGCCAACTTTTCTAGTTTCCAAGTGAATAATGATGTGTGTAGTTAATATTCAGTCTGCTATTGAAGTTGAACTGAGACACAATGAAGGGAGGAACAGCCTCAGGTGTGTGACTGCATCTTAAAGGGCTGCATTAATGTTTATGCAAAGGGAAGATTTAAAAAGTTTTATTTTAAAAAGTGACTAGTACCTTGCCAATATAGCTGCCTAAGGGCTCCCTCCCCCACCCATTCTTTTGTGTTTATATGTGTGTGTGTTGCTGCATAACGTTTGAAGCACTTTTTGCTTCAAAATTTTCCCTACTTATGACGTTTTGATAATCTCAATTTAGCATATTCCTCAGTTTTGTTAGCGCCTTTGGGTAGTGTATCGGAGAGGGAAATAATGTCATCAAAACACATAATGGACCGGCCATATTCCAAGAGATAATATGTATTTTCCTATTAACTTTGTTTCCTTGTTAATTCTGTCTCATGAAATCCCACTCCACTGGTGAGGTGACTCTCCCAATGTGTCTGCTGCCATTGTATCAGGCGGTATTCTGCCAGAAAGGTCCAGGCTGCACCAAGGTCAGACCTCTACTCAGCAGCACCTTGTCCTGGGGAAGGCTGCGTTGCATGTCCTAGACCGGGTCTGAATCTCTGTGGGACCCCCTTCATTTTCTCTATGGTTCACCAACTCAAAGCCTCTAAAAAAGTCACAAGTTCCTGGCAACTCGGACATCATCACTCAGAATTCATGCCTTTCTCCACCAACAGCTGCACCTCTGTTGCACACACGAACTTTTCCAAAGAGCGTGAAGGTTGAGATATGTCCTGGACCAGCGCTGCTCTTGCTGAAGCCGTAAATACGGG
This sequence comes from Dicrostonyx torquatus, assembly GCA_028555095.1. Lineage (NCBI taxonomy): Eukaryota > Metazoa > Chordata > Mammalia > Rodentia > Cricetidae > Dicrostonyx > Dicrostonyx torquatus. The sequence goes on along the minus strand of JAQHUG010000014.1, from coordinate 7,325,054 downwards.
GTTGCCTTTGACTTAACCTCCTGAAAGAAGTGACAGAGAGTGGAAGGGCAACTGTGCACCACGTAGTGTGCTTAAGAATGTGTGAAATGTTCTCTGTAGGCATAGAAAGAACACGTTCATCAGGAGTAGTATGGACATGCAGAAATTCTTTTAAAATCAAATAAAGGCATGTATAAGAGCAAATTTATCTATCTGTCTATCTATCTTTCTATCATCTACTTCTTTATTTATTCATTTCTTATTTATCTTTAGTCATGTAGATTGAAGTCAGGGCTGCATGCATACCAAGCAAGAGCCGTGCCAATGATGTGTATTCCTAGCTCCTAATAAACCAGTTCGGTTTTCATTCTGGACACATCTCAAGTAAAAACATGAACAAATATGAAGTTAAAGTTCCTGAGCTCTACACAACTTCAAGTATTTCTTATATTCCTTATACTAAGAGTAGAGAATGCTTGTTTGCTTGCTAGGAAAGAGCTGTCCCACAAAACTTGGAAGACTTTGGTGGGTTTCTATATGTAATTGTCACAAAGCTCTTTCCTAAACAGTCATTTTACAGTTGATAACACATCACTTGCAAAGCCCGATAGCACGGATCCTGGATCTTGGAGAAGAGCTTACACCATTCTTCCTCAACCATTCTAAGAAAACTATTATCAAGTAAAGAAGCAAGCACAGTAACGTTCCCCCTTGTAAACACATGTGCTGGCCAGTCTTCATTAGTGCAATACACACTGGAGCCACCTGAGAACAGGAAACGGTCAGTGTGCAGGGGCTTCCATCAGACTGGCCGGTGCACTTCTCAGCATTGTCTTCACTAGCGATTGATGTGGGAGGGCCTCACTGTCTGTGGTGCCATCCTGAGCACGCCGTGTAAGAAGTAAGCCAGCAAGTCACGAGGAGCAAGCCCAGCAAGCAACGTTGCTCAGTGGCTTCTGCATTACACAGAACACATTCATTTAGACAGGGTAGTTGAACTTGCCGTTTATTATAAAACAGTTGTTTTATGATGTGTGTGTTTATGTGTATGTGTGTATATATGTATGTATGTGTGTCTATGTGTGTATGTGTACGTGTGTGTGTATGTGACTGTGTATGTATTTGTATGTGTATGTGTGTGCATGTGCAGTGTGTGTGTATATATATGTATTTGTGTGTATGTATGTGTATGAATTGTGTGTTTGTGTGTATGTATGTGTGTATGTGTACATGTCTGTATGTGTGT
>JAQHUG010000014.1:7247645-7323426 GCA_028555095.1 Dicrostonyx torquatus | reverse complement strand
TGGAGTTACAGCAGCTGTGGGGACCCGAGGCCCACCCTCAGGCCTGCATAGCATATGCTCCTCACTCCTGAGCCACAGCTCTGCAAGTCTGACAGGTACCTTGTTTTTGATGCTATTAGTTTATATTTTCTAGGAATTTTGATTCTTAAGGATAGCATATTTTATAGTGTGTTTGTGTGGAGGGCCTGACTTCTTGTTAGCAGAGTTATTTTAAGACTTTGCATGCTATTTCTACACTTTGCTTACAATGTATTTGTTAGCAGGTTTGAGTTATCTCCATTCTGGAGTTATTATATGGAGAAAGCTTATGGGAGCATTCATGTAAAAGATGATCATTTCTCCAAGTTCTTGGCAATTTTGTTGAAGATTTATTGTTCTGAGATGTGGGTCTGTAAACTTGTCCTTTTAAACCCATAATTATAGCACAAGAGAAATCTCTGCCTACCCCATATATATATATGTATATATGTATGTGTGTGTATACATTATGGGGGTATGTAGAGATGTATACACATGTGTGTGTGTCCACATAGATAGACATGTGCAAAATTTTCCTTGTATAAAATAGTTTTAATCCCCTATTTTATTCCAGAGATTTTATTTAAGTCTTGTTTAATAACCTACTTCATATTGCATTGTGGGTTTTTAAATGCAGAAATGGAAACTAAAACTTTGACATCCATTTACTAGACTATGAATTAGCATAAATGTACAAGAAATATATTAACAGAGCAAAGCACCACTGTGTTTTGTGCCTTTACCAAGAAACACCAGTCCCTCCTCCTGTTCCCAGCAGACACTCATGCTTAATAACGGGGTGAGGAAATGGTGCTGTGGAAAGTATCTGTTAATTACATGTTCTCAGGTGGTCAGGTATTCCCACACGTGTGTTTCCTATTCTCCCTTTATCACCATCAAATTCATTATATAAGAAGATGAATTTGGAATATATCATTGAGCGTGACCATTTCTACCTTTGTGCATCTGAAAAGTAGCTGGCTCACCTAAATAAACTGTGTTAAAGATTTTGCATATTTTCCTTTTAATTGAAAATAGATTTTTTTTCATACAGTATATTCTAGTCATGGTTTCCCCTCCCCCAACTCCTCCCAGATCCTCCCCACTTCCTTACCCACCCAAAGCCACACTTATCCCCATTAGAGACAAAATAGATGTCTAAAATCGATAATAAAATAAAGACAAACTAGAATAGGGTGAAAGATATAAATAATAAACAAAGCCACAGAAGTAGCACAAGAACCACACGCATGTCATCCACACAGAAATCCCAAAAACCACAAAATCAGAAACCATAGTGCAAAATCAAGAGACCTGTAAGACGAAAACAAAAACAAAAGCAAAAACGACTCCCTCCCCAGCAAAATTCAAAGCACCACTGAGTTCATTTTGTGTTTGACTCTGCTACAGTGGGTGGGGCCTGCCCTTGCGAGTGAGTGGTTTGAATACCCAGAGAGACCCCTTTGGAGAAAAATATCTTTTCCTTTCTAAGTGGTTATCAATTGGAGATAGTTTCCGTGTCATGGATGATTCCTTGTGTCTGTTTCCCCCTCAGCGCTGGCACTGGGCTACCTTTGAAGTGGTCTTTAAGCATCTAAAGTGCTCCAGTGTGGGCAGAGCCCTCACTGTCAGTTCCTGCTCGCCTTCAGGGCCGGTGGAAGCCTTGGAGCCTCAGTGTGCCCAGCGAGTGGGTGGAGCGTGTTTGCATGGACTGCTGTTTGTCTGCACTCTGGGCTCAGGCTGCTGATTTTGTGCACTTAATTGCCACTTGTGACGTCTGCCCGTACGCATTGTTCCCTAGTCATCACTCCAGGGGGACTTTCTTGGCCTATGTAGTTTTTCTTCTATCATTTTTATCCAGAAAATGGAAGGGACTAGGTTCAGGGCTCTCTATTATTCTTTGGTCAGGAAAGGTTAATACTTAGATAAGGTATTTTTATATAATTATCTATGTTGTTAATTGGTCACTCCATGGTCTTTCTTAAAGCATAGGATTTTTTTTTTCTGGTTGCAGAATAGTGTACTGCAGTCATTAAAAGAGTGGTGGATTCCCACAGATGGTCTCAGAACTCGAGCTGATAGAATGGTTGAATGTGATGATGTTTTGATGACCGGGCACGAGATGGCCAAAGGGTGGTCACAGAGTGAAGCCTTGCATTTTTATGTTGTGAAGCAGAGGCTCAAGTGTACAGAAGAGGGGTTAGGCACCTGACAAGTCTGCTTCCACAGAGATGGAGTGGTAGATGAGCACATGGCTAGCCAATTAGGAACTTGGGCCTTAGGACTCTCTTTACTTTAAGTGTGACCGTGACAGTCACCTCTGGGTCTGTGCTGCTATGCTCTCTTCCTCCATGTTTACTGGAACCCCAGACAGTTTCAATGTTCCTTTAATCATATATTGACAATAATGCTCTAGCCAGAAAATCAGAAAGAAGCTTGACCGATGAAGGACCTGCCAACCTGCAGTGCAGGGTTACCTGGTTTGATGGTAATGGCCATTTAAGTTAAACTCCAATTGATAGATTTGAACTTGAACTCTGCCCATGTTTAGCAATATCTGCATGGCTCTGTGTCCCTGCTTATTGTCTTTTTTTGAGATTGTGAAAGAGCTTATCAGTTCTGAATTTACAGTACAGCAGGTACTTAGTCGAGGTCTCTTTACATTCTGTCATTTATGTATGGCTCACAACCAAGTAGTAGTTGAGAATTGTTATCAGGACGTTATTGATGTGCATGCTCGGGAAAAATGGCCGCACCTGACTTCCCCAAAGGTCTGGAGTTAGTCATGGAAGGTTTGAAGCTCTGGTCAGTAACCCCAGAGCTGTCAATCATAAGATGACTAGCTTTAGAACAGTGCCTAGGAAATATGGAACATTCCGTAAACGCCACTTCCGTTCTGAATCCCTTAGAGCTGACATCCTAACTGGGTGTCCCTTACAGCTAAGGAATGACGGGCTGCGCTCAGGGGAACCAGGGGTTTCCTAGCAGGGGCCACGGAAGCCTGAGCACCTCAGTACATGGCCTGAAAACTGAAGAGCAACGGCTTCCGTGTGAAATGAGAGGGCTGTGTCTGCCTTTGGTGTGGGTGTTGGGGATCTGAAAGCAGATCCGGCACTCGCGGGCAAGCCCAGCAAGCCCTTCAGTGCAGGTATTGGGGATCTAAGCCTTTTTTGCAGTGAGTCAGCAACTTCAGTTCTCAGTTTAACATTTTTTCCCCTGACAGAAACAGTCTTTCACTTGATCAAACAAATCTATAAAACTATGAAAGAAACAGAGTTAAAACAATAACATCTTGCCTCTGGTGTTTGTAAATGATCTGTGTATACTTGGTTTGGCAAACTTTACTTCCTAATTGAAGTGTATCAGTGAAATAGAGTGGATTCTTTTTGCTCTTCAAACAAGTTAGTTTATTTGTAAATTTAGTCAAGATACATAATTGACCTAAAAATTTCAATAGGATAATTTTCAAAGTCACTTGAAGGCCACCAATCACACTCACCTCCCAGTCTTCCCATATCCACCCCACTCCCCATGACCTCCTCTAAAAATGCAGTCTGTTTAGTATGGTTTATGTATTCACTGGAGTTTGGTCAAATTCCTAGTGGCCAACAGTCTGAGGAAGGATGAGTCTTTCTCTTTCCTGTGTCAGTGCTAGAAACCATCAACTGAGGACAGCCCACTTCTCCATCACATCTTTGTTCTTTCTAGTGTTTCTGACATCATCACCGCGGGCCTTCAAGAGTCTTTCTCGGTACCAGCAACCAGAGCCCAAATAACGACATGGAACTAATTATTAATTATGAAAGCTCAGTCTTTAGTTTGGGCTTGTCCTACTACCTCTTCTTACTTAAATTAACCCGTTTATATTAGTCTACATTCTATAGGGTGTGACCTAACTTTCATGTTTTGCTGGCTCCTCCCATGCCACCTGGATTCCTTCTCCTCTTCCTCTCTCTCCCTAGAGGTCCCACTGATCCCTTCCTGCTTACCTGTTGGCTGTTTAGCTTTTTACTATGCCAATCACAGCAACACATCTTCCCACAGTGTACTGATATCCCACCATAGCACAGGCTGGCACTTGGCTCTGGAATTCTTAAATTGGATGAAGAAAGTCTCTGACGATAAATATCTGTGATGTTGTTAAAATGTTCAGACTCCTTGAAATATAAACATATGTTAAAGTAATTTGCTTAAAGTTGTAATATTCAAGAATGTGTACTCATCTATGTGTGTCTTTGTCATTCATGGGATAGTGAACATGTGTACATACACAGACAGACCACACACATGTAGACAACAGCAAAAGGATGTTAACCTTAGACCCCTGTGTGTTAGTGCAGGTGCACACATGTGCATATACAGACATAGGCCACACAATATAGACAGCAACAAAGTTAAATATGAATTCTAATTATGTAATTACATTAGATTTTAAGAATTTATTTGTTTTAAATATCATGTTCTCTCCTAAATTGATATTTGGCTTGTTCAACATAAAAGAGTATTTGATTTTAACAAATATTTTCATCAATTACTGGAGAACTGCATACAATTCATTTCTGTGATAGTCACCCTACTGCTCACCTCCTACCTTACCTGCATCGTCCAACACCTCTTTTTTAAGTTACCCAATTTGTGCTGCCCATATAGTCCTGGATGAGGGACAGGTCCATGAAACGTGGTCCATATCCCAGGATCCAAGCCTTAAAGAGAACGAACTCTCCCTTCCTAATAGGTCATCAACTGTCCACAGCACCTTAATTAAGGGTGGGGGCTCCCACACTCATTCCTACTCCACCTGAGAGTGCTGCCTGGCTCGATGGTCTCCAGGCCAATGCAGCTGCTGTGAGAGGCGGCATTCCTGGTGTTTCCAGAGACAGTCTCTCTTTGATCTCCCCTGACTTCCAGCGCACATGGTCCTCCTACCCCCTCTTCTGAGACTGTTCCTTGGCCTCGGGGAGGGAGTGTGGCAGACATGTCCCATTTGCGGCCCTCTGAAGTCACTCACTCTCTAGGCTTCAATGACTTGAAAGATTTTGCATTAGCCGCTGTCCTTTGCCCAAAGCAGTTTCTCTGAAGATTAGCTGTGTTAATCTAGGTTCAGGATTGGTCCAAACCCTGTGACCCTCTGGAGATGATGGGAAATGTCGCTGTGTTAGGTTTGGATGGTCTTAAAAGCTGAAGAAAGCTTTGACAACTTCTCTAGGTAGTTGGTAAGTAGTACTTTATGCAGGCATGTTAGGTGTGTCCCACCCAGAAAAGATGCCCTGCTAACATTTAGACAGGTTCATAGCAAAATAAGTAGAGAATATATAAAACCTGAAAGTGTATGGATTCTTATGTATGCATTACACACACACACACACACATGCACATATATATAAAATATGTGGAATATATACATGTATGAAAATTGGTAGTCATCAACTCCCTCATTATGCCGTCTCTTAAACCGAAATTCTGGAGATTAGTGCAGTGTTTTGGGATGAGCATGAAGGCAGAAACAGGACCCTCCCAGCGTCTGGCTGCTATCCCATCCTCAGGGCCACTATATAAGGCAGATCCCAGCTCTGTGAACTCAGGTCGCTGTAAACATGGAGGCTTCAGGAGCACGCACAGTCAGATGGCTGGTGAGGGATTACTGCGAACTCAGCTCCTGCAGGTGCTGTTATGATCTCTGGTCCTGCCTATCAATCACCCCTCACGCCCTTCCCTTTGTACCTGAAAGTTTACCAGAACTGACCAGATCCTTCGTAAAGCTGGAATGTTTTATGGCATTTGGGAAGAACCGAATCACGTCAGGTGCAGAACAATGTCGTGTTAGTCTGCTGTGCAGGGTTTGTGTTCCTTTGCCCGGGGTATACCCACTCTTGGCTTGACACCCGTTTCCTCTGAGGTCCCGTTAATGAGACCTTCAGGTTAGCCACCGAACTGCGCAGACTCAGCCACAGTTCGCTCACCTCACCTACATAGTTCGAGGAACTGCTTATTTAAATTTAGATTCCGTCTCTGATAAAGTGTTTTGACTAAGTAATACCAGCTTGATGCTATTTAAAATATTTTGACAGATGGGAAAATTGTTTCAGTCTGACTTGAGCAATACTTTATTGCAGTATTTTGCAACTTAGAAAAGAATTGGTAAAGGTACTCGCTTGTTCCCTGAAATAACACCCTTCCTTTCTCCCCCAGAGCAGCAAGGCCTCCATTCAGTCAGAGATTACAATGTGTGTTGTGTATGCTAAGATTTCGTGCGATTTAAGCAAGAAGGAACATTTGGGAACTATTTCCAAACAGGGAACACTTATTGTTCTGTAAGCAAACAGAACCTAAAGAAGTTCTAGGAGGATCTGCTGCCCTGAAACTTTCCAAGGCTTCGCGGGCCCAGCTGCGTGGTTCATTCTGTGGCAAAGCCACCAGAATTTAGAGTCTGTGAGGGCAAGGCTTGGGCTCAGCTGCATTCATGTTCATGATTTAGAATAAGTTTTAATTGATTCAGTTATTTCAAGTTTATCATAAAGGAACAGCAACAAAACAAAACAGCGTCAACCAAAACCCAGGCGTTTTTGTCTGCTCATTGCACTGATGTGCTGCAGGGCCCTACCAGAAGGACCCGTCTGTGGCTTTTTTAGACCAGGACAGCCCAGCACAACTGCTCGTGGGAACTGGCTAGACGTGTGTCTTCCAGGCCATGTGAATCAGATGTAGGTGAACACATCCCATGGGTTTTAGTGAGGCCCCTTTAGCTGTCTTGGCCATAGGGAGACTTTGTAAATACCACCACCCACCTTCTTCATAGGAGGGAGACTTGGATGGAATTGGGGCATGTGGTTTCCAGGATATTTTAACTTGAGAAACCTTGATAGCTCTTTACCCAGGCATTGTTTGGCATCAGGCTGTGACTAAATGACCAGATTGGGTCTTTCTTGAGAGGAGGACCAAAGATGACCCAAGAGTCTTATGTATTCCATTATTCTAGTCATGTAGAGACCTGGGATGGAGGAGCGTCACCAAAATCATCGCTGGTCTGTGTGCCAGCAACAGCCTGTTGCTGATTAGACCAGGAGCGCCAGCTTTGCTGTCCTAATTACAGCAGAATGCCGGCCGTAAAAATGATAAATATATACTCATCTTTAGGAACTTTTCTTCTCACAGGGCACAGCCAGCCCTCAGAGTGACCCCTTGTCCAGAGCTGGCATTTCCTTCAGGTCAGACAGAGAACTCAGAACGCAAATGGGGCTCTCTGCAAATGTGGAGCCAGAGGAAAGGAAAGCTGATGTTTCCTCAAGGTCTTTTAGTAACATGTGTAAGCCCCCTGTTCACACACACACACACACACACACACACACACACACACACGACATATGGGGAGAGAGGGGATGGGGGAGAGGTAAAGAGAGAGGGAGGGAGAGAGCGAGAGAAAGAGGGAAGGAGGGAGAGGGAGAGAATTTGAATCATATCCCATACTGTGAAGGACACCTAGCCTCAGTGTCTATTACCTAAACTTGTTATATGATTCTACTGTATTTATCTCTTTCTGGTGTTTCAAGGAAAATTCTTCAGTAAAATCTGACAATTAATACCTGTAGGTATTTTTATATCATTAAGTAAGCTTTAATAAGTTCTGCATTTTAGTATCATATTTTTACATTAATTACATATTGATTTTGTTCATTTACTTCTGGGGAGGCTTGATGGAGACAAAGATATCAATTGATTAATGTTTTTATAATCAAAATTATGCACTTAATGCTTTGAGGAGATGCTTAGTTCCAGACAGTGTATTAAGTGCAGTTAATTTTACATTGAATTAATACATTTTATCCTCATAGTCAATTTATAACAAAGGCCTTTAATTTTTTACTATGATCCCTAGTGAAAATGATATATTCTTCCCTTGCATAGGTATTCTGTATGAATGGGGGGGGAACCACAGATCTGCTTATATGATGTCTTATAATTTATATTTTCTTTTCTATTTCTCTTCAGGTTTTATAAATGTTTCTTTCCAATAAAAAAAAACGTGGGGGATTTAGAAGATGGTTTTCACCCCACACCTGCTTTCTGAATGAGAGCTGCAGAATGAGCCTGTCACAGACAGTAGGCCTCATTCTGCACACATGGATGTGTGGACAGAAAAGGGCATCCACGTTCAAAAGTAACCAGCCAATCCAGCTTTCAGACTCCACCACAAGCTTCTGTGGGTTTCAGAGATCTCTGTGTGCTCTGCCTTGCTGGATTAGAACTTTTAGATCCCAATCAAGACTGGCGAACTCTTTGTCTACGTTCAGGGGCAGTGCTGTGGCTCTCTGAGTTTCTTTCTGGAAGGCCTGGGGACCGGGAGGTGGGGTCGGAGGAGGTGACCTGGACACTGGCTTATCTGGATGGCCTAAGGACCAGAAGGTGGGGTCGGAGGATGTGACCTGGACACTGACTGTAGAGAAGCTGTCATACAACTATATCTCTTACTTAGAATATGTTTAGTTTTCAGAGAAGGTTTTCGTAAAGGGGACAATGGAGATGAATTTGGAAGGGAAATGGCATTTGCCCTCAAGGTCCCCATTTGGAACTACCATGGAAAATCTACCTAAAGCAGCTCAGGAAACAACTGAGGAAAAGCTTCATGTTCAACCTTAAAACTCCATCTTTGTAATGAGAAGCTTCTAGGCTGTGAGGGGAGGGTGGCCTAGGGGTTTATATGCCTCCCTGGGTACAGTGTGAAGGACAGCAAGCAGGGCTGTCCATGTCTTCCCTAGTACTGTTCGGTTTGACTTGAAATGTGTATTAGGTATACAGATAAGGAACTCAGAGCAGGAGAGCAGTGACACAGACTTACTGGGTCTCCAGCACCCTGCCTTGCCTATTGCTGTCTTCTCAGAAGTCGTCACTCTTTCTGCATTCTTATGTGGTCTTCCAGAAAATGGCACTAGGTGCGTCTGTGAGAGGACATGTAAATGTGCAAATACTAACACATTACAACTCATCATCTTTAGGCTCTTCTCCTCCTCCTCCTTCTTCTGTTTTTCAGAGCTCCTCTGCACAGCTATATTATATTTCCCTGTATGGATTTTATAAAATTAACACAACAGGCTTTCTGTTAGCAGGCGTTAAGTGGTTTCTAGTATTTTGCACACCTGGATATTTTAGATGCAAATGGCGTTCAACTCATAGGCCCTCCGTGAAGCCTCTTATTCTGAGGAGAAACTTTGCAGCCTGGAAGCCAATCTTCAGGCAGGATTGACTGAGATGAGAGTGTTGAATCAGGTCAGATGTGTCCAGGAAGCTGCCTGATGTCAATTTTCTCGGACAGCTATTTTTAGCTTCAGAACAGTAATCATGGCAAGAAATCTTTGGATCTTGCCCTAGGCAATCTTTTCTTGGAAGACTAAAGTGGACCCCTTTAAAGGGTTCAAAAATGCAATTTGCTAACAGTTTAATGGGTTGATTAGCGACTTTGATAGTGTATTTCTCAAGGAGAAAACAGTTTTGTGCTGTGAAAGGTCTGTCTGCTTTGTTCTCCACAGCCACCAAAGCTTTTCAGATCCGTGTTCCTGTCCACAGAGCTTAGGAAACCTAGATGTCAGCCGCTGTGTGTTCTTCTCATCCACGGAGCTTTGGGATCCTAGGTGTGAGACCTGTGTCTTCTTAAATGTGTAGTATTGGTTCTTTATCCAGTTCTTTGGAGGTAGTTCTACTGGTGATCCAGAGAAAACAGTTCTTCAGCATTGGTGTTTTCTATTCCTCATGCATCTGTTAAACATGTTTTTACTTCAGGAAAAATGTATCCAGCATTGCTGATTGTCCATCATATGGAAAATAGGCTAGAGCAGTCACGTGGGGAGTTGAAGGAAATTCGTGGCTAAGTCATCTGGTTGTCTGTTTCTCTGGCCCAGCTACAGTCACAGTTGCTGCTCTGTGGCAAACACTCTGACAGGGACTGACAGTTCTCTGGGAAGTGGCTTTAGAATGGGACACTTCCATGTCGGGAGATTTATGACCTAACACTCCGAATTACTAAGATGCAGGCCCAAGCACTTGCTTCATTTCCCGTTGTTCAACATTGAGGCAAGAGGCTACAGCCTGTGAGTTAGGTTCCACTTAGCCAGCCTCCGGGACAGAGGCTGGAGAGCCTTGTCAACGGGAGCAAACTTCGGATTATTTTGATTTTAATATATGCAAATGCCTTTATAATGTATGATGTGTTAGGTAGAAAATTATTACACATGCCAACAATTTAATTTAAAAATGATACTCTTGAATATTTTATGTACCACTGGAATAATATCACACCCTTAATGAGAAGGAGAATGGTGTGCTCACTTTGTTAGCTGAGCCATGGGGCTTGCATTCCACTTGCTACACAGCCTCAATTTCTCCTGTCATGTTGGAGACTTTTGTGGCACAATAGAAAATAAACAGAAAAGTTGAATGGCTATCATCTTTACTTGGAAAATTTTACAGAGAATGATTTGATATAATTTTTGGATGGATTTTAGAGTTCTACAATGGTTAACTGGAATCTGTGATAAGCTTATATATAAAATTAATCTAAATGGACAGAATCAACACTTTTCCAAATTTAACCAGGTGGGCAAGTCAGAGATTCTGCCTTTAAAACCATGTTTAATCTTTTTTAAACCATCCTCCCATTCTTCTTCCTTACAGGGGGAACCTTTTTCTCTACCAAATCGTGTTGGACAGTTCCCTGGTGACAGTACTACAGAAACTCAGGTTAGAAAGTTAGATCAGGAGAGAGCGCGCAGCGGGAAAGGCGGTGATGCAGGAAAGGAGTCCTTTATGTTCTGGAATGCGTGGCCGTGTCTACATCACAGCCCAGTGTTATCACACTACACTAGTGCAATTATCCTTTAGTTACCAGCTACTATCTGCGTGTATGTGAATTCACTGCACGCTTGTCTTTCTGGGTCTGGGTTAACTCACTCAGGATGATCTTTTCTAGTTCCACCCATTTGCCTGCAAACATCGTGATGTCTTTGTTTCCAACAGCTGAACAATACTGCACTGTGTAAGTGCACCACATTTCTTTTAATCCGTTCTTCCTGTGAGGGACATGTAGGTTATTTCCAGTTTCTGGCTACTGTAAATAAAGCCACAGTGAGGCTCTTTCTTGAAATACAGGTTGACTTGATAAGCCCTGACTTACACAGTCTCTGATGCTTGTTGGTGTGCTCAGACTATCTCGTGTGTTAAGGCAGCAGAGGCAAGCGCTTTGGATTGTTCTGTGTGATACACTTGGATTTGAGCCTTTTGCTTTTTGCTTGCATGACCTGTGTGTGTGTCCTGGTTTGCCTGTGGGTTTCTGTGTTGGTTCTGAAGACTGTACCCAGGGCCTTGGGAGTGCTAGAAAAGGGCTCTCCAACTGAGCTACATGGCCAGCTCCTTATGTGAATTTTGGAAACTTGTTACATTGTTTCCTCAGGCATAAAGTGCTAATGACAAATTAGACAATATCTTCCTTGCAGTGTCATTGTGAAGATTGAATTTAAAGCGTGCACAGAGTACCTAGACACACAGCCCTGACAGTGGTGTCTCTCAAATTGTGAAGTCCCTGTGGGAACCTTGTCCAAATGCAGACTGCCATCCATCTGTCCAGGAAGCCACCTGAGCTCCACGTTTCCTAGAAGTTCTCAGAAGATGCTGGTGGTTTAAAGACCACATCCAGAGACGCAAATGCTCCATGGAACCGTTGGAGAACTGCCTCTACCATCAAGGGCTCTTACCTGTTGGCACGACAGGCCTTTTCCACAGATAACTTTGAGCTTACTGTAGTAAGTGGTAAATAACTAATGTGGACATAAAAATTAAGAAACACAAGCCCCAGTGGTGTCCCACTGGGAAGAAGGTCATTGTACCCAAGTGTGTTCTACAGATTGCCAGTGTAGAATACAGCAGTTTTAATAGACGTATCCAGACTTTAACATTCCTGTTCATGTCATTGTGCTCCCTATTGCCTTCAGATTGTCTTTATTGATGCCATAAAAGGTGATAGTTTTCCAATTATTCTTCCAAAATGAAAACCTGTGATCCTCAGAGCATTTTCTTTCTCTGTGTTTGGTAGACATTTCTGAAATTAGTAGGTTGAACTGATGTGTGGGAACGTGACTGTGAATTTAAGGCAGGCTTTCGCTATGTAACACGGCATTGGAGTTAAGATCTGTTTGCCCCAGCCTTATGAAAACTGGGTTATAGGCACCCAGTGCCATGCAAACAGAAACACGGGTCTTAAAATAGAGTTCTGATGCCGTGAGAGGATAAACTTTGAAGGAGTGTGGAATCTTTTCCCATAGACGGCGAGGTTGAACCCGTGGCGCTCGCGTGTCTTTCTTAAAGGAGGCTTTGGCGATTGCTTCACTTTTCACTGGGGGCAAACTGCCTTGCTGCTGAATCTACTCTCTGATAACTACCAATGCCATGGCTGCTTCAAGCAATGCCAAGGCGGGTGAAGGGTCTCAGTCACCTCTGAGTTGACTGTTCAGGCTGCAAGTTCTACTAAGTCTAGCCGTTGGCGTTTCACTCCGTCCTGCGTTTTCAGAAGGTTTATTTTGCGCTTCCTGGCTGTTTCTGGCCCATTCTGTGGGCGGGTCTCAATGTAAAATTCCTTTGAAGTAGACATGTTAAATTAACAATGTGTCAACGTGTGAATGGATGGGCAGAGCCTACTGCAGACAGGAGAGAGCAGGGCTGTGTTCTCAGGCTGTGCCTGCCATTTCCATCCTTCTGACTGCGTGTTCCTGCTTTCAGAACAGCACCAAAGAGAGAACAGAAACGCACCACAGGCCCCTTCACCCTGAGTCCCTTGCTTCTTAGGAAGTTTCTGATGGAAGCTTTTCCGTATGAAGCTCTGTCACGCTGTCGTGTTGGAGATTGCAGCCCTGAGTGAAATGAGGCAGAATGGCAAAAGGAATGTGGCGCAGGACGAGGTGTTAGTGGAAGCACACGGCTTGTGTGCCTGAACACAGTCAGAAATGGCAGGTACACATCCAACCCCTAAAAATGGTGGATTAGTTTCTCTCGGCACACATGCGTGATCAGCCACACCTCTGGTGGGCTGGTTCCAGGAACAGGGGGATCGCAGGAGGCATTTACCGCTGGGAGTTACCTACTCAGACAGCACAGCAAATGAACAGAGTCACTGACTCCCAGAGTCACTGACTCCCAGCGTCACCTGTGAAGATCGTGGAAATATTTAGAATTTTCAGTTCCTACCACATTCATTGAAAACAAGTTGTACAGGAGCGGGCTCTAATCACCCAGACTTCTCACCTGCTCGACGGCTGATCTGAATGCATCCCTCCTGAATAAGTAGGTTGCTTGTAAGCAGCTCTTTCTGGTAATAATGGGTTATTTTCTTGACAGAAGAAGGCAGTGAATTAGTGTTGACAGTCCAGGGCTTTGGTTTCAAGGAGACCACAGCTCATACTTGGGTTCAGCCCCTTTCTAGTTGAATGAGTTCTCTCCCTCTTGCTATTTCCTTGTGGAATAGGTGGGGATATAGCCTGTCATCACAGGGTGTGAGGGTTGCAATGTTAAAACTCAAGTCTGGCTCAGAGCGTGTGTGCTGTAGACTTTTGCTACCTCAAGCCTACTCTTGGATCAGCAGTTGTGGCCTCACCGCAGGGAAAATTCTAGACATGGAAAAGGTCAGGCCCATTGCAGACCACCCTGCTTGGCATCTGTATGCCCAGGATTTACAGAGCACAGCACCATCACATTTTGAGTGACCGTTAGTGCAGCCACCAATCAGCACCTTTTCCTTTCGTTTCCCAAATGCAGGGCAGAGGCCAGCCAGATGGCCTGGCAAGTGAAGCCTGATGGGTGGTGTTGGATCCATGGAACCTGGAAGGAGAGAAACCAAGTTCACAGGGTTGACCTCTGACCTCCACACATGCACTGTGGCTCCCTTGGGGTTTTCCATCACACACCCACATAATAAACAAACAAACAATGCATCTAAAAGTGTCGGAATTGAAACAAAGACACGGTATATGTTTGCCATTTTGGTCTTTCCTTATCGATATTGATTAGTGCCTTGAGGAATCACTGCTGCTGGTGCACAGCAGTTTGGGCTCCAGTAAAACTTTGAAAATTGCCTCTCAGTTCCTTCTTTTTATATTTATTCACATAACCATAAACCCGAAAAGCCAGAATCACAGTTTAAAAGCAGGCAGAATGTACCCACAAATAAAAACTCATCTAGCAACCAATAAAATGGAAACTCATGAATGTTTTAAGTGGATTCTCAGCCAGATTAAGAGAAAAAAAAACCACATCAAATAAAATATTTGGAAACTATGCTATTTGTTGATGCCTATAAAACTTAAAAATAAACTGAACAAATCTGCTTATTCTTCCCAAGTGTAACTTTTGTGAGTTGCCATGATTATTGGAATCACCATTGTAAATGTGTTGCTAAATTTAATTCCTTTTTTAAAACTCACCAGTTTGGTGCTTGTAGTTTAACTCTGGCAAAAAGGTAGAAAATCTGATTTTTAAAAGGCCTCTGAACTCTGTTCCTCCATATGTATTTTAACCCCTCCAGCTCTGGAGGGCACATGAAGAAGTTCTTGCCAGCTACAGCCCCGAGGGCTTATCAGATCACAGTTGAGGGATCTGAAGTTTCTTACAAGGTTCTGCAGGAACAGCTCTGCCACCGTGGGCACACCGTCTCGACCTTCCCAGTATTTTGTTTTCTTTCTCTTGGGACCCTAACTGAGCGATTTTATTTTTTACACATACAGTCCCCTTTCATTATGTTGTAGCAGGATTTCATTGTTGATAATCAGTTTTTAAATTGTAACCTTAGGAACTCATTATCAAGGGAGCGAATGCTTTTCCTCCTCTTGCCAGCCCATGCTGTTTAAGCATAAATGCCCTGGGTGGACGGCCTGGCTTCAGGAGCCTCGTTGTCATACCTCCAAGGCCAAGGTCTTCAGGCTGTTCAGATGCAGCTGCCCACCCAATGGCTTTCACTGTCAAAACTACCCATGGAAGTCGCCAACAGTTCCCTTTATTAGCTTATGAGACTGATTTGGGTTGATGAGATGCAGACCATTTTCTCTAACTCCATCAGCTCTGGGGCTGACCTTGTTAAATCATCTAGTGGGGGCTTCATAGGCTTGGAAATCTTTTTCAAACTTCCAGCTAACAGGGGGAGGGCTTCACCGTGAGTGGTAGTGCTCTTGTATTTCAGGACCCTCTGCACTGTCTCCCCCCCAACCCCAAAAGAGGCTCTGATTCAGGACTGGTAGCTCTTTCAAGTGTCCCTTATTGTTAGTCACATCAACTAATCACCAGCAGAGAAATGGTGAATTTGGTAAACTTCAGATTAAAAAAAAAGAAAGAAAGCCACCAACCCATGGAACTCCCTGTGCTCCTTTTTGCTGGGTCAGTTTTATTGCTATATTGTTCCCTGGTGTACATGAGGAAGAAGAAGGTCCGTTTTGGTGGGTTCTGAGTGTGCAGCTAGGTTGGTTTTCGTCCCTCCTGACACCCCTCAAGACTATGAAACAGCACCTGGTGTTGTGGGGACATAGATGGCCTACATCTATGGTTCTACAGTGGTTAATTAATGATCTCAGGGAATCCTATGATATATGCCTATAAAGTTTTCAGTTGCCCCTTTCTTGGCATATTGATTTAAGCCATGCTTGAGAGGGGAGGAGAGCTGAGATCATTAAGGCGAAAACTGGCATTGACAAACATTTGTCTCAAGCTGAACCAGAGAAATTGCATATTTTGTACGACAGGCAATTCCATATTATCTAATATTTTTCTCTATCCACATCTCAAGGCCTGCAAACTTTGGTATGAGTTAGGGACATCTATAGCTTTGGAATTGCTTGAGTCAGATGTGACTTGAGTCCAGATGGTGGCGGGAAGGGAAGTTGCTCTTGGCGTTGGCACAGACCTTCCCTGGTTCCTTCCTTTCACCCTATTCTTTACCCCACCCCTCTCCAATATGCCGGCTTCCAGTAACCTTCTCTGCCCAAAGCCTAATCCTCGTCAGTCATCATCCGTCTGCCTTAGCTACTTCCATGTCTGTCTCACCTCTGGATTTTCTGTTGCTGATGTTGCTACTGGCTCTCTTTCTATTGCCCAGGCAGGCTAATCTGGAATTCATGGCAATCTTCCTGTCCAGCTTCCCTTGTGCTGGATTGCAGGTGTGACTCTCCAGCCCAGCTTCCCTTGTGCTGGGATTGCAGGTGTGACTCTCCAGCCCAGCTTCCCTTGTGCTGGGATTGCAGGTGTGAACCTCCTGCCCAGCTTCCCTTGTACTGGGATTTCAGGTATGAACCTCCTGCCTAGCTTCTCTTGTGCTAGGATCGTAGGTGTGAAATTCCACACTCAGCTCTGATTTTTGTCTTAAATGCTATAAATGTACCACATATTGTTTGAAAAGAAAATATGGCTCATAGGAAAAGGATAAACTCACTACCAAAGAGTGCATTCTAAACAGACAATGTGCCTGCACGTTGCCGAATTGCTCAATTTAGCCAGGGTCATTGTGTGACCTTTGTGAAACAATTCATCTGTACACTTGTAAAAATGCAAGAGTACGGTTAGATTAGAAGTGGCTGTTTAGTTTTGTTCAGAATTGGCACATATTAGTGAGTTCTGGAGGAGTGTGTCTGACTGTCCTTTCAAGGGCTGGCTCATCTTGTTTTGATTTAGATAGTGCATGTATAATTGCTTCATAAAGTTGTTCCTGGACAAACCAAGTTGACAAAAATTACATAGTAGGGCCAGAGAGGATGCACCCCAGTGCGCAATAGAACTGTAGAAATTTTGATACTCATGCCTTTTAAATTGGAGAGTGGCAACTTTTTTTAAAAATAGCTGTGAATATTTCATTTGGTACTTATAGAAAAAGTAGGGCAGACATTGAAATATTTCTGTTTTTCAATATGTATTAGCCTCATTTTCAAAGAGCTCCTTGACATTTAAAGTTAGTGAATTTTATTTTATGCCTCTCTTAAGTGGAAATTCCTTTTAGATTTGTAGTACAAGAAATGTCTATTTTGTGCCATGGAGGAGGATCTGTGGGCAAAGTGCATGCCTGCCACATAAGCCTGAGGACCCGAACCCACATAAAAGTGAAAACTGACTCCACAGAGTTGTCCTCTGACCTCTGTCCATGTCCTGTTACATATGTGTGACTCTGACTCTCCATATTATTCGCAAATAGTAATAAACAGAATAAATAGAAATAAAGAGAATAAACTTCTCTTGAGAGAGAGAAGTGTATAGCTTGCAAGATAGTCTGCTTTAGTCGTGTTCTGACAGAGCATGGACAGCAGTGTCCTTTATCAGTGAGCACTGTTTACCTGTGAATCGGTGTAATCCAAGTGAGTGAGTGTGTGTGAGTGTATTCTCAGTGTAGTACTTCATGGCTCTAACGTAAGCATTATGGTTCAGATGGCTCAGCTGGTTTGTTTATCATCCTTACAGACTGGGCACAGGAGAGACGTTGCCTTGGATTTGAAGGAAAGGTCATTGCATATAACTTTTATAATTATAAACTAGTACAGAGTTGCTGGGGTGTGTGTCAGTGTGTGTGTATGTGCATGTGTGTATGTGTGTGTTTGTGTGAGTATGTGTATGTGTGTGTATGTTTATGTGTGTGTGTGGTGTATGTGTATGTGCATGTGGTGTTTGTGTGTGTGCATGTGTGTCTGTGTGTGTGCATGTGTATATGTGTGAGTGTGTGTATGTGTGTCTGTATGAGTGTATGTGTGCATGTGTGTGTGTCTGTGTGTGTATGTGTATGTATGTGTGTGAGTGTGTGTGTGTGCATGCATGTGTGTGTGTGTGTGTGTGTGTGAGTGAGGGCTAATCCTTCAGGTTATTTAGTATTAATATGATGGAGTATTTAGCTGTAATTTGTTGGTGAAATTAACTTCTAGGTACAAGGTTTACATAATGAGAGCATGTTAGATTTTGCTACACTGCAGCCCTTAATACTTAGTGATAGATTTGGTTTCATATTGAAAAGTTTACTTTGCATAGTTTTGTTTAAAGATAGTGTATAGAATAGGTGCAGCTAATGACCCTTGCTGCTGGATAAGCTTTGGTATGGAGGTACCTGGGAGGAGTGCATCAGAGGAGAAAGCAGTGAGCAGGGCCTGAGAAGAGGGTTGTAAGGCAACGCCAGGGTTAACAAAGAGAAAAAAGACAATAGCAGGTCAGCTATCAGGGTGAAGGAAGACACAGTAACAGCATCCATCTGTGAGGGCAAGAGACCCAGGGGACACAGGACAGCTTGGAAGGGATCCAGGAGGAGAGAGGACTTTGAAGAGCTTGGGGGTAGCACTGGAGAAGTAGAATGAAGGAGAGCCTAATGGAGAACAATTCCATCACTTTAAGGCATGCTCGTTCTTAAATAGCACGACCTCAGGATGGCTCATCTACTGGGAGAAAATGTCACCCATGCACTGATCTCTCTGAAGCCCTCCTTAAATTAGCAAACAGACAGCTTACTCTTCGAGCTGTGAGAGCCCCACACCTCACTTACCTTTAACACGGTTCAGTTCCCCAGACTCCATATGCAGCTGTTTTCAATACTTCCTGGCTTTCCTGTGCCATTGCATATGACCTGTGACAGGTTATCGTCATCTCCAGTGCCAGGGTCATGGTCCAGGCCATTCTCTTTCTTCACTGTGTTTTTACTGTAGTTTATGATTCCATAGCCAGCTCTTGGTTCTAGCCTTGATTTTCTACAGACCCTTCTCAACACATCACCAGGAGAGATACTGCCAAAGCTTCCTAGAGCATCCTCTTCACTCATGGTGAAGAGCAAACCCCCACCACTCTCTATGGGGCTTAGGTGGGTGATGCCCCATCTTGAGCATCTTAAGATTCTGCGGAGTTTTACAAAAAGGCTGCGAGCAGACAGATGTTCCCAGTCCGGGGCACAGTGCCTTTTAAGAGCTCTTATGTTGTAGGTGCTGGCATCAACAGTGCACAGACTAGGGCCAACCTCTCCATGTTTTGATGTCTGGCAGGAATATGATGGTGCCCCACAGCCAGAGAGCGCTGCAGTGCTTGTAGGAGACATGTGCCTGAGACGCTTGGGCAAGCCAGGTGTCTTCATCTGTTGGAGAATTATTAACCATCCTTGCCACCTTGTAGGAAGGCAATGCGTGCATCAGCCATCTGCAGCTCTCTGAGGCACCCTCTCAATGAAGATGGAAACCCCTTCCAGTATTTCAGCAGCCTTAGCTGGGTGCCGCAGCTGTTGGCGCTCTCCTGATCAGAGTCAGCAGAACCTGCTGGTTGGTCAGAACTGTAACAGATCCCTGGCTGAGTCCCTGCACAGCTGAACAATTTATAGTCTAACAAAATCCTCACTGAGCCCTGTGCACATTAAGCCCGAAGAGCAGAGCTGTGAGACATAAAATGTTGAATCTGGAGCTCTTGGTTTTGTGGCTCACAGAGGTCTCTAAAGCCGCTGTCATATTTCCTGACATATTGTGATGCCGTAGACAG
The DNA here is from genome assembly GCA_028555095.1 of Dicrostonyx torquatus. NCBI lineage: Eukaryota > Metazoa > Chordata > Mammalia > Rodentia > Cricetidae > Dicrostonyx > Dicrostonyx torquatus. The sequence continues at coordinate 7,303,905 of JAQHUG010000014.1, read as the reverse complement.
CAGTAAACGTTGCGGGATGCTCTCACCAGAGGAAGACACTACATCTTGTCTTAATCTCAGATTTCAAACAGTACAGGTCCCTTTTCTGATGAATAAAGCCAACAGCTTTTAACATTACAATAAATGTTTTTCTGTTTCTATTACCTTCATAAGCTACATTATCGTATATCACAGTGGAGAACTAAATTTGTCCGTGTGCATAAGACATGAATCAGCCACAAATGTATGTTGGACCGTCTGTCTACATTAAAGCAACAGAAAGAATTAAAGTGGCCCAGTAATTTTAAGCCCGTGAGCAGTCGTCCTGCAGAGAGGTCCAGGTTAAGACAAAATGGAGTTGAAATAGGAGTTGCCTGCATGTCTTCTGCTGACAACTTTGGGGAGAAAACCCCCTGTATCCAATACAAAAGGAGTGGATAAACAAAAACATGCTGTGTAATTTTCCTTAGTGACATTATGAACAGAACATTGGCATAAATTATTGTCCCTCTTATAGCATTAATCTCATCTGGTTAAGTTTACCATTACAGATTTTAAGAATTCTCAATTGGCCAAAATCATAGTTGAGTTCCACCAGGCCTGGCTTGCACTGGTTTTTACTAGAACTGTTCTAGATTACCTATTGTATATTTACTTTACTTCTCTTCATGTTGGGTAAGGTAACCTGGGAAATTCAATATACATAAGTACTATATTTTATGGAAATAAATTTATTATGAAAAGCAGTTATGACTTAGATTTAATCTGATAACCTAAATGTGTTTTTTCCTACTTAACTACATCAGTATCTAAATAACACAAGATATAGGCTGATGTGTTACTGAGACCATCCTTTGCAGTAAGCACTGCTCTATACCGTACCTAGTTGCTAACATCTGGCATTTCCAATCTACCAATATGGTAGCTGCATTTGAGGCAGCCTAATACTCAGCCCAAATCTGAATTGTTACAGCAGTTAGAATAATTATAGAATCAAACTGGGCCTGCTGGCACTTCTTAGAGTGCTAATTTTTATACCTGAGGAGCAAGAAGAGCTGAAAGAAAACACACGTTTCAGAGGAACTTGTTTTTATACCATTGCATAAATATGGAAAAGCTAATTAGAATTATTAATAACCAGAAAATTAAAGGTAATCTCAAGGAGCCTACACTGTCAACTTGGATAAACAGAAAACAAAATGTGTCCAAATCCCTCAGAAATAATTTTCTGTTTCCTAACTAACTAGCACTAAACTTGCCGTGGTTCTTGTTTTTAATTAGTAAGCAATTTATTGGTTATTTTAATCTTCTGTTAATAGTTATTTCCTTTTTCATCTCTGCAAAGTACGTAAAATAATATTAATTTACTGCTTTGGGGTTAGCATGTTCTGAGCTACCTTTCAGCAACTGGTAGCCAGCAAATGGGAAAAATCTACAATTGTGTAAAAATATTTATTCAAGCCATAATTATATGACCAGGAGACATCAGAGTGGGGATAAGGTATTGTTTAGAAACCTGTGGTTTAGCTTTTTTGATGCTCATTAAAATAAAATGAAGTCACAAAAATGTGAGTTATGGCTGTGTTTCCCTTTGAAGTTTAGTTCTTATTGAAACTGGAGAGAACACTCAATGTAACTTAAGCTTGCTAATAGGAGAAGTGGCTGCTGGCCAGGCCATCCCAGGGTGCTTCTGCCTTTCCTCATGTGCTTATTTAAAAGGGCCTGAGAGGTGTTGAGACTGGACTTGCAGGACCTGGGCCTGGAGCTTAGAAATGAAAACCAACACTTGGTTAAGCATGTTAGGGTTGGCCGTCATACAGAGCAATGTTTCCATCATCTGAACCTGTAAGATGTTAATATGTATATCAACAGTCAGATACATTGGTACATGGGGTTTTTCAATTCTAAATGGATATTTGGGATGCTTGTGGAGACAGACCCAGTGTCGACACAGTGAATCCTATTAGAATTAGGTCACTCAGAAGCTATGGGCTTGAGAGTGCATTCCAGGGTCGCATGTTGGGTGACATTGGTCTAATACTGTAACATGTGGGCCTGCTCATTGGGATTTCTGTCCTGCCCGGTACCCCAGACGTTTAGTCCCAGAGAAAACTCACACAGAGTCTGCATTAGGTTATAAACTGATTGGCCCATTAGCTCAGGCTTCTTACTAGCTCTTAAAACTTATATTAACCCATTGTTCTTATCTATTTTAGCCACATGGCTGGTACCTTTTCTCAGCCAGGCAGCTCACATCCTGGTGGACTGGGTAGGAGTCCTGGAAGAGCTTCCTTCTTCCCAGAATACTCCTGTTCTCCTTGCACCACCTCTACTTCCTGTCTGGTTTTCCCACCTATACTTTCTGCCTGGCTGATCAGTGTTTATTTAAAACATGATTGACAGAATACAGAATTGTCCCCCACCATAATACTCCTGTTTCCATAAGCAGCACCCCCACTTTTGGAAGAACTGTCTTCCTCATACTACAGGACAGAATATGCTTCACATATTGTGTTCTTAGGTTCTGTCTTCTGAAAACTTCTCTTTATCATTTTTTATATGCATGCTGTTATCTACTTAGTGGACCTAGCAATAAACTGTCCCCATTAAGTTCTAACTTTTATTGTCATGAATGAGTTTATCTCTCAGCCTTCATCAGAGAAGCTTCGCTTTTGCAATGCATTGTGGTTACAACAGAGATCCGAGACTGATCAGCATACAGGGAACGAGAGAATCTGTCACTCTCCACTCGGAATGAAGGCTGTGTTTCGCCACACCCTCTTCTTTCATTACAGGGCAGAAAGATCGCAAGACCCAGAGACCCTGGACATGTGCAGTGAAACTGTATTTGCCGGCCATGGGTGCCGGTGCACATAGGAAATCACTAGCTGTAGCTGCATCCTATGACCTGTACCAGGTCAAGTCAACTAGAATTCCAGCGTGCTTGGAAGGTTCTCATGAAGTCTTGCCCCTAACTGAGGAACTATTGGCAATTGCTGGCTGTTGGTCCAGCAAGAATCAGTTTTCTTCAGGAATGTGATCCGGAAGAGGGTTCCTACTCTCTAATTGATGGTCCTGTAGCTCCCTCTCTGCACACACACAGGCAACCACTGTGTTGATTCCGTGTGTTCAAAACCAAAGCAGATGAAGTCAGAAGGAAAAAGCAATCTGGGGACGTTGGTCAGTTGGAGAGGAGGATTGGAAGTCAGCATCTGATGAAGTACATTAAGTATATGGATGTATGAAATTCTCAAACAATAAAAGTATAATTTAAAAATAAATAAGAGTTAAATATTTTTTTTAACATGTTCTCCTTACCACCCCGATACTGTTTGAACTCCCTAGCTCGGCTTTCCTTGTCCCTGCCAAGTGCTTGAGAAGTTGTAAGCATTGTTCATCGTCAGTTCAGTCAGCTAGGGCATGTTTGCATTGGAAACACTATGTGTGCTACATACAAGATACTTCTTAAAAGTCGGGCTGTTTTAGTGCCTGAGACTCAGTGTGTATGTGTGTCTTTCTTCATGTATGAAGATAATGTGAAGCTGTGAAAACTGATCACACCTACATACCTTCACGTTTAGGGAAGATAACACCTTTCAATATTATTTTGAAAATTTTGAATAATCTTATCCATTTTATGCATCCAAAATAAAGATTTAGACCTTGAAGATTCTTTTCAGAGATAAACCTTCCAAGGAAGCATGACTTGGAATATCCCTGACTGCGCAGAGCAGTGATGCTCTTTGTGTGGACAAGAGCATGTGGGTGTGTGTGTGGGGGCACACTTTGTAGACAGAACTCAGGTTTGGATCTGGTGGTTGGTTCTAGTCTAATCTTTGGTAAATGGATTGTTTTACTCAAATTGATGTTTCATTATTAAAATTAATGTGTACACAACATATCTTGCCTGTAAATGAACGTATAATTTTAATATTTTCCACACTTTCACAAGACGTTAGTCTGCAGTGAAGGCTAACAGGTTGGAAAATCTTTAAATTTCAGAAAAAATGGAAAAGAATTAATGCCATAGATTCCTTCCATAACCACCAACTCCTGGGTTTTATTTTACACTTATATACCTCAAGCAAAAAAGAAAGAAACTGTTTCCCCTCTGCTCCTTCCCATCTTCTAAAAATAACTCGCTTTTGGTTTGTAACCCTATAACACATGCCAAAATTCAACCCAGAGTGAATTTTTGTAGAAACTTAAAATCCCAAAATAGAAACTGCTGACAGTTCCTTAAATACAGAAACACTGGCAGGTGCCTGGGTAATAAATTCACAAGCTTAGACTCCACAAAACAATAAAGTTATGCAAATCGGGGCCTGGAGGAAGGACAGCCTGAAACAAGTGGCAGCTACTTCAGTCCCGCGGACTCCTGGCTACAGCGAGGCAGATAACCCAGAGCGAGTTTTGGGAGATGGGAGACCAGGAAAGTTTTCCCAGATGCAGCACCAGAGCCGAGCTCTAGGACACAAATTAAGAACAGACTTCTTTGTTGCCACAACCATAAGCAGACCCGACCAAGTCACAGGCCTTGCTCCCAATGCCGAGTGGAGAATTACAGAGCGCTGTCCTGATGAAGTTGAGAGTTGCCGTTTTAATTGTTCCATTAACGTCATCCCTGTCAGTCATATGCAGATGAGCTGCTTAATTCTAGTCCGACAATCAGGCATGGCACAGGCTTCTGAATCCCATTTATTTTAAATATCCATACTTAATTATCTTTTACTTTTGTTATTAACCTCTGCTTCTGTCAGCATGACAGGAAGCTGATCTTTGTATTAAAAGGAAAAGGTAAATATATTTTCAGTTAAAGTTTAAAATGTCTCTAATAACCTCAGACCAAAATAAATAGAGCTGAAGCGTATTGCAGCATTTCCTTTCGGTGGGGGGTAAGGTGCAACTTTTGGTCCTGAAGCAACGCTTGCAGAGTGTAGTAAATGCTTTTATTCTTAATTTTATCAATTTTAATTCCAAAAGAAGCCCAGAATGGATCTTGTTTGAAGAAGTTTGCGAGGGTCAGTGGTTATAAATCGTTTTTAAATGATGTTTCTCATTAGCTAGCATTGCTATATGATATAGATAGGTTCTCAAAGGGTTGCCTGACATGGTAAAATCATATCGTTAAGAAATTCAGAATCACAAGCAATGAGCTCAGTGGCTTGGGATACACAGTCTTCTTGGGACCAGGAGTACAGGGAAGGGACCATCCTTACACTTAGTCAGAAGCAAGTCCTCTCACAGACACAGATCCCAGGCTCACTGTATCTCCTGACCCCAGGGTCACTGTATCTCCCTAACCCCAAGATCACTATATCTCCTGACCCCAGAGTCACTGTATCTTCTGACCTCAGGCTCACTGTATCTCCTGACCCCAGGGTCACTGTATCTCCCTGACCCCAGGGTCACTGTATGTCCCTGACCCCAGGGTCACTGTATCTCCCTAACCCCAGGCTCACTGTATCTTCCTGACCCCAGTGTCACTGTATCTTCTGACCTCAGGCTCACTGTATCTTCTGACCCCAAGTTCACTGTATCTTCTGTACCCCAGGGTCACTTGTATGTCCCTGACCCCAGGGTCACCATATCTCCTGACCCCAGGGTCACTGTTTCTCCCTGATCCCAGGCTCACTGTATCTCCTATACCCCAGGGTCACTGTATCTTCCTGACCCCAGGCTCACTGTATCTCCTGTACCCCAGGGTCACTTGTATCTCCCTGATCCCAGGCTCACTGTATCTCCTATACCCCAGGGTCACTGTATCTTCCTGACCCCAGGCTCACTGTATCTCCTAGACCCCAGGGTCACTGTATTTTCAGGACCCCAGGCTCACTGTGCCTCCCAGGTCTACACTTACCTGTGCACTTAATTGTTCAGACCAATTTTGTCTGTTCCTTTGTAATATTAATTCAATTTGTTTCTGTAAAAGAAGAAAAAAATATTCAAGTGCTTGCTTAAATATTAAAAAAATGAGAGCATTCATATTCTGGTGGCAGTAAGATTGACCAATGAATGTTAAGTTGTAGGCTGTGTCCTATGGATCCATTTCCTTGGGGATTTCTGCATCCCACCAAACAGACATGCTTAACTGTTCAAAACCTGGGACTTGGAGCTTTGCTTAAATTGCTCTACCCTCCCTCCCTTTCCCTACCTTTCCTTGACCTTCTCCTTCTCTCTCTGATTTCTCTAAAATTGAATAAAAAGTCCTCTCTAGCTGCTTGACCATTGAGTGTCTTCTGTAAAATAGCTTTCTTCATACAGCGAGTAAATACTCAAGTGTTCAGTAATTGTTCAGATGGAAAACAGAAAGTCAACAGGGTCCAAAGAGTTCTCTCTGTCCTGCTACACTGTGTGTTTCTGAAATGTTTCCACACATGAATCTGCTTTGTTCCAAGAAATTTTTATATGCCCTTCTCCCCCAGAACATAGGTATATAAAATAACTGTACAATTCAAACATTTTCTGGTAACAAATCATAAGTAGACTTATACTAGAACCAATTCTTTGGTGTTCACATTTACCATTTGTTGGCACTGAGTGCAGATTGGACGGTAGTGAACTGAAGGTGCCAGGTCCCTTTACAGAAGAATAAATCTTGATTGGATGTCTGACCCTGCAGGACCTTCAGCAGTGGTTCTGTCTGAGTCGGCTGAGATTTTGCTTTTGTATTTACCAATGTTCAGAAGGATATGTTGCTCAAACACACACAAAAATGACATGAATGCATTTGAGAAACAGTCGGAAATCCTGTCCTAATCCCAAACTGAATTTGATTGATTTTTTTAAAATGAAATTCAAGTTAAGAAGACTAATAACAATTTTTAAAATTAAGCATGATAAAACAATATAGTCCAAAGATATACTCATTTGATCCATGCTGAGAAATGGGGGCAGGAAAATCTTCAACACGTTTGTTTCTTGTAAATTTTGTGTGGGAAGTGAAGCAGTGTGACTCCTAGTGGGTGGTCATCTGGAGGTCTAGCCCGGTGCTTCCCGTTGGGTCTGTTGGTGTTATATGGCATCAGCTGCGCTTGGAGAATGCAGACCAATGCTTATGGGAGAACCAAGGCGGCCGTGAAGTCGCTTGCAGATTCAGACAGGCTGTGGTGATACTCACTGTTAATCCCAGCATGTGGTGGACAGAGGCAGGAGGAGTTCAAGGCCAGCCTATCTACAGATTGAGTTCTAGGACAGCCAAGGCTACACAGAGAAGCCCTGTCTGAAAAACAAAAACAAGAAAGGAAAAAGATTCATCATGCTTTTGATTTTGGTTAATGTTTTATAGTTTTGCATTCACTGTTTCCATGTTTTTTTTTAACACCCCCACATTCGGTTATGCTCGGGTTCCAGCTGACTGTCTAAGATGCTGGGCAGAAGACGGGGATGGTTGTTCAGACATTGAGCTTCGAGCGTTTGATCCTGCGGTAGTGAAGAAGGTTATTTAGATGCTCCACTCCGATATGTCTGTCTGTGTTGACACTTCTCACGGTCAGTAGAATGGGAGTTACTAGTTTAGGTAAATGCAGAGGAAACAGTGTGTCTCTTGCACACTAGAAAGGAGGAAGCCTGAGGACGTCCTTCAATAGGCAGAGAACCTTTTGACCAAAGATGTTACATTGTGAGGAGACAAACTCCTTCAAGTTTCTTATTCGGAGTTTCCTGCTGTAAGAAGCCCAAGTTTGTGTTAAATCAACATAGTGTTTGTATCATGCTGTGTTTGGTTGGCAAACTTGGCAGGTATTAATTTACCTGTCTCCTACATATACCTGATCACAGTGCAACAAAACAAGAAATTAAACAAAAATGCAACAAAAAACACATGAATACCTGAACAAAATAAGACAATGAAAACTAGTGGCTCCGATACAAACTAAAGCCACTCGCAATGCTGCTCAGGAAAACATTCTCCTGCGAGCCATTCAAAGCTTTGCTCACTGCAAATGTATAGTATTGAACTTTTTGACTATGAGCCTACATAGTTTCACAAAATAAGGATCGAAAGAAAATATAAAATTTGGACCTACTGTACTATCAAAGGCAGTGAGGTGCAATAAAAATAAAATTAAATGATGAATCCGTTAAAAGTGGAAATCAGTGGCCATTGAGATGGCTTTGTGGGTAAAGGCAGTTACCACCAAGCCTAAAGACCTTCGTTCAGTTCTCCTGGGACCTCCATGGTGGAAGCAGAGGACAGACTCTTACAGTGTGTTTCCTCACTCCAGCATGTGTACTGTAACACACCTCCCACAAATAAACAAAAAGTCATAAATTTGTTCAATTTTTAAAAGTGGAATTCATATATGCAGGAGCTGTCTCTTACAAATAATGAATGGAAATCAGGCTTACAGATCCAATTAGAAGTTTAGAGTACAATTATTTTATGAAATGTATAAAGGAACAATTTTTAGGGAACATGGACATTTTAATCTGATATACCTAGTGGCAGAAAGGATCTGTATTTGATGACTACTTTATTCCAGGGTAGAGAGTGCAGGATTTTAAATAAAAAAAAATTGACAATGGTTATTTTGAAATTGCTTCTCAGACTTGACATGGTGGCTCATGCCTGTAGTCAGCCTCTATGAGCCTGAGACAGGAGGATAGCTGTTAGCTTGGGGGCCAGTTTCAGCAGTGAATTCCGGGTTGACTAAGCGTAAAGATGTCTTCACCAAGACTGTCAAACGGAAGTAAAATCCTGCCACAATGTGTCACATCAGAAAGTTTCTATTGATCAGACCCTGTTATAAATGTGTAGACAAAGAGGATAAGCAAGAAATAGCAAGTTAAGTTTAATAATATCTTAGGAATAATTCACTTGTACTATGAAAATCCAGTCTGTTCATTAATAACCAGTCACAGAAATAGATCAAAGAGGTAAATTCACCCCAGAGATAGATAAAATGTATGAAAAGAAATGAAACCTTATCTATTCCCTGAGGAAATATTACTATAATAGAAATCATTTAATCCTTTAGAATATAATATGGTAAATCTCAGCCTGTATCAGATTCAATGGGAAATGCTCAAGGCATTTGTGCTGTTCTAAAGGAGCATCATATATTTAATGTATTAAAGATCATTGCCATTAGTCACCTCTTTGAAGTATCAAATAATTTCCCAGATGTTAATAGAAACATACATTTATTTCCGCTAGTTACAAAAAATTCATTCAAGTTACAATAAAGATTAGAAGCCTGAACCTTCAGCATAAAGGAACAGGGCAAGGAGCTAGTTGCAGACAAGTGCCAGCCAAGTCTGGAAGACCAGAAGGTAGTCACATGTTATGGGCTGATACGATGATTGTAAAAGATGTCACTGAACAGTAGTTGGCCCCGCCCACTTACCCACCTACACACTGTGACAACCTTCCTGTCTAGCAGTGGGACATGTTGATTATCTGAAGAGATGGACCTGTAGGATCTTGAGATGTTGGAATGTCAGGGATCTGGGGAGCTGAAGCACGGTGTGTTTATAAATACTAGCTGGGGAAGTGTGCTCCTGCAACCAGGAACAAGACTCGTCTGTCTGTTTGCTGCTTGGCCAACAATCTTTCAGGATAACTTCCAACCAATTCTGAGGAGAAAATGAAAATCTTGAAAAGAGGAAGAAGAAACAAAACACAACACAACACAAAACAGGATCTCAGAAGAAATGCATTTAATGCCAGGAACAGAAAACAATCTAAAACGGCTCGGCAAAAGCTGCAGCAGGGGAAAATGTGTCAAACAAGAAGAACACACTGGCTTAGTCTCCCGTGGATCGTTTTTCTCTGCCTTCAGCATGCTGCAGCGATCTTGCCTCATTGTCTGGCTCTGGGGCCGGCTCCATTCTTAGCTTGCAATCTTTGTCACAACAACCCTTGGCTCCAATCTGGGCTTCTTCAGCACTCAGAAAGGACATTAGCTCAGAGATGCTGTCTCTTAGCTTCTCCTGGGTTTCCTACTGCCACGATCCAAGGCTAAGCCAGGTTCATTATGGTCCTAATTTAGGCAGAGTCACTGCGGCCCAAGCAACACCAGATACCTATGGTTCTGATTTTCTTGGCCATAATTTCCAAAATTCTACTGGAGCCTGGAAAAGACATGACATGAATTAGGCATCTTCATTTGAAAAATACAAGGAGCTTAGCAGGTAATCCATAGGTGTGTTATAGCTGCACCCCCAGAAGTAAAACAAACAAGTGTCTGACAAGCGCTGGAAAAAGTTGCCAGTGCAAGCAGTCCCATTCCCACGCGGTGGGGATAAATGGCCTTCAGCTCCCTTTCTAAGAAGGCTTAAGATGTTGTGTGTGCAGAAAAGAAGCAGCAGGCAGGACCACAAAGCTAACTGTACAGTGAATGATCCCAGCCACATTCTTCCTGTCAACTGAGTGATTGGAAGGGATCGTGGCAAAGCCTGGGAGGATTTTATGCTTTGGAGATTATTCCATAGAATGGGAAAAAAAGACTTAGGAAAATGAGAAAAATAGCACAATTCGAAGAGCATTTTAGCTCAGAAACATTTGCAGAGGGCACATAGTTATTTTTTATTTATCATTCTGTTCATGATATGATGTTAATAATATGCATATATTTAATTACTAGACTACTTACTTTAAAATAATTTCCCTCAGGAAGCTAAGAACTTAACTTTTGTTGTGAGAATGCAATCGAACTTCCACTCAGCCGCTCACGAGGCCAGCACCCTAACAGCTGGCGCTTCTGAGGCGTCTCCACCGTGAAGCAGAAACACCTTGGCGGAGGAGATGGCTCCCTGGCTAAAAGCGCTTACCATGCAATGACAACCCAAGTTTGGATCCCTGGAACCCATTCATGAAACCCTGACACAGTAGCACGTGCCTGTAATCTCAGCACTCAATAGGGCAATGGCAGATGGAAAGAGGAGACTCTTGGACACTCAAGTGCTAGCTGGCCTAGTATAGTGTGCTGATAAAACTGGAGAGACCCTGCCTTGAGCAAGGCGGAAGGGTGAGACCTCACACTGAGGTTGACCTCCAGCCTGCACAGGGGCACCATGGCCAGCAGGCACCCTCCCACATGAGGGCATGCACATCCACTCCCCCACACTAAATAATGAGTAGACATCTAAAAAAGAGGAAAACAAAATAGACAGACCAATAGCACATAGCCTATGTTGCATTAGGTCCACGCAGTATTCTTACTGTTTATATTCGATCCAGCCCCATGCTGGCAGCTCCATGAGATGTATAGTTGAGATCATCTGTTTTCATACTTTCTAAGGATTTTAAAATTATATAGTTATAAGCGTCTTCCCTATGAGTATATGTGTGTGCTACCATGAATGTGTCTGGTACTCACAGGAGACCAGAAGACCGATTCTGTCACCTGGAAACTCCTACAGCTGCTGGGAACCAAACCTTGGTCCCTGGCCCATGTAGCAAGTGCTCTTAAACACAAAACCATTGTTCCCGCCCCTCCTTTAAAAAAAAAATCTCCTTTCATGCTTTAACATTTAAACACTGACTCAAACAAAGTTCAGAGTTACAAATACCAATAAACAAAGCCCTGTGGCTGGAACCCGCTGCACACAGTCGTTCATATTGCAAATAGCCAGCCTTGTTTTTTCATTATGATTTGAAGAATAAAATAGGTAGAAATCTGATTGCAAATCTAGCCATCTAGATAAGATTTAGCCATCACTTCTATTTTGAGTTCATATCCTTCAACTTGAGGGTATCATGATATGTGAGTTTCATATTTGAAATGGTGACAAACTGTTGATTCTTGGTCGCAGTTCCTTCAAACGTTAAGTTCCTAAGGAGGCATCTCTTTAAAAAGTAGTCGTGGTGGCATGCCACGTACTGTCATTATTTAAAAACTGTGACATTCTGACAGTGTGTCAGAAAAAATGGTAGCTGTGTGAAATTTACATGCCCAAGTTTGCAACTAAACTAATTTTGTCGGGGAATATTTTATAATCACGAAAATAAAAGAAGCTGCATAATGCAAGAGAAATGAGCTGTATGCGTGCTCCCGGACCACGTGTCTTAGTGCTTTTGCCATGTAGCTTCGATGGCATTATTTTGTAATAAATATAATTTATTTTAGAAATAGAGATGGGGTGAGATTGTTTTTAAAGATTTACCGTCATTTGGGAACCTGTAAACATATCACTTGAGAATCATTTTCATGTTCATTTGCTGACTTTACAAGAGGATCAGCGAATCAACAACGTTCAGACACTCCCCTCTGCGGACTTCTGTGTTCTATTTATAGCAGAGGAAGACCGTTCTTCATTTCTTCCTGCCTGTGTAAAGTCAGTTCTTCTAAAATTGGGCTTACAAAGAAAAGCAAAACACCGAAGTAGAGTAGGTAGATTTTAAGTGTTTTGACTTAGTTTCTGTTAAACAGTTTGGGTAGGATGATTATTCTACATGGCTAACTGCAGAGTTCCGGGGTTTGTCTAAAGAGCAGCCCGTTTTGCGTTCCTGTGTAACACACTAAGAAGATTCTTCAGTAAGGAGAATGCTGTTTTTATGAACAACATCGTTGAAGTATTAGGAATTTTGTATATTTTGGGCCTGAGTTCCCTAGTCCTCTAAAGGGCAGGAGTTCACTATGGTTGATTTGATCTCCTAGTGATTGTGTCGGGCTGGCAATGTGATCTCCTAGTGATTGTGTCGGGCTGGCAATGTGTGCATCCTTCAGTTAGCTGCACAGCTATGGTCAACAGCCTAGACCCCGTAGCTGAAAGACTTTCATGGTTGGATGTGTTTGAATGGTCTCTTAGGAAACCACCTGCATGGGCCATGCCATTCAAGAAAGACATTTCAGCTTTATGCAGTTATTCTGAAGCATAAAGGTGATGGAAAACATACCTTTGTGTATAAATTAAGTAGCTGTGACTCGCGGGTAAGCCACTTAACCTGTCTGGGCCTCAGTTTCTCATCTATAAAATAAAGACATTGCTGTCCTCTCTGGCGAGCTCACAGGATTTTTAAATGAGACAAGAGGATCAATGTGAAAATGCGTCCATAAATATAAAGAATGTCAGTGATAGGGCCTGTGACTGGGGGAGATGGTCCTTATGCAAGCATAAGGGCCGGAGTTTAACTAGCACACATGTCGAACCCAGTCTAGTCACTGGTGATTTTGCTCACACACTGGGGAGGCAGAAGCAGAAGGATACCCAAGGCTTATGGGCCAGTCGGTCTAGCCATGAGATAAAGGATGAATGAGAACCATTACCGGTGTAAAGTCCTGGCATCCACACAAATGTACACACTCATGCATCCACCTGCACAAAAATAAGTGCACAGACAGCAATAAGGCCTGCACAAGGTCATACATACATCTCGCTGATGGCCTATAGTGAAGAACTCCAGCAGAATGAAGCACACTGATTCTGCTAAAGGGAAGCAGAGTAGCATTACATATGGGCAATTGAGAGCTGGAAGTCAATATAGAACTTACAGATATTTCTAAGTTATTGAAATAGATTTGTGATGACAAGAGAGAAAGCTATGTACTCCTTCCAATATTCAGTAACATTCTACTATGTTGGCAAAGTCCGTGTTGGGTAGAATGCCCTTTTTATTCTAAGAGCGAGCTACCAGAGTAAGAAAATATGGCTGCATTGCTATGGAGACCTCAGTTAGGAAGACACAGTTGCTACACTAGAAAGGCCTGCCTCCTGCGTGGAAGTGTTTCTGTAGATGGAAGAATTAGGCATAGGGGTACAGTAGGTGCTGGGTAGATTTTTGCTGTCAGGACTGAATGAATAGCACTTGCTGTGATCTGGATCCCAATTTTGCATCTGTGCTCATGTAGCTTGAGGATTTATCTTCTTCTCTGTTCATGTCATGGGATTATTGTCTCCTGTAATGTCCTTTGTAAAATTGAGTTTTGGATGATGACCTGGCTTTGCTCCTCTGGAGTTGATCTTACTTTTGAAGAAGGCATATAATACTTTTTGTATAGTATAAACTTCTCCTTGATGACTATTGATCTACAGCCTTCTTTTCTTTGGATGCGTATCAGTACAACACTGATCTCACAGAATAAACTGGGGAAGATTTCTTTCTCTTGAAATTTCTGGATGTACAGATATACAGAACTGACCTTGTTTGGTGTGGGTTTTTTTTCTTATTCTGTGTGGTAGTGTGTCACCCTGTAACTCAGGACAGCCTGGAACTTACTGTGTAGCCCAGCTTTGCCTTGCGCTTACGGCAATGCCTCTGCCTCCTGAGAACTGGGGTGACTGGCATGAACCCCATTCCCAGCTGTTTAGTTTTTCTTTAGTGTTTTTGTGGGTTTCAACAGTGAGCTGCTTCTTAACCTGGAGCTTTCTTAATGGGGAGAGTTTAAATTACGAATCCAAGTAGTTTAATTCTAAATTTACCAAGGCATACAGCACATAATACAGTATGAGCCAAAGTTATTTCTCCGTGATTTTGGCGGTTTGATGTTTCTATGGAATTATTCATTTCATGGACATTTTCAAATATATAGGCATAAATTGTTGGCAACAGTCTTAGAAGAGCTTTTGATTGTAAACTCTGAAGTGATGTTGTGGCTTCCATTCTTTTTTGAGAGACAAACTCACTGTGAAGCCCTGGGTCGCCTGTAGACCAGGCTAGTTTCAAACTCACAAAGACCCAGCTGTCTTCATATCTGGGATGCCGGGATTGTGCTAATACAGTTGGCTTTGTGATTCCTAGCCTTAATATGGCTGTTCGCCTGTTCTATTTTCATGGTTGTCTGGCAGGGACTCTGCCAGAATTTTCTCAGATAACCAACTTTTGGTTTCATCGATTTTCTCTATTTGTCTCTCTTTCCTATTTTATCCACTTCTGGCCCCATCTTCCACACTGCCTTGTTTTACCTTGCTGTGGGATTCTTTTGCCCACTCTTTTTAGTTATTTAAGGTAGTATTTGGCTTAAGACACTGTCCAAAATTAGCATCTTAACTGCTGTTCATTAATTTTATAGGCTATGATTTCATTCCAACTCAGTTTCAAATGCTTTTAGAGCACTGACGAGAGAGAGTACCTGTGAGCTGACTGCCATGTCCACGCTATCACAGTTACTACATCACTACTGTCACATGGTGTCACAGCACCATGCCCTACACCTCACCTTCATAACAATACAAATTAACATAATGAAATAAAATCAGTTTCAATTTTTCTTTTGGTTTGCTTTTGATCCACAGATATTGAAAGGTGTATAAATGCCTTTCTTCCCTAACTGTTTCAAGATTTTATCATATGTCTTTGTGTGAATAATTTCTGGGTTGGTTGGGGGGGAGTCATAAGAAATCAGTTGTATGATTGAATGCCTTCTAAATTTATTGAAATTTATTTAATAGCATATGATATAGTACATAAAACCACAATCATAAGTAAATAATTCATGTAGTCTGTTTTTGACTTTTATATAGATGCACTGAGATGGTGCCTCTCAGCTCTCGTATGTCTTTGTTGATTTTCTGTATACTGTTTTTCATTCAACTATTGAGATTACTGAAATTGGCTACAAATGACATTTGTTTCTCCTTGTCAGTCTGTTAGATTTTTTTTTTAAAAAAATTTATTGACTGCATGACTATTTAGGGTTGCTATGTCTTCTTCATAAACTGACCACTTTACCATTAGAAAATGGCAGTCTTTATCTTTACAAATATTAGTTGCTTCAGAATCTAATTTGTCTCAAATTTTCTGTATATTGGTATTAGCTTTTGTATCTTTTACTTTTCTCACAATTTAACTTATTCATGTCACTCTATTTATAGTGACTATTTTAAATAGCTTGTATGCTTTTTTAAGTCAAATAGGGCAGTCTCTGCTTTTAGTTGGAATATTTGGATTATTTATATTTAGTGTGTTTCTCTTATATGGTTAGGCTCAAATTTATCTTCTTGTTGTCCAACTTACTCTGTTTTCACTTTTTACTTTTGTACCTTATTTTAGATTATCTTTAAAACAGTATTATTAACATATACTGACTGTACAAAATTGTTTCATTGTGACATTTTCATACATATATGTATGAAATTATATAACATACTTTAATTATAATCACCTCAATTACCCTCTTTTATCCTCTTTTTCCTAATGTCTTATCCTGCTTGTGTGTTCATGTATGTGTTCACACACACTCGTGTGGTTTGCACATGTGTGTGTATATATGCCTGTGTGTGAAGGCCAGAGAACAGCTTCATGTGTCATTCTGTGTGCATTTTCCACCTTGCTTTTTTTTTAAGACAGGGCTATTTCTTGGTCTGTGAAGCTCCTGTCTAACAGTTCCCAGGGGTCTAGCTATCTTTGCAGTTCCCATGAGTATAAAGACATGACATTATACCCAACTTTTCTACATGGGTTATGGGGATCAAACTCAGGTCTTTATGTGAAAATTATTTCACCAACTTACCTCCCCAGACTAGTTATTTCTTTTAAATGAGTTTATTTAATCTTCTTCTCTTGGTGTATAACTACAGCTCATTTTATTGTTGTTACCTTAGGGGTTATATTATCCATCTTTAATTTACCACTGTGTATCTTTTAGTGACACAATGCTCATGTGTTTTAGCATGAGAACTTTGCCAGAACTATACCTTACATTTTTCTTTTCTTTTTTTTTGCTGATGTCATACATTTTATTGTTGTTTTAAGTATAAACTTTACATACATTATTACAGGTTTTTGGCTAAGAATTCTTTAAATATTTCTGACCTCTTAATTTTTAAATATTGTATTACATACATGTGGATATTTTACCTGCTGGTATGTCTGTGTGCCATGTAAGTGCAGTGTCGTAGAGCCCAGGAAAGATGTGAAACTCCTGGAGCTGGCAATACAACAGGTCGTGAGCCTCTGTGTGGGTGCTGGCTACCTAACGAGCACTTCCTACCTCTCCCGGGCTCCAAATGTGTGTCTGTATAACTCGACATGTTTCCACAGGCTGACAAAGCTCCCTGTTTGATTTAAGACCCTAACTTCCTTCCTCACCGTGTTGTGTCGGTTGTTTCTGCTGCTTGTCTTCACGTCTGCTTGCTCCCCTTGCATCCCCGCTACATCTGACAGCTGCTCGTTTTATCCACCGTATTTTCCTCCTGACACATTGTAGTTTCTATCTTTAGAAATTTTCCTTGGTTCTTTTTTTTAATACTGTTCATTTCACTACTTTGTTTTTTGACCCAACAGGATGTACTTACATCACTATTTAAATGTTTAATTTTTTCCAGTTAATTCTAGCACCTCTGTGTTGGGAGCCTGTTTGATGTTTCTTTTTTCTTCTTCTTCCTCTTTTGGAGTCATAATTTCCTGTTTCTTTCATGACTGGTAAGTTTTTTAAAATTATATTTAGAATAATACAAGGCTGACCTTAGGTGCTGACCTTAGATGGTCACCGACTTTTCTCCCCCGGTTCCTTGTAGGCAAGGATGCACTTACATCTGTCCTACCTTATACTTTATGCCAAGGAAAACCATTGGTCTTAGCGTCCCGAGTTTTCCCCCTCTTTGGTTGAAGTGGCTCTGTGTGGCATCTTGGCTCCTCAGGAACTGTTCTGCCAGCCTTCTCTGGGGTGTTCCTGCCACCTCACCCTGTGCTGATGAATACCCTGCTCATCTGGAATTGTTTTTGTTGATTAATGCTTTGACTTTTGGGGGGGTCTCCCCTGAATTCTGCAAGTCTTCAGAGTTCTATTCTAATAAATGTTCCTGCTTGCTGAGGAATGCTTCAAGCTAGAACAGTCTGTGGGGTTATCTGTACACATCATATATAATGATAACTGATTTGATGCAGCCAATATTCACTGTCTTAAAATCTTTATTTCAAGCAATTTTTCTGTTTTCTCATTGTTTGAAGTAGAAAAGAAAATCAGGTAAATGACACTATGTGTAGACCGTGGAGACTTCTGACTCCATCACCGTCATGTTGGTTCTGGACACATTTTCCTTTGCATCCCGAATAACCATTGTACAGTTTCCAGGGATGATAGGAGCCACATTATTTGAGCCTTGGTTTTGACAGGAAAAAAAATCATAGTTAAAATGTGCAATTTGTTCACTTAAGTGCAGATAAGCTAGGGCATTTTGGAATGGAGCCAAGGGGCCAGCTCTGCCCGGGAATTTTGGTGATTGTTACTGGGAATGTTTATCACAGTCAGTGTTAACAGCCCAGCTGAAGAACATTTGAAAATTTATTTCACCGACTTCCACCAGTTGATCAGGACAGCTTGTGAGGAGCCAAGGCGATTGATGAAGAATCAGGTGACCACTGGGCAGGCCTCGCACACCTCAGACGTGATTGCTGCAGCCTCACATTTGTGTCCTGAGGATCAGTGAGAGGCTCTGATCCCAGCCCCACATGTCCGAGTGAGGTGGCCGGGGAGCCCCTGAGTTGGTACCTGTGTTCTCGAGAGGTGACCTGCCACCCGCGAAGGGGTGCTTCTCCACCAGAATTCCCTCCTCGTCAACTCCATTCATTCTCTAACTTCATCTCTTGTAGGATGCTTGTAGAATGTTGAAATGGAACATTGTACACAGGGAATACATTTTAATATCTGTTTCTGAACTTTTTTTTGTTCTTAGCCTGTTTCTTTATTGTTCTCAGGAATGTCTCCTCCCAGGGGTTGGCAGTCATTAAATCGTGCAGATCGGGTTCAGTCTTCTTTCCTTCCGTGCATGGGAACAGTGTCTGACTCAGAGGCCGTCAGCACCAGGTCATCACACTGCAGAATCACATTGCTCATCTAGGCTTGGGGCTGCAGTGTGGCAGAGCCCATTCCCGGCATGCCCACGGCGCTGGAGTCAGTCCTAGTCTTGTGAAGTAAGGGTGTGGTCACTCATACAGCAGCGACCTGGTTAATTTTGTGCTCAGTGCATGGCTGCCTTCTGTCTAGGCAGTTCCTTTGGCAATAGATGGTAAAAGCCAGCCCTGTTTCCTTTCCCAGAGTTACTGGGTCAACAAAGAAGTGCCTCTTAGTTTATATGTTCTGGGATTTTTCACAAAAAGAGGTGGATACGTTTTTCACAAGGTGGGTGCATCCGGTTTGATTTCCCGTCTTGGGTTCAGGCCTTGGGGAGTCTGACTCTTCCCCCACTTTGACTGAGCATTTGTCCTAGCCCATCCTTCCCTTTGGTGCCGGCTGCACCTCCATTCTGCCTCTTCTCCTGTCTTCACCTGTGTTTTGAGGCTTTTACTCCCCCTGGTGGCTCCTGTCATGAGTCAGGGCTGAGTCCTGTCCAGGGCGTCTTTCACTCATTTATGTCCCAGAGAGGCTCCACAGGCAGCAGTGTTTATGTCCCAAATCTGAAGCCATCTTCAAGGTAGGTATTTCATAGTTTTCAGGAAGTCATTTCTTTCTCTAAAAGTTTGCCTGGGGAAGCTGGCTAATTTAGGATATATAGAAGAAACATTCTGGGTTTTTGAATACTAAATGTAATTGGTTTAATTACAAATCATTTGCTATAAAAAGTTGGGTTCTCATCCATAATGAAGAAAGTTTCTTCCATCCTCCTAAAATAGAACTAATTGTGTCACAAAAAAAGAAACCAAAATGTTTGCATTGAGAAAAAAATCCATAAAATGTTTGAAATTGATAGTTTGATGAGGCAAATCCATTAACTAGATGACTTCAAAATACATTCAATTTGCCAATGCTTAGAGACAAGGGGTACTCAGTACCATTACATTTTTGTGGCTTCTTCTACATAAAAGAATTTGAGTCATTTAAATCTCAAACATTGTCAGTTTCTATCTTCACTTTTATAGTTTTGCATTTATTTGAAGTATAAACTTCTCTCATTTTTTTTCTTTTCCTTCCTCCCACTGAGGTGAATTAGAGGATGGATGTGAATGTCTCGTGACTTCTGTGTTTGTTTTTCACCTGGAAATAGTTCATTTGATAGAGTCTTAAGAAACAGTCTTATCACAAGAGCTTCTGAGTAAATTGGGAGCATGGGGACTTTGGGAGAGGTTTGAAGGGGAGGGAAGAGGCAGGGAGAGGAGAAGAGAAAAATGTAGAACTCAATAAAAATCAAAAAAAAGAGAAAGAAACAGTCTTATCTGAAATCTTTAGAGTGCTACTTCCTGTTAGCAATAGTTAATGGAATTGATATTTATTTTCCTGTCTGAATTTTGAAGACACACTGTCTCTCACCAGCTAACACTGAAATCTCAGAGCTAGAGAAGGTTTCAGTTTCCCATTCTTCTCTTGAACCCTAGAGCTGAGAGTCCAGTTTTGTTTTTGAAGTCCCTCGTCTGCCACCCAGCTTTGCTTGCTGCTTCTCAAACCTGCACAATCTTTGTTAATTAATGGGTTGCTGTGGTTTCTTGTGTGCCACCCACTAGGACAGGACATGGCCTCCCCAAGTGGCATCAGAGAAAGGGGTGGGATGTGGGAGGTACTCAGGTCATGTGGGTGCAGCGCCCAGAGGGTTGTGGCACCACTGTCTCTCAAGCTTTCTGCTGCTGGCCCCTCGTGTGAGCAGTTTGCTGCAATAAATGCTCTCTGCAAAGCCGTCGCGTTCCTCTCCACAAGCCCAAGAATCAGGGTGATCTCCCTTAGACAGGAACCCCCAGAATGGTTAGTTTTGTTACAGTAACATACTGGACCAGTGCATGGCCATTCATGAGAGGATCTTGTGACCCAAGCATAATATGGTCACATTTCTTTTTAATACCAAACACACACACACGCACGCACGCACGCACGCACACACACACACACATACACACACACACACACATGGCTCTCACTTGATCTCTGTATCACACTACTGACTAGTCATTTTACAGTACTTTATAGAACATGAACTTAGCTCAGTAACTCACCGTGTTCCTGCAGGGCCACCCAGTCCAGTCCCGGTTACCAACAGTACTAAGCCTTTGCTCTACTCAGCCATTGCCAGAATATACAACCGTGAGCATTTTTAAAAGCCTATTAAAAATTTTCCAAATGAAGTCTGTTTTCACACTCTTCCCAGAAAGGGAAGGAAAACGAACATTCATCAGTCACACTTTTAGCCGGGTTGCTAAGAAATAAAATATTAAGAGTAAAATGCCCCGATACTATAAAAGTCTGGACATGATTTTTGAGGGTGTTGAGCAAGGGGTCATTTTATAAGTTCATATAGTGACATTCTGTTTTAAGTATCCTTTCTTAGATGTTCACATGAACTCACAGCAAAAGAAAAGCGAAACTAAATACAACTGCTTCCGTGCGAAGTGTGCTTATTTTTGTTCTGTTCACATATACCTGGGTCTAGACGGGTGGTTCTCAGCCTTCCTGATGATGTGATCCTTTATACCATTCCTCATGCTGCGGTGACCCCCAAGCCTAAAATTTTCATTCTGACTTCGTAACTGTATGAATAGTTGTGTAAATATCTATTTTCTAATCTTAGGTGAGCCCTATGAAAGAGCCGTTTGACCCCAAAGGGGTCATGACCCATAAGTTGAGAGCCACTGCTCCAGAGATGGTGGATTCACTGCCACATTTTTGAAGTCAGTAACCCAAAGTCTTCTCTCTTCCTTTGCAAAGTGGGACACTCAGCGTTAGATTTTGAAGGCAAGTGAGGGGTTAAAGATTCAAACATTCCTACTTTCTCTTTTTAAAACAGAGAACTGGGAAAGATAGTGGGGTAGAAAAGGGCAAAGTAAATTCCCATCTGCTGTTTTTCAAAGTGGCCTGGCGAGAACCTCTGGG
The DNA here is from genome assembly GCA_028555095.1 of Dicrostonyx torquatus. NCBI lineage: Eukaryota > Metazoa > Chordata > Mammalia > Rodentia > Cricetidae > Dicrostonyx > Dicrostonyx torquatus. The sequence continues at coordinate 7,282,249 of JAQHUG010000014.1, read as the reverse complement.
GTTACTTGTTAAAACATCATTTCTGTGTTACTGCATCAAAGAAGATGCAGCATGGATTATGTGCTCATGTGCACAGCAAGGCCCTCCCTGGTTTATGTGACCATGTGCACAGCACTGCCCCTCGCTGGTTTATGTGACTGTGTGCACAGCACTGCCCCTCACTGGTTTATGTGACCATGTGCACAGCACTGCCCCTTGCTGGTTTATGTGACCATGTGCACAGCACTGCCCCTCACTGGTTTATGTGACTGTGTGCACAGCACTGCCCCTCACTGGTTTGTGTGACTGTTTGCACAGCACTGCCCCTCGCTGGTTTATGTTTCCATGTGCACAGCACTGTCCCTCCCTGGTTTATGTGTCCGTGTGCACAGCACTGCCCCTCCCTGGTTTATGTGTCCATGTGCACAGCACTGTCCCTCCCTGGTTTATGTGACCGTGTGCACAGCACTGCCCCTCGCTGGTTTATGTGACCATGTGCACAGCACTGCCCCTCACTGGTTTATGTGACTGTGTGCACAGCACTGCCCCTCACTGGTTTATGTGTCCATGTGCACAACACTGCCCCTCGCTGGTTTGTGTGTCCGTGTGCACAGCACTGTCCCTCGCTGGTTTATGTGACCGTGTGCACAGCACTGCCCCTCGCTGGTTTATGTGACCGTGTGCACAGCACTGAACCTCGCTGGTTTATGTGTCCATGTTCACAGCACTGCCCCTTGCTGGTTTATGTGTCCATGTGCACAGCACTGCCCCTCGCTGGTTTATGTGTCCATGTGCACAGCAAGGCCTATGCTGGCTCACAGTCTTTATGTACACTATTGTCCCTGCCCTTTGCTGCCTTTTCTCTCTACTGAAGTCATCAAAATCTTTGAGTTTTTAACTCTTCTTGTTTCTACTGTTTTAACATATGTTCTTAAAATAGTGACTTTATGTTTTCTGCTTATGCCCACTACCAACTGCATAGCTGGAACTCAGTAAATATTTTAATACTAAGCGTTGAATTGGCTGAATGATTTATGTATTAGCAATTTTATAATTTTTACAGTGTCAAAACTTTATATGTGAGTTCTTGGTAATTCCTAATATTGTCTGTATTAGCTGCATTTATAACCACATTATCGACTTGATAGTGTTTCCTCATTATACCTATAGGAGATGAAAAGTTTCTCTAAATAGAATATTAAAGATCGGCTTTTAAAGATCATTTTCTTTCTACTACACTGCCATTCATTCTTCAGACTGTGTGCTGCTTACTTGATCTTCCCCGAGAGTCCAGAGAACTGGAGTGTGTATGAGAAGGAGTCTTAGAATGCAAACGGAATGGCTTCCCCTTAGCAGGCCTGGTTATTGCTGCTCCAAGCAGAGGCTGTAGTATATACACAGGGCAGTGCTCACCACTGGGTCTCCAGGGGTGTCTCCTGCTTGCTAACACATTGTGCTGGTTTCTGCCTTTATGGCAAACCGGATTTATAGATGTCTGTAATTATAATACATATCTTTAATTCAGTGACTTCAGGGTGATTTTCTGCCTCGTCTCTTCATGTCACTGAATCTCATGCTATGTTAAAGCTGACTGTAAAGCAGGTTTGGGGAAAACTGCAGTTTTCAGTAATTGGATTCTATGGAAAAGAATGTAGCCACCAATTGTGCACCACGTTTCCTCCATTTCTGCTGAGGAACCGTTAGCAGCCCTTGGTGGAAGTGCCCTAGTGGCTTTTCTCCATCTCCAGCTTGTCAGAGCCTCATGCCTCCCTCAGTATTAGACCTTCGAGTTCCTTCCAGTGTCTTTCTGATGTCTGCCTTCTCATCCCGCCTTCCCACCTCATGTTAAGCTATTTTGCAACATACTAAGTTGGTGATGTTTGCGGTGTGTGTTGCTTTGGAGGTGGCTCTTGCTGAATGCGCTCTGTGATGGAGGTTTCCGGTTGTTCCTCTGGCGTGGTGTGCACATTCCAAAGCAAAAAGGGGAAAATCCGAGTTTCCCAGAAATAAAGGTCAAGAGCCATGGAGCAACTATTTTATTATTTGCTTTCCAAACAGAGGGAGTATGATTTATGTTGGCGAGGAGCTTATGTCATAGTTGCGCAGGTGCTGCTGTGGAGTGTGACCCCCGTCTAATCCCCATAACGACACCGGGGCAGTGACCACATTAGCTTTGTAGTTACCGATGGCCTTCCCAGGGGCCTCCTGGTGTTTGAACCCAGCCACCTGGCTAGCAGGCCAGCCAGGGCCTGATGCAAGCATATTGTTTTCTCAGCTCAGCCTGAAATACATTTTGTAATGCATATCTTTAATGAGGCAGTGTTTATGTGGTTTCATCTGAAGTCTCCTATCAGCTCTTGCTTTCTTCATCATGAGTTTTCGTATCCAATGATATTATCTCCCTCTTTTCCCTGTTGACAGATATGTTATCACAATTATTTACCTTAGAAATCTATGGCTTTGTTCAGAGCAATGAATAAGTTCCTTGATATTTAGTAAGTTCTTTGATATTTAAAGAATAAGTCTGTGGCTAATTTTTTAAAATTATTTTTATGGTCTTAAGAAATTTATTTTTTGTAAGATTTATTTAGTTTTTAAATGTGTGAGTGTTGGACTTAAATGGTAAGATTTATTTATTTTTATTTTATGAGTGCTTTCAGTTCATGTACATAGATGCACTGTGTGTATGCTTGGTGCCCATGGTGGTCAGAAGAGGGTGCTGGATCCCTTGTTACTGGAGTTACAGTTTGTGAGCCACGCGTGGATACTAGGAACCCAACCATGGGTCCTCTGCAAGAACAAATGCTCCTGACTATGAAGCCACATTTTTTGTTGTTGTTGTTTCAATGTTTTGTTACCTCCTCTTAAAAATTAATGACAGTAAATATTTTCTAATTACCATCCAGTTATTTTATAGTTCATTCTGATTTGCAGCATTTTCAAGGTCTATGAAAGTTCTATTATTTTTGTATGTTATAAACTATAAAGACATAACCTAAATATTAGCTTCATTTAAAATCTATAAATGACCTTTATAATTTGGTAGGCATGGTATCTATGCATTGGTTAACAAATTTAAGTTAAAGTCAAGAACTAAGACCGAAGCCAAACTGAATTTGGATCTCAGTTCCATCATATTCCAGCTCGAGGATTCTGAATTAACCTGTTGGTGGCTCATCTCTCCCAAAGGTGGGGTATTACAATAGTGTCAGTTTCAGAGATGTGATAATTGAATTAATATTTGCAAAGCCCTATATAAATGTTTGTCGAAGTTTACCTTTCCCAAGCGAATGATCTCCATTGACAAGTGTTGGCTCAGTCACATGGGCGCAAAGGCGATCACAATTCTATGAGAAGTCATCAGCTCTGTCTTATGCCCTTTGGAACTGATGCTGAGTGAATGGGATTGGCCAGCCATGAAAACCAACCCCTCTTTGAGATGGCCTGCCGGACAGAGTAGAAATGGGTTCCGTAGTGGAAGAAGATAAAAGTTCAAGATAAGTTGCCTTTGTTTTTTCTCTCACAATAGCCATGGGCACCTTTCAAATTTCCATTAGGTGATGACAACGTAATTATACAGTAAAATATTCTGTCTCTAGCTATCCTTTGTGTGCCTGTAAGTCATCTCCGAAGAGTCTCAGCTTGGAAAGGCTGCCTTTGGCTATGTGTTTAGTGTGATTTCTCTGAAAAAAATATGCATGAATAAACAAGCCTTCAAACAGAAATAATTAATATTTATCACTTAGTGAAAGCTGCAGCAAATATAACTTTGAGGTGACAGGAGACAGCTGATCTAAGACAAGGTACCATGTGTTCAGAGCAGGAGGCGGACACTGACTCACAGATCTGTGTTTGAAGATGTGTGAGGTGGAGGGACCTTAATCGCAGGGAAGACTACTGGTTCCCCCCGTCATTCATGGGTTGTGAGTATTTGCCAAGGAGTCCCCTCTGGAGGGCAGTGCAGTACCACAGTTGTTGTTGGAGCAGCCGATCCCTCAAATGTTCCAGAAATTCACTTTAAAGTTTCTTGGCTTTGTGATATGTGAGTCACCCGTGCCTTAAATACTGCAAAGGGAACGTGAAGGTCTAAGTCAAGGCTCTTGTGGCAAAGGCTGGTGTGCTGGGCTGGGGAGCTGGACTTCAAAGCTCTGCCAAGAAAGGGGGTTTGCATAACCAAGTGGAGAGGCTGGAGGGCAGGTCTGCCCCTGCTTGGTCTGGTTACTTTTATGTTTCCATGGTGCAACCCTTGCTTTTGTATCTGTCTTCCTCAAAAATACCCCTCTGCATGTCATAAGAAAGTTAAGGATAGCCTGTCCAGGGTCTTGCAGAAGGTCAACCCTGTGCCAACAAATCAGAAAAATGTTTTGAGAAATATTTCACTTTTATGAGCAACTAATCCTCATAGTTATTGGGTTTGTCGTAGCATCTAAAGTTTCTCCCGTAGCCACACCAAACTTCACATGCTATTGTATTACAAATCCAAGACTTTATGTAATCAAACTGAAGGAAGAATGCTTAATTAGCAATACATGACCCTCCACGGCAGCTGTTTTCATGGATGTCATCCTATGGAGAGGCCTTTACACAACAGAAAGACCTGAGATGCAGCCATGTTTCTGGAGTAAAATAGCATGAGGCTTCCTCCTCCCCCAGAATCCCAAAGCCTGAGCGATTTCAGCAAGGACATTGTGGAAGGAAAACCTCAGATCTTACAGCTCTGAGAACCACAAGTGTGAAGGTTGTGAAAGACCTTTTTGGTAAGCAAAACAAATGCTTTTTTCAGCCCTAAATCATGATATAGTCATATTAAACCTAAAAGAATCAGAAAACATTAAGTAAATAACCCTTTTCCCGCTTCTGTGCCCTTGAGCATAAAACTAATAATGCCTGTTCTGGCTGCACAATGACCCTGAAGCTACTGTCACAGCCATCTTATTCCCTAAGAGCAAATGAACTCTTTAGCAGTTAGTCAAAGGAAATTGATGACATTATTGGATGCATCTGGGGGACCAGCAACCTCGGACTGAACCACACGAAGCTGACTTTGTACCACGCGCCATAGGAAAGGGGCAGGCCTGTCTCTTTAAAACCTTGAACTGAGCCCTCTGTCATAGTGTAAGGGGCGTGCTTTGCACAGGCATGTGGGGTTTCATTTGTTTTTTCTGATTTAGTGCTTTCTCCACAATCTGAATTCAGCTCACTTGAAGTCTCTCATTCTGACGTTAGTGGATGCACATGCTAAATCCTTTGTCGTTAAATTAAACTTCACGTTTGTTTGGGGCAAATCCTGGGTTGTATATTTTAAGACGATAAAAACACTATATTTAAAAATTTTGCTATAAGACGGAGTTTAGATGAATAACTTAAATAGAAACTTTAGAACTGGTGCTACTCACTGTACTGTGTATAAAGAGCGTTTGCTTCCCTCGCTGGTGAAGGAGTCATGTTAAATATGAGCTCTTATTACTTTTCTCCTCATTTATTATGTTTGCCACTGCATTGTGACCTCACTGTGCCCTTGTAGTTTATGGACTAAAGGCAACCATTTTGTAATAATGAAAATGTGCAGGCAAGCTTTACCACCTTAGAAAAATTTGGTTTTAATATTTGGTTTAAATGAACACAGTTGGTGTTTGTAAAACTACCCCATGATGCTCGAAAGAGAGAAACATTAATTGCAGTTACCATGCAGATCTGGGCTTTTCCAGACTGGTGGACGTGAATCAGCAGACCTGCTTACATTCATTGCAATGGTTTTGATTCACTAAGATGCACTCTGTCCCCACCTCACTCTTTAAAACTTTTAGAAAAGAGACCTAAAAATCAAACCGTTCATACCCGTACTATTATTTGCTTTCTTGTGATTTGTTTTTCTAGTCTAGACCCTAACTGGCTGTTCCACGGCCTTGCTGTGATTTCAGCTAATATCTATAGTCTGACCTCTTGAGAGGCAGTCTCCTGCCCCACTGGAAGTGTTCTTAAGGCAGCTGAGGTGGCCACAGAAGCTCAGCACTTCCATGGAACAAAAACTCTGGTGCACCCTTGTTTCCTTCTTTGAGTCCAGCATTTGAGATCTTTGGGGCTTGGTCCTTAGCTTTGGAAACAAACTGGGCCTCACGTGACCCTGAAGACATGAAGAGCATGTGATGCAAATAACTAAACTGATGAAAACTCTTTGCTTTCTCAGCTGCTCTACAGTAGTCACAGGTCAGTCGCTGGTGATCGTCCTTGGGATAGTAGCTCTTAGATCGTGTGGATTGCACGTAGTCTCAGTGGACTGTGAGCAGAGTGCAGACCTCGACACTCTTGGTCATGCTATTTTTCCTCCATGAGAAGTCAGCTGGGGTGCAGTGGAGCTGCCCGGGGTAACAGCAACTTTCAGAGCCAGTGTCCAACCTCAGTGGAGAATTTGCGAAGCCTGGTGTTAATCTCGCCAGCATCTGGGATCCGGAGATTTTCATTTTCAGCAGAGCACCTAGGTCTAGGGAATACTTCTGGGACTAACATGATCTTGAGAAATTTAGAGAAGAAATTATCTCATTGGTAGCAAAAAGAATAATTCAGTATTAGAAAATGTTAAGGTAAAAATGCATGCGTCTGTACCAGGTTTCTCTGCATATATGTTACAGATGTTAGCTTGGTGTTTCTGTGAAGTGGGAGTGTGTATATCTCTGACTCTTTAGCCTGTTTGGGAGGCTCTTTTCCTCCTATTGGGCTGCCTTACCCAGTCTTAATATTCACCTTGTCTTATTGTATCTTGTTTTGTCCTGTTTGGCTTTCATCTCTTGGAAGCTTCCTCTTTTCTGAAGGGGAAGCCAAAGGGGAGTGGAGCTGGGGGAGAGGGGAGGTGCGGGAGGGCTAGGAGGAATGCAGGAAGGGGAATGTATAACTGGGATGTACTGTGAGAGAAAAATCTATTTTCAATTAAAAAATGAATTTCTCATGACTGACAAAGGTACATTTAAAACCATGACTTCTTTTAATGTTTTTATTGCTTGACAGTTTCATCCATTTATATAAATAAATTCAGTCGTTTTTCTCTCATCCACCCCTTATGTTTTTTATCTCATCCACCCCTTGCTTAGCCCCCTCCCTCTGATTGGGAAAGCACTTTACCCAGCTAGGCCTCACCCTCTGCTTCACCCATTGTTTTTGTGTGTGGCTCACTGAATTAAATTACGTCAGCGTACTGGCCGCTACACCACTGAAGAAAAGGCATCCTTCCCCAAATAAGCAGGAAGCACACCATAGTCTCACATGTTCCTTCTCCATCCATGGTGAAATGCAGGCAGACCCTGTCTTGTGCAAGTCTTGTACAGATGGCCGCAATTGCAGCAAGTTCATGACCACAATGGCTTCATTCCCCATCCTCTGACTCTTGCTTTACTTCAGTTGCCTTTGGCAATGCTCTCTGAGCTTTGGAGATGCGACCCCGCTGTCCGATTCAGAGCACCTACCATGAATTCCTCACTGAAGTGAAGCTTTAGTTTGCTATGGACTGTTGGAAATTACACCGAAAAGGGCACCGGCAGCTGATTTTCTCAGAGATACCGGCTACATACATCTTCAGCCTTGGATCTTCTGAAGGTGAAAATAAACAGTGTGTGACCCTAGGACCTGGGTTGCAGACACACCCCCAGAAGCTTGGTTTGGTAATGGAATGAAATCCCGTTTAGTGACCTTGATCAAGTAAGACATTTTGAAGGAGGCACGTGTCTTGATGGTTGTGTTCTGATTTGTTTGGTGCTAGGCTTTTATATTTAAACATGGACCATAAATCATATCTATAGAGAAACAAAGTAGGTTTGTGGTTCCAGGTTGCGGAATAGGTGGAGAGATTTTATTAAAGTAATTGAAATGTTTTAAACGTGGATTGTAGTGATAGTTACACAATCTGGTTTAAATATAATATTTAATTAAATTAATTTAATTAAATATTTAATTGATTAAGTTTATATGTATATATCAATAAACTTTTAAAATGCACATAAAATAGCTAGAAACGATCTATAGCCATGTTGGCATCGAGTTCAGAAATCCCTCCTAAGGTGTTTACTTATGTTTCAGTTTTTCAGTGTCATGCTAAACTTTGTAAGAAAAGCATCCAGGCAAGCCTTTCCCGTGCCCGCTTCCCTTTCTGACCACTTCATTCTTCACTGTAGCCTCTAGAGGGCAGCACATGTGTTTTGAAAGGAAGGAGCCTGAAGTCTTAACTTGCAGGCCCCTGAGCAGGCAGCCTCTGGTTTCAGGGTCCCACCCTGAGTCCCTTTGCAGCAAGGAGCTTTGCAGAGACAAGCAGGAAGTGGCTCTCTCCTCCCTCTCCTTAGCTCCTCTGTTTCACTCAGATGTGTATACTCTGCAAATATCCCTTGGCCTCTCTGCATCTACGACATATCCAAGTGAAGCTTGGTCGTCAGGGTAGTAGCCAGTTAAAGCATACGACAGAGTTTGTACACAGGGGAGATGTGAATCTGGAGAAATCGTGATGAGTGTCCCTGAAATAATAAAAGTTTATGAAATTACAGTGTGAGCGCTATACTCTGCCCAGACAGAGAAGGGGCCAGAATTCTTTACAATGTGTGAATCTTCAGACATGAAAGCCCCGAGAACTTAAGTTTTGTTGTCGTTGTTTAAGGAAAGGATTTGTGTGGTTCCCTCCAGGTCACAGTCCACCATTGGGAGAATTCCTCAGAAGGAACCAATTCTGCGGACACATGAAATTCAAATTAATGTCCCACTTACTTATTCCTGATACATTTTTGTAAAAATAAAATATATATTCATAGAGTTAACATTAGCCCTAGAGACGAGACGCATACAATTTTATTTTATATGCAGTTTTAAACAATATCATAATTCATGCCCTAGAGCTCTGGAGGCTAGAGCCTCTGAGATCCAAGTACCAGGGAATGCCCTGCCTGGGTCAGGCTTTTTGGCCCATAGACAGTGCCTCTACTTTCCCCCCTATTTGATGGAATGGAATACCTACTTCTCCAGAGTCTGTTTGAGAAGGATGCCAATCACATTCATGAGAGCCTCACATTCATGGCCTCTGTGATGTGGGACTCCCCTCTATATGCTGTGAATATGTTTTATTATCATTGGTTAATAAAGAAACTGCTTTGTCTTATAGCAAGTCAGAATAGAGCTGTATTGAATGCAGGGAGAAAAGAAGGCAGAGTCAGGCAGGTGTCATGTTGTTGCCGAAGGAGAAAGATGCCAGAACCTTACCAGTAGGCCACAGCCTCATGGTGATACACAGATGAATAGAAATGGGTTAATTTAAGATATAAGAGCTAGCTCAGAATACCCCTAAGCTATTGCCCAAACAGTATTGTAATTAATATGATTTCTGACAATTATTCGGGTCTGGGAACTTAAGAAAGGAATGAGAAATCGCCATTTTTAACCTCAGCATCTTCCAAAGGTCTCCATCTCCTAAAGCTATTGCCTTGAGATTAGATTTCAGCAATTTTTTTGCCTTCTGTACCTATTTTATCAGATTAGCAAAGAAAAAGACATTACCAAACACAGGAAAAAAGCCTCACATATTTTTCATTGGAATTATGAAAGGTTTTCAATATAAACTTTGCATAACATACTTTCTCAATCATGCATCAATTTTTTCTTTTTCTTTTCTCAATATTTTTCAGACCAAAATTTCATAGACTGAATGGCATAAATAATAGAAAAACAATCTCTCAGAATTTGTGGGGCTAGGTAGTGTTAGGTTTAAGAGAGAAAGAAAAGCATTGGAAGGTTCTAGAAGAAGTTGCTGAGCTGAAATCTTCAAGGTCATAGACTTATTATCAACACTGAGAATATAAAGGAGAGATTTTGTTGTTCTTTTGAGATGGGGTTTCTCTGTACCTTTAGAGCCTGTCCTAGAACTCACTCTGTTGACCAGGCTTGACTTATACACATAGTGATCCACCTGTCTCTTCCTCCCGCATGCTGGGATTAAAGGTGTGAGCCACCCGAGCCTGGCACAAAGCAGAAATTTAAAATATGAGAAGGGAAGAGCTTTTCAGTTCCACCAGGCAAGACTGGTGCCATGTCTTAACGTTTCTGTGGGAAGGAGAGGGTCCCACCTTGCTGTAATAAATCTTAGTTATTAAACGGTCTACACTATGAGCCTGTAGCCAGATTACCTTATTCCCAGGCAACACAAATAAAAGGTAGAATCCAGTCCTTGGTGACTGCAAAGCCACAGGGTGGCCTGTTAGCTGATTGTAGCAATACCTAGAGGTGAAAGCAAGACAAAAGGAAGGGTAGCTAGATGGATCAGCTACAACATCCAGAAGGTGTGTGTTCTAGTGGGTACTGGAAGTTAGCATGTCAGGATGCTTGAGTTCTACTGAAGATGACTCTTTTTTCTTTTTATTGAAAATAGATTCTTTTCTCATACACTATATCCTGATAATAGATTCTCCTCCCTCTATTCCTCCCCACTCCCTTCCCCTCTGCTGACCTCTGGATCCAATCTTATTAGAAAAGAACAGGCTTCTAAAAGATAACAGGCAAAAACATGACAAAATAAAATATAATAAGATGAAGCAAAAAAAAAAGTCCCATTGAAGTTGGACATGGCAACCCAAAAGAAGGGACATTGTCCCAAGAACAGGCAATCGTCAGAGACCCACTTGTTCTCATCGTCAAGAGTCCCACTAAAATACTACGCTAAAAACTGTAATACATAGAGGGCCTGTTGCAGACCCATGCCAACCCCGAGTTTGCTGCTTCCGTCTCTGTGCGCTCATCTGTGCCTGACTTCGTTGACTCAGAGGGCTGTGTTCTCCTGGTGTTCTCTGTCTCCCATGCTCTTAAAAACTCCACAGGATTCCCTTAGCACTGAGAGGAGAGATTGGATGGAGACTTTCCATTTTGACTCTTTCTCCAGGTGATGCCTGGCTGTAGGTCTCTATATCTGTTCCCATCCTCTCTGATGACGAGTAGTGTTTGGTTTTACAAACTATCTGGACTATCTAGTCTCTGGTTCTTAGTGACCTAGCAGTGTCAGGTATGGGCTCCTTCCTGTGGAGCTGGTGTTAAGTCAAATCAGACGTTGGTAGGTTACTCCCAAAACATTGTATCACTATTGCCCTAGAATATATTGCAGGCAGGGCAGATTGTTGGTCAAAAATTTTATTACTGGGTTGGTGTCCACCTTTCTCATCTGTAACCTGCAGAGTACCTTCCAGAACCAAAGACACAAGAATGTAGGCCATGTCCGCACCAGCTTGACTTCTCTATGCTCAATGAGTTGTGTGGGTGTTGTCCTTCGCGACAGGAATACTCTGTCATTTTGCAGAGAGCATCTCTTTGTCTTAGCAACAGACTGAGTTGTTTGGGAATTTCCATGGGACCCCCTTGGCCAACAACTCAATTGGATGCAAGCCAGTCCTGCCACTGGAAGCCTTGTTTGGTAACAAGAGATGGCCAGATGAGACTCTGTAGCTCCCATTACTTGGAATCTTTATTATCATCATATTAATATTCCAGGAAGTTTTCCGCTGCATGAGGATTTCACACCACCCTCCAAAGACTGCCAATTCCATTTATCTCTGCCTGCACTCTCTCCCTGCATCCAAACTTCCCCTACACCTAATTCCCCATCACCCCTAGTCTGCCCATAAAATCTATTCTATTTCTTCTACTCATGGAGATCTATGTGTTTCCCATTAGACCCCTCCTTTGACCTCACTTCTCTGGGTCTATGGATTGTGGCTTGGTTATCATTTGCTTAACAACTAATGTCCACTTAGTAAGTGAATATATTCCATGTCCATCCAATTTCATGATGTCATTTTTTTAAACAGCTGAGTCATAGTGCATTGTATAAATATACCACATTTTCTTTATCTATTCATCTGTTGAGGTTGTTTCCAGTTTCTGGCTATTGTGAATAAAGCCACCGTGACCATGCTTGAGCAAATGTCCTCGTGGTTGGATGGAGTGCCCTTTGGTTATATGCCCCAAAGTGGTATAACTTGATCTTGAGGTAGCTCGATTTCCACATTTCTGAGGAACCGCCATATTGATTTCCACAGTGGCTGTACAAGTTTGCACTCCTACCAGCAGTGGAAGAGTGTTCCCCTTGCTCCACATCCTCTCCAGCATAAGCTGTCACTGGTGTTGTTGAACTTAGTCATTCTGACAGGTGTAAGATAGAATCCCAAAGTAGTTGATTTGTATTTTCCTGATGGCTAAGGATGTTGAGCATTTCTTTAATTGTGTCTCTGCCGTCTGAGTTTCCTCTGTTGAGAATTCTCAGTGTAGGTCTTTAGCCCATTTCTTAATTGGATTATATGCCTTTTTGTTTTTGTGTTTTGGTATCTAGTTTCTTTTTTTTTCCTTTTTTTATTGTTAAAAGAAAAATTTACATTTACTCCCCTTGTTACCGGCCCTCCCGCTCCCCCACTACCCCACCACCCTCCCCCTGCCTCCTTAAGATGGGGCAGGATACCCTGCCCTATGGGAAGCCCAAGGCCCTCCCCCCTCCATCTCGGTCTAGGAAGATGTGCATCCATATAGAATAAGTTCCCAAAAAGCCAATACATGCAGAAGAGCTGACTGAGAAGCCAATGATAATGGTATCTAGTTTCTTGAGTTATTTATATACTTTGGATTTTAGTTCTCTATCAGATGTGGAGTTGTTAAGAATCCTTTCCCATTCTGTGGGCTGCTGCTTTGGACAATTGATGGTGTCCTTTACCTTACAGAAACTTTCCAGTTTTATGAGGTCCTGTTTATTAGTTGTTGATCTTTCCAGAAAGTTGTCCTTTGCACCAATGCTTTCAAAGCTATTCCCTACCGTTTCTGCTCATGTAGAAATACAACCTGTATAGACGATAGGAAAAACAAAAACAGTACATGTACAAAGTACAGCTTGTAGGTATGGGTCAGAATTACCTCTAGCATAAAGAACAGTAAGTGTAGGTTGTGGCTGACTTTAGGCAACGGAGTCAATAATGAGTTTTGGTAAAGGAGATTTTTGGTGGCCCTACGATGTAAAAGAGAGGAACTCAAAGTTCTCTTGAGTCGGGGAGGAATATGAAACACATTGAATGAGGAACAACCTGGCATAGTAGGAACTGAACAGGTATTGGGATGTCTCCCTGTGAGTGAGGGAGTGGTGTGTGGCTGCGGAGATAATGAGCCTGAACCACATCTCTGTGAGAGGCTGTGGTTTCTGTCCTGCCTGATCCCGCAGCTGTTCAGTCCCAGATAAACACACAGATGTCTGCATTAATTATAAACTGGTTGGGCTATTAGCTCAGGCTTCTTATTAACTTTTATAATTTTTATTAGCCCATAATTCTTGTCTGTGTTAGCCACGTGGCTTGGTACCTTTTTCAGCGAGGCAGTCACATCTTTCTTCCTCTGTGTCTGAATGATGATGACTGCAGACTGACTCTTTGCTCTTCCCAGAATTCTCCTGTTCTCGTTGCCCCACCTATAGTACCTGACTAGCTACTGGCCAATCGGCGTTTAATTAAAAATAATATAAGTGACAGGATAAAAGACCATTGTCCCACAGCAAGAGGCTTTGATGTGTGTCTAGGTGTGGTAGTGATAGCTTGAAAAACCCAAAGAAGAGCGACATTACCCGACTTAGGTCTTGGCAGGATCATTCTTACTGTCCGAGCACAGTCCCAAGTGAATGCAGGAAGATTTAGGAGGCTGTTGTGCTATAGACTGAAAAAAACAGCTCTTGATGAGGCCTGGAGAAAAGGCTCAGGCACTAGCAGGATTTGCTGTTCTTTTAGAGGACCCTGGTTTGATTCTCAGTACACACAGCAGACAGCTCACATCCCATGCAACTCCAGCTGCAGGAGATCCAGCACCTTCTTCTGGCCTCTGTAAGCACCTGCACACAGATGGTACACACATACACGCACCGCATATGGGCACACACATAATGAAAAATAAAAATTAATCTCATAAAAATCATTGTTGCAACTGAATTTCTGATGTATCTAAATAATACAAAGTAGTGCATTAGATTCGCTGAAGTAGGTGTAGGAGGAAAACTATGTCTTCCTTCAAGGTGGAAGTTTGTAACAATTTTGTCCACAGTGGTTACTGGGTTACTTTAAAGACACTTTTGGAAGCATTAGTATTTCCTCTTTCTTGTTCTATGCAAACTGATTATTTTAAATCATCTAAGTGATTCACACATTTTAAAACATTCTGTTTTTATGTGATGCGTTTATGTGGGTGTGCGCACATGAGTGGAAGTGACCACAGAGACATCGTATCTTCCAGGACCTGGAGGTTGTGTGCTGCCCAATGTGTGTTCTGGGAACCACAGTTGAGTATTTTGAAAGCATTTACATGCTCATAACCCCGAGCTGTCTCTCCAGCCCTTACTTCACGCAGTTTTGAATTAACTATTTCCACCCAAAGACATACATTTTTACATTCGTGAATTCATGAAATACTTGGCAATGTTTTAAAATATGGTAGACTTACACATTTGTGAGTATTGCTAGGTACTTTTTGAAGTACATAGAATTTGTTTGGATACAAGAAAAAGTAAGACGAAAGCAACTTTGGGATTTTGCAACTGCCACATGGGACTCCTTTCTGCTGCGGGGTTGATATGCATGCAGAGGAAAAAGCACAAATACGACCTGCCAGCTGCAGCCTTTCAAGGACAGTGGGTGTCATACAGCACAGCATTGTCAACCTCTTCTGTGTATTTCTGACTTAGAAAAGCATGTCCACAGATATGGAGGGTTTACACGTTGATGACGACCCTCCTAGTTTTGAATCCTTGCTCTGAAACTCACTTTCTAAATATTAGTGTGTTATTTAACCTTCTTGTATATCAGTTTTCTTCTCTGTATAGTAGGGAAATAAATTCATCTACCGCTTAGACATCAATGGTATGACTAACAGTCATAGTATGCAAATTGCTTAACTCACATTTAAGTCATTTTACATGTGTTACTCAAATATCCCAAATGATCAACAAGAGGCTGTTGGTTCAGCTGAATATGATGTGGAGTTGCCGGCAGCAGCTACTGTACTGTACTTCTCAGTGAACGTGGGGTTGCTGCTTTAGGCATTGCCCCTCGTCATCACGCCCTCTCAGCTACTGGTTGAATAAGAGGGAACCCTTATCTGTTGCCATGAAAGTTGCAAGCCAGCTGAAAGCAGCTGTGTGTGGGGTTTATCCTGCAGTCTTTTAGAATACTTTGGGTTTCTTTCCAGCTTGTAAAACTGAAGACAATGAACTTAGATCTGTGCTGGGGAAGGGCGCCCCTTGATTGATTGGCACCAAGTGGCGTAAAATTGAAGACAATGAACTTAGATCTGTGCTGGGGAAGGGCGCCCCTTGATTGACACCAAGTGGTGATTGCAATCTCATCAGTCTCCAGCCTCCCGAAGTTCATATGTGGAGTAAGAGGTATTGAGGGCACTGCACTCCTTTCAGAATGGGGCTGACATGCTCAGGAAGCTGGCATAGGGTCCCAGGTAACATGCTGTACAGTCAGTTATTCCTCCTGCTTCTCAGTTCGTAGTAAAGAATCCTGCTGTAGAACCAACAGACCTGGCTAGACACTTTCCAGCTCTAACTTCAGTGTACCCTTGTCCCTCACGGTTCCTCGAGTTCAGGGAAACTGAGATCTAACATCGTGCGATATAAAAATAGCACGAAGGTTAGAGGAAATAATGTCTATAAAATACATGTCAAGGACATTTCTGATTAAACGATTTCCCCAAGGACTATAGCTAATAAATTATAGTGTTGACGTTTGAAATCACGTGATCCTGTGACTGCATCATTAGTGACTTTTCTGCAGTTGGGGTGGTGAGGGGAAAGAGGAAGAGCCAGTAACTGTTGTCCCGACCAGACTTGCCTTTCTCTGAGCACTTGCATCTTCTCACCTGCCCTTTGTGTTTTCTAAACTTAAGGAAAATTTCAAAATCACAGAAAAGTAGAGCAGTAGAATGATGCACCCAGCACCTGCTCTGTTTGCAGTGGTGGACATGGGCATGCACCTAGCACCTGCTCCTTCTGCAGTGGTGGACGTGGGCATTCACCCAGCACCTGCTCTGTCTGCAGTGGTGGACGTGGGCATTCACCCAGCACCTGCTCTGTCTGCAATGGTGGATGTAGGCTGCATCCACGAAGTGCTCCATCTGTAGTGATGGATTTGGGCATGCACCCACCAAGTGCTCCATCTGCAGTGGTGGACGTGGACATGTACCCAGCTCCTGCTCCGTCTGCATTGTTTGACGTGGGCATGCACCTAGCGCCTGCTCCGTCTGCAGTGATGGACAAGGGCATGCCTTCTCCATCTGCAGTGCTGGATGTGGGCATGCAGCCAGCACCTGCTCCATCTACAGTGGTGGATGTGGGCATGCACCCACCAAGTGCTTCGCCTGCAGTGATGAACCAGGGGCTCCCTATGACTTCCTCCCCTCCTGCCTAGGATCCTTTGGGCAGGGCTTCCACTAACTAGAATATAATAGTCTTACCATTAGAATACAATAGTCTTCTTGCTTAGTGCCCTCTCATTCTTGTTAGATTGTTTTAAGGAAATCCTTATATTTGCTTGGGCTCAATTGTGATTCCGGCTTGGAGGTTAAATTCTTCCCTGAATGAATATATTCTTACTTTTCTAATAAGAATATTATTCTTACTTACTATATTCTTACTTTTCAGTGAATTTTCAGTGTTTTGGAAGAAAACTCATCAACCTTTTTTCTAAGTGGCCTTCTCTCAAAGTTTCATTTATTTCTTTTCTTTATATTGTTTTTGGCCCATGTAAGTTCATCACTCATTTAGTTATTACACAGTAATAAATATTTTCACTTTTGTATTTTCCTGTACCAGTAGGTATTTACTGTTCAATGGCTAGGATAATTTGACCAGGCTTAATTGCAGCCATGGTAGATTATGTCTTTGCTTACAGTCATCTTTTCTTTTTCTATTTTCTTTTTTTTTTTCTTGGATTTTCGAGACAGGGTTTCTCTGTAGCTTTGGAGCCTGTCCTAGAACTTGTGCTGTAGACCAGGCTGGCCTCGAACTCACAGAGATCCGCCTGTCTCTGCCTCCCGAGTGCTGGGATTAAAGGTGTGTACCGTCACTGCCCGGCCTTTGTTTTCTATTTCATGTGTAGTGTGTGTGTGTTTGTGTTTGTGTGTGTGTGTGTGTGTATGTTTGTATTTGTGTGGGCACACATACAGGTGCGTGCACACATAGTAGCCCATGACTGATTCCCCGAGCCACCCTCAGTTGTTCTGGTACCTCATTCACTGACCGAGGCAAGTCTCTCAATCAAACCTAGACTAATCGATGCAGGTAGTTGTGCTTGCTCTGGTGTCCCCTGTCTTGTAAAATGAGTTGGCATTTCATTTATTCTATGGGACTACAAGCCCTTTCCTTTGCTTGTGTGGGAAGTGCTTAAACCCCTTAGACATCCCCCCGGCCTTCTTTACTGGGAATTCGTCAAGGGGAGAGCTACCTTTGCCCTAGAATATGGCAGAAGAATTGGTGCTCTTTCTGTGTTCGTTTCTAACCCACCACAGTTACAGACACATTTTTTTTAAATTTCTAAAGCTCATTCCAAAATAGCCTGATTCCTATAATTAAATAACATCTAATCTGATAAACATAAGATAATGTTTTAATTTGGAAAGTTCCCTTCACATACCCTCTGGATCATGGTCTCCATCTCGTTTCCCAGTTTCTGACTACAATGTAATTTGCAGAATATGTCAAAGTCTCTAAAGCTTAGATTTATTCCTTCCTTTGGTTCATTTTAGGAAGGAAATACAGTGGGGTTTTTGGGCATGGCCTCTTTCCTTTACCTACTCACAGCCCAGATCAGAACTGTGTCTTCAAAACATCACTCATGCATGCTGGTTTTCTGTTTGAGGAGCAGCACTCCCTTCTCCCATCAAGAAGAACTTCAAACTTTTAAATTCAGTTTTAGCTTAAATGTTCACACTCTTATATTTGGTGCATAATTACATTCAGTTTATTTCAGCGGAGAAACCAAAAGAAGTATTCATGTCTCCCACTTTAGAAACACGGACTCACTATGGACACGATCCCACCACAGGCTCCTTCCTGACGAAATGGTTAATACTACTTTTTAGAGAAAAGGCCTTGACTCTAATTCCTGTGGCCATGCTATTTCCAACGTGTGATTTTCCAAATTGTCCTTAGTCGGCAAAACTCTTTAATGTACTGTTTCCTTTATTGAAGGGAGAGTGAGAGGAATACTCTGGTGGAAAGCCAGTTTAGTGCGGATACACTCTAGAGACCATCTGTCGGGGTAGGAGCTGCTCTGTCCCTGCAGGTCCTCCTTAATTCTTTCCTTCTCTCTGAGCCAGCTCTCAGACCTCCTGGAATGTCTGGGTTCAAGGACAAGTGCTGAGTCAGCACAGGCCACCAGCCCGGGCTACCCTGGTGCTTTTGTAGCTCCCTCTGCACTGCCCTGGGAATGCACAGAGGAACAGAAGCACGCTCTCCAACCCTCCACCAGCTCAGGCTACCCTGGTGCCCTTGCAGCTCCCTTTGTACTGCCCTGGGAACTCACAGAGGAATAGCAGCATGCTCTTCAACCCTCCTGCGAGCCCTAGCTCTCCTCGAGGAATATGGACTGTTTCGGAGAGGGAGAGAAGAGGATGAACTGTTAGGCTGCAAATGACCTAGCATTTCCTACTTGACCATGTAGGCTCTCAGCATCTACCATGTTTCAGGCATCATTTCTCAGCCTCACCACACAACTGCAGAAATGGAAGGGTCCCGTTGTCACCACCATATGTAGCAAACTGACTTTCTCTGTGTGTATCAGAGGCAAGTGATGTAGCTTACTAGTATGCATATAAAAGAACCTTGATTAAAACAAATATCAGTCTTGATATCTAGGGAATATAGGCTCTTGGTAATGTAGATGACCCAATCACCAGAAATCAAGATATGTGTTCTAGATTTGGGAGAAGTTGGAGGATTTTTTTTGGAAATATAAATTCAATATTGATTACACCCATCTACATTATGACGCTGAGTGCCAATGCTAAGTTACTTCTTTTCCAAACAAATGAGCAAAGGTTGGTGTGAAACTGGTCCAGTTTCTGTTGCCATTACCATTTCACAGGGACTATCAGCCTGTCCTGTTGGACATCTTAAATCTCATCTGCCAAATAAAATTTAAAATTCATGCAGAACTTAACTTTTAGCCAGGATTGCTAGAAAAATCCCAAGGACTGAATGTGCAGTCTGTTCATTCAAGGTCAGAGAACATAATTTATTACATTTAGTTTGTATCTTTCTTGCAGTGAAAACCTAGACCTGAACATCATCAGGCATGTTGAATACGTGGGGGGAAACAGAAATGCATCCCTGATTGGTTCACGTACCCAGAGGCTTTTAGACATGTGCTGATAAAAGCTCATTAAAGCGGTGAACTAGCTAATAAGCAAGTTTGCATGCTGAATTGATTAAAGAATGCTTATGACAAGAAACGCACATTACCGAAGGAATTACAACCTTTAATTATAATTAATTCTATTTATCGCTCTTAAAGAAAGATAGAGTTTAATAAGGTAGTTTTCTTAAAGCCTTTAATTCAGTGCTTTTATTTTCTCCACAGTGGGTTTTCATATAATTTCCTTCCTTATTTTTTCTTAATGTCAAATTAAGAGCCTATCTTTTGTAACTTCCTAGTCTCTGATTCTATGTACTTCTGAAGGGGGTTGTATTAATGGGCATGATTGAAGATTGCTAAGTAATTTTGTGTTTTAAAAGAAATTTAATCATAGAAGAAAAACTGGCCCATTTTTACTCATTTTGTAGAATGTAATCTAAATTACCCAAAAAGAAAAGAAAGAGACAGAGAGGGAGAAGAAGGAAGGAAGGGAAGGAGGGAGGGAGAGAGGGAGGGAGAAGAAGGAAGGAAGGGAAGGAGGGGGGAGAGAGGGAGGGAGGAAGGAAGGAAGAGAGGGAGGGAGGAAGAAAGGAAGGAAGGAGTATAGATAAACAGTAGCTTGCTTTCTTAAAGGGACATTTTTTTTTTCCTGAGTTCTCCTTTGGGACTCTGGATGCTGATAAATCACTGATCCCACTTCGGCTGGACGCTGAAGTGCCGTTATTGATTCAGTAAGTACAGCTAAGTCAACCCATCTGCTTCCTATTTACAAAATGGAGGCATTTTCTGCTTCTGATTTGCCCATCAAAAGTGCCACGTTCCAAGGAGTAATTAGAGAAGACTAATGATTGAGCGGTGAGGAAAGTATAAATGTAGCTCAAGGATGGCATTCACAGGTGCCTTCCCCTGCTGTGATGGATGTCTCTACAGCAATGCTTCTCAGCCTTCCTAACACGGTAACCCTTTGTCGTGACCCCCAACCATAAAATTATTTTTGTTGCCACTTTGTTACTCTAATCTTGCTACTGTTATGAACTGGAATGTACCTGTGTTTCCTCATGGTCTTAGTGACCCCTGTGAATGGGTCATGTGAACCCGAAAAGAATTAATTGCATTGCAACCTATAGGGGGAGAACCACTGATCTAGAGGATCTGACTTCTGTAGTTTTATTCAGTAGGCACCAGATCTTATCAGCTGGGCCAGAGACGGACATGGCCCCATGGCTGACTTTTCTTGGTGAAGTTCCCTAAATGCCTTTTCCAAGTATGAATTTTTCTCTAAACATCTTCAAGTCCGACCCCTTCATTTTGAATCGATGACTGTATCAGATTATCTTGTAATACAATGTACTCACTCACCTAATTTCATATTAAATTGCCACCAAGAGTCCTCAGCCACTCTGAAGACAGTCTTTCCTTTGTCTCTACCACACACCTCTTCACTGCTTGTCAAAATGCAAGGTTGGGCTCACTAACTTGGTCATGGTTTCTTGTGGGGAGGCAGGATAGCCAAGGTCAAGGTGCTTGGCTTCCCATTTGAATTTCTTGGGGAGAGTCCCTGCTGCAAACTAGTTGTGCCTGGCTGGCCATGAGACCTTTGAGCTTTTTGTGTTCTGAAGATAATGTCTGACTGGTCCTTCAGGCCCTCAATTCAAGACAGCGTTCTTCTATTTTCATATCTGCAAGTTACAAATTAATTTGAAAAGAAAGGTCATAGATAGTCACCAAGATCATCTTCCATTTTCAACTTCAACTCAATACTCTCCTATTTTTGTTTAAAATGATGCTTATACTTAGTCACATTTCTATAGTGTGTTTTTCATTCATTTTAATATGAAAAATATATAAAATGGTTTGGATTAAGCAAATTATAGAACATCTAAAATTGGCTAGTTCTATAAGTACACATTTCTTAATATTTATGCTTAGAGAGGCCATTGCTCACATGAAGGAACAGCGCTGTCCAGGGTCACCAGGCTGGAGCGAGCAGTCTCAGGTAGTGCCACCGAAGTGTATGTTAAGCAAGAATGTGACCCATTATTCTATCTTTCAAGAGAAGGACACTGCACTGAAAATACTACATCTCATTGAAAGGTGAAAGGCGTAAGGGTTAGCTAAAAAAAAGTTAAATCCCATAAACCAAACAGTAGATATGTGTATTTCATATGCATGTATAATGTGTAATATTAGAAATTATGGCTATGTTTAGAATTAAAGAAGCCATCTTCAGTTTGATTTTGTTTGTTTGGTAGGCTTGCTGTTACAGCATGGTAACGAGTGCTTTCTTTTGAAACTTGACTTTTTCACTGAATCATGTTCCTAAGTCCATTCTGAGCATTTTATGGACTTGTTCATATTCCCTGCATTTTATTCTTTCAATACTTGATGAAGTCATTTGCTCACGGCTTTCTCCTTGTGTATCAACATTAGTGTAGGTTGTTTGCTGCAAGGTCAGTGCTCTCCGGAGCACAATTAGCTTTTTCTAGGCTACATTAGAAATGGAATTAGGAATCATAGGGTGTATGCACATTCCATGTCATGGCTCAAAATTATTTTTCAAAAATTGTAACAGTTTATACCCCTGCAGGTAGAGTGTGAGAGCTCTCATTGCTCTGAATCTTCCTTGAAACCTACACCTTCAGCTTGCTTGATTTTTGTCATCTCCAAAATAAATGTTCCTATAATTTTAATTCCTCAGTGTGAATTTGGGTTCCTTTTGATATAGTTGTTTTTCTTTGGGGTTATAGAACCTATTGATTGATCTGATGTTATCCTGGGAATTTCATATCACCAATATCCTTCCCTGAGTTATAAATGAATTTCCCTTTCTTTGTCTTTTCATATATGAAAACTTTAAGATTTGTGAGTTTAAATTTATTTTTACTAGACAGTTAATCGTCTTTAAGTCTTGAAAGATCTTTACCCCTTCCTCCAGCTGGAATGCCTTTGTGTGGAGCACAAGCTGGGGAGCCCATTTCACTTTCATGTCTGATCAATCACATGTCACTGACAAACCAGTCATCTGTAGCACCTTCCCTGCCACGTGTCCAGACTCTGGCGGATCCCAGCGTTGAACACTGTGCCTTTCACAAGTGCTTCTTATTTGTGAAACAAAGCACACTGTTTTACTGGATATTGTTTTATTATTCAGGAAAATTACTTTCCAATTTATTTGTGAATGAACATCATTAGTTACATTTCACATCTTTCTCTTTTATCCCCTTGTGCTGGCATACAGACTCACTCTTTCCCCTGAGTTTCCCGAGGAGCCACTGAATTCCAATGAGAAGAATAATGAACATGTCTAGGTTCAGATACTCAGTCAGGGAAACAGAGAAGTTTGTATAATTGTGGCCAGCTCAACTAGCAAAGTGCTACTCCCTGGAGTCACCAAGCGGAGAAGGGGCTATGGGATTGGATTGATGAACTTGCCACATAGTGCAGAGCATTACACTTGGATATGTTGTTGACAAAAATTTCACAGGAATCCAGACATAGTGATTATCAATTACCCTTGTATTCCATCTGCTATTAGTTTAAATATCTGCTAAAGCTGTTTTCTATCCCTTGAACACCTACCACCTCACTATGGGCTTTCACACGATTCACATCTGCACCATCCAGGGCTTCTAAAACTCTCCCGTTTTGCTCTGCACCAGCACCCTTTGTGTTTCAAGGACAGAAGTCCTCCTCTGTTTCTGTTGACTCTACAGAATGGCTAGGTCATGTCGTGTTTTCCCCTCACTTCCCACATTATGAGTGCAATGAAAGTCGGAGTTGTTCATGAACCTTGTTGGAGCATGACCTGTCTCCAGGACAGTAGAATGTTGAAGTGTGTGAGTGGAGACTGTTCTTTTGTTTTCCTGGCTACCCAAGACCTGAATAGTCACACAGAACCTATATCAATTATAACACTGTTTGACCAATGGCTCAGGCATATTCCTAGTTAGCTGTTACATCTTAAATTAACCCATTTCTATTAATCTGTGTATCACCACAAGGCTGTGACTTATCCGTAAGGTCCTGCATCCTTCTCTTTCGGCAGCTACATGGCATCTGTCTGACTCTGCCTACTTTTCCCCTGCATTCAGTTTAGTTTTCTTACCTACCTGTATTCTGCCTTGCCATAGGCCAAAGCAGCTTCTTTATTAACCAATGATAATAAAACATTTCAGAACATACAGAGGGGAATCCCACATGCCTGTTTGTGATATACACAGATTGTCACTTTGAAAGTTCTCCTTTAGTGAATCCCCTCAAAAAGTAACCAACAACTTCTGCCATTATTTTCTACCTCACTATTTTAAATATATAATAGGTATGCCATACTTTCTGAGAGTCAACCAAGAGCGGTCTGTTCCCCATGGCTTAACCTTTGTTCCTTCCAGTGTCTTCTTCTCTGGTCTTCTTTTTGCCTTTTCTCTTCTCTCTTTGTAGGTTTGTGTCCTGACCTAGAAGTATGAGGGTCCCTTCCTGTGATCTTTCTTCCTGTTGTTTGTTGACTTCCTCCTTCAGTGGAGTTTCTCATTGCGTGTGAAGCATCTTGAGGTTAGTCAACTCAGAAAGCTAGCATTGCTAGGCTAAACATCTTTTCAGAACGTTGTGCAGCAACTCATGGAAAGGGCCTGTGGTCTGTGCAGGAGCAGGGAGAGGTTTCAGCACTGCCCTCCCTTCTGCCATCAGAGATGGAACTGTTGGCACCAGGGGAACTACCACTCCACAGAGACAATGTAGAACTTCATAGGATCTGAAGGACTTATTAGGCCACAACTATTAGGAAATAGGTTTTTCTTTTTACGTTTAAAGCATTTTCAAGAAGATTTTAGATTTTTTTAAAAGAATGATTTACTCTTTTGGTTATGTTTAATTTTTATTACTAAACATAAATTGTCAACAGAGATCATGATACTCTAAGTGGAGGCTCTGAATTTTATTAGACTTGAGTATAAGTCATTAAAAAATAAATTTATTCCTTCAAACCAGTGTGCATATATTCCTATAGTTTCTCCAGCCTCAAGTGGGTTACCTCGTAGTCACTAGCAAGCCGGTCAGTGTGGTTCTTGTTAGAGTCACATAAATCTAGAATATAATTAATTGCATATCCCTTCAAGCTAGCAGTGAAAGGAGTGACGCCGGCCAGGATTTTGATGTTTTGCCCTATTCCAAAACCAACATGATGGTGCCCGACACTGCTGAAAACGTTAATTTAGAGAGTGGCTGGAAATAGTGAGCTTCAGCTCTTGAACCTAAATCTCATTTTTTTTTTCTGCCCAGATCAGAGCAGTCCGTGTAGTTAGAGCTCCACTCCTAATCTGGTTCTGCAGCTCTAGCGCGCTGTATTGGTTTGTTTATCCCAACACTGCTGCTTGTAATGTGTCCTTAAATCATACGTGTGAGGCGGTTAGAACATGCGCTGTGTAAGAGGCGCAATCCACAACAGCTGGTTTATTTTATCTGACTTTTATCTAGCCCTTGCTGGCCATATTCTGGATTTTGTTTGACACATTTTGCATAAGGATTCTGTTTGGTCCACAACGTTGTGCATAATGCACTATTGTCCTCCCCTAGATGACATCCAGTTGCCGAGAGCCGATAATGAGATGTCAGGTGAATTGCACTGATTGGCATTGATGTATGGACTTGTTGAAATATTGCAGGGTCTCCCGATGGGGTACAGAGGAGGATGGCTGTTTAGAGGTTTGGATCTCTGAAGCATTGAGACTGTAATCACATAAACAGAACCTCTTGTGGAGGACCGAGGTGTCACCACGCATTTTCTGGCTAATCCATCCATTCATCTCAATGGTCCTGAGCTTGTGCTTCGTGTCACTGTTTGCCTTTGTTCTGCACTTTGATCTTTCAAAACGTCTGTCAGAAGAAAAGTGTTTATATTGAATTATGCGTGGAAAGGGGTAGGGTGAGTACTTCAGAAGGTCGGCATGAAATTTCCTAAATAAACCTTGCCCGCTGCTCTACAGCAATAATCCAGGCATGGATTTCAGCTCAATGATATGTAGGCATGAGAATGATTTTCCCTCCATAAACTTTAAAGTGAGTGTTTTGGCATAGGGAATTATATTTTGTTTTGTTTCGATTTTATTACAGAATATATCTATCGAGATTGTGTACTTTTGAAATTAATATTTATAGGAAGAATATTAATAAATGCATTTAAAAATCCATTTTCTCTTAAAAATTCTGATTTAACAATGTTAACTAAATTAATGCTTGTGATAACGTATCTTCATGTGTGTGTATAGTTTCTCTCATTGCTTCTAGTTTTGTTTTATAAGCTAGGAGATCTATTGATATTTTTGATGCCTGTTATAATTTATATGTTAGAAAAGATTAGAGATTCGGGAATGAACAATAGAATGTTTATACAGAGAGAACAGCAGAAAATAGAGACATTATTAATTGCTGTGTTCTGTTACCATGATCTTTTTTCTCATTTCTCGTGTCTTTTAAAATAATTATGGCAGCAGATGGTTTTATTTGTCCTCTGAAGTATATGAAATAGTTTAAGAACTGAGAATCAGTTTTCACTCACAGGATATTATGAACTATGGGTTCCATGATCCATACTGATTTACCTTGTGATAGCAATAACAGAATTCAGCTAGGATTTGACATCAGCTGTAAGCTGTCGTCTGTCTGCAGAGTTGAGACTCTCTTTGTTGCCACACCCTAGCTTCTGGAGAGAAGATCCCATGTAGGCTCAGGGCTCTTTTGAACTGAATGCATACCACAGCCAGCAGTCACCACGATTATCTCCTTGTTCAGTTGTTTTCCCCCCTAAAAACTAGGCGTTTGAGGAATCCAAATGAGCTCAGCCCTTCCAGTAAAGTAAGCCACATCCAGTGTCTTCTGATTTGGCCTTTGAGGCAGCCTGTGTTGAATTTTTTAAGTTTCTCTTGTGATCCCAATATGTGGGCAGAATTAAAAGGCTCTGAGTCCAGGGAATTACAGTGATTACAGCTGCAGGGACATCAGCTTTCTAGACAGAAGGAATTATGTCAACAAAAATAAGCCACCCATCCAGAAAAACAAATTGAGAACCAAGACAGGCATGGCAAGGCGATGGGTGGGTGGTTGAACCACAGCAGATAGGAGGCAACAACAGTCTGCTTTTCAGGTCTGGGTTCCATCTTAACTGTAGATTAAGAAACCACTTGTTCATCCCTGATCACCCAGAACCGAAATAATCACACAGAAATCACTGCTTGGCCCATTAGCTTTAGGGTCTCATTGGCTAATTCTTACATCTTAATTTAACCCATTTCTATTAATCTGTATATCACCATGAGGTCGTGGCCTACTAGCAAAGTTTCAGCATGTCTATCTCTGGCAGCCGTGGCTCCATGGCGTCTCTGTGACCCTACCCTTCTTTCTCTCAGCATTCAGTCCAGTCCTCTCCACCTACCTGAGTTTTGCCCTTTCAAGAGGCCAAGGCAGTTTCTTTATTCACTAGTGTAATCACAGCACACATTGGCAGAAAAAGTCATCCTTGACCTGCTGAACTGTTCTGGTAGGCTTCATCATATCAGTTGGTGCCTATGGACTGTAAGGAGACAAAGCATTTTGTATAGGCAAATCAGAATGCAGAAGCCTTATCCTGTCTATCCATAGCTGTAGTCTTAATGAACTGAGAATTTTCTATTGACACACACATTTATATAATGCTGGTTCAACACCTAGGTAACTGAAATCAAGAGTTACATGTTTCTTGTTTTGTTTTGTTTTTTCTTTTTGACCTGGTGCTGTAGTGTTTCTGAGCACTAACAAATGCACTTGTTAAAGCAATGTCAAGATATCTTTTCCTTTATTAAATTTCTATTTCTTATGTAAATTACTTATAGTTTCAGAAAAAATTTAAGGAAGAGATATAGTATTTTTGTGTGTATATGAATTTTTCATGTGGATTGCATGTGTATATGAGTGCACATATATGAATAAGCCAGAGGTTGACTTCCAGTGTTTCCCTCTGTCGTGTCCCATGTCACTTTAGGAGACAAGGTCTCTCATTGAACTTGGAGCTCCCTGATTTGGCTAAAGTGCTGCCCAATGAGGGCAGAGACATTTGGCCTACTTCCTGTAGCATTGGGTAACAGATGCTTGCTGGTGCCTAGGACCTAGACTGGCCAGGGAACCCCGGCCTGCTTCTTCTAGCACTGGGTACAGACACATGCTGGCACCTAGGTTTTATGTGGTGCCAGGACCTAGAGTGGCAAGGGACCCACCCCCTGGCCTGCTTCTGTTAGAACTGGGTGACAGATGCTTGCTGGTGCCTAGGTTTTACATGGTACAGGGACCTGAATTCAGGTCTTCATAGAGGCACAGCAGGCCTTTAAAACTGAACCGTCTCTGTGCTACCCCCTTGTGGGTGTTATGTAAAACCATAGCTGCTATACCCCTGTGCCTCAGTTTACTCATGTCTAAGGCGAGAGGAACAGTAGTACTGCCTGCTTTCCAGAGCTATTGTGATACAAGTTACATGCATGCATTTGGAGCATCTTAACACTGAAATAACACCATTGTGCTAAACTTTATGTCTAAGTCACTTAGACACGTGGGTGAACTTCTTTGGGACCACCAAAGACCTTCTTCACATTTAATGGCCTCTCATAGTAGCTCAGAGGTTTCAAAGCAGGAAGTGAGGGGCCAAAGCCAGAACTGGGGTCCTGCTTGCTTTTGTATTCAGGTGACACGGAAGGACAGGGAAAGGAGCACTCCACAGCCTGAACTCTCAGGTGATCCCACTTTGCCAATCAATAATACTTTCCAGTCTTCCTTGAAATTTGTTTTGTATCAAAATTTTGAAATACATTTTTTTTTAGCCTTTTAGTTAGTCAGATGTTTACTTGTCAATCAAATGTCTTTTGTAGTTGACACATGGTATTTTTTAAGTGTGAAAGTGTTATATAAGTATTTAACTTGAGTACCTATAAAATAATTGGAGATAATAATCATTAATAACATAAAACTTTAGGATAGAGTAAGTATATTTTATATATGTCACATATATAATTTTATATATAATTAAAATAACAGAATAGTAGTAGTAAGTGCTAAAGTCTGTGTCCCACTTATTTCTTTTATTTTGAGTGAATGTCCATGTATTAAATGGTATAGTATTCATAGATGTATTTGACTTTATAATGTTTTATGTATTAAATTTGGCATATAAGTATGTATGTATAATATACCACATACATACAAGGTAGTGAGATACATGTATGTAGGTAGGTAGGTCTGGGAGAGAGCAGTAGTGTTCAGAAGGCAGATGTTCAGGCTCATACAGGCCTCCTTGGTTTTGAGTCTAGTTTGCACTATTAGCTACTCAGCCTAACAGGCATTTCACCCTGTGGAGGTAGTTTCCTCTTCAGGAAACCAGCATAAGAAAGCCCGGTTTCATAAGGTTATTTTTTTAAGAACAAATGAGATGATTTCTATAATCTTTGTGGGATTCAGCTAGTCTTTTAGCAAGGTTTCTGTTTCTATTCAGTGTCCCCTGGATAAGCTGATATCACCGGGCATGGTGGCCTCTGGCTGAGCACTGAATCAAATGCCCTGCTCTCTCCTTTAGACCCCGACTACATTCACATCAGGGCTACTACTTACAGCCCTGAAATTCAGGCCCAAGTCCTGCCTTTCCCTCCCTAGCTTCATGATTTTATTCATGTCACCCAGCAGCCTGACATAGAATCATTCATATGGACAAGACATCATTTTCCTGATTTTTAAGATAAGAAACTTTCTTAGTGTTCTGTGACCATGAAGAGTCATCATGATCAAGGAAGCTCTTGTAAAAGAAAGTATTTCACTGGGGACTCGCTTATAGTTTCAGAGGTTGGTCCGTTATTGTCATGGAGGGGAGCATGGCAGCGCATGTGAGATAGATATGAATAATTTGCTTTGGTATGGATCTTGGTTTATGGGTACAAATTTAAGGTCAGTTTTGCTATCTGTAATTTTACTGTGTTAAAGTTAAAGCCGTCCTTTTTATTTAACAGAAAAGGGGAGGTGATGTGGGAGTCCCCTCTGTGTGCTGTGATTACCATTAATGAATAAAGAAACTGCCTTGGCCTGTTGATAGGACAGAACTTAGATAGACAGAAAAGACAGAACTGAATGCTGGGAGGAAGAACAGTGGAGTCAGGGAGAAGCCATGGATCCTCAGCCTGAGACAGACACCAGCTAGAATCTTGCCGGTAAGCCATAGCCACATGACGATACACAGATTAATGGAGATGGGTTAAATTAAGATGTTAGCGTTAGCCAATAAGAAGTTGAAGTTAATGGGCCAAGCAGTGTTTTAATTGATATTGTTGGGCAGCCTGGACAAACAAGCAACCTGCTCCCTCCTACACACATGTGACCTAGAGCAGCAGCTGAGAGTTGTATCCTAATCCATAAGCAGAGAGAGAACCTAGGCCAGGCACAGGCTTTTGAAACCTCAAAGACCACCTCCAGTAAAGCACTTCCTCCACCAAGGCCACCCCTCCTTCTGCAAGGCCATCCTTGTATGAGCTTGTGGGGCTTTTCTTATTCAAACCACTACAGAAATGAAATCATGTCTATGGGAAACTAAATAAAATTATTGTATTATTTCAGTTTCTATATAATGGTTGCATTTGTAAATGTAGAATACAGATGATTTAAAAAAAAGTTCTAATTATCATTTATATAACGTGACTTTAAGTTGTGTGTGTGTGTGGGGGGGGCTGAAAGATCTCTCTGACTCTCCTGTGTGGTTGCATTGGCACAGCAGGGAAGGGATGAACCTAAAAAGTGGGTGGTCCTTGGGGGAGAGGGCAGTATGAGAAGACACTGGGTGGCAAGAGTATGACACCCATGGTGTGAGCTTCACATGCCATGAAAGAAAAGAAGTAGATATTATGCTCACTTATTAAATGAATCAAAATATTATTGAATTGGTCAAAATAAATGTAATGTAGAAGAATTATCTTATCTTCTACATAAGATTTGAAATTTGTGCATTTGTGTTATTTCAGTACACAGGACAGCAATAATCTAAGATGTCACTGATGTTCTCAAAACCATAATGTTAATTATGTAGAATACATGCACACATTTTTATGATTCACATTCACAATGGTTTAATTTCTCATCCTTTATATATTGGAACGGCTGGCAGCATGAGTTAATATGTATTTCCATTTCCTGTTGTTATTGAATTATTGTTTATTTATAATGCTATCATAGCAGCCATTAAATAATCCTGCTGTTCCATTGATGCTGCCCTTAAGCCCTAACCCAAAAGATGTGATGTTTCTTTGTCTTTGTGTGGAATAAGGGGAACTGTCGGATACCAAGGCTAAGAGTCAGTTGAAAAAACTTGGGAAGCATGGCTCAGTACTTTGAGCATCCCTGAGCTCTACCTCAGAATCTCTTTTAAAAGATTCGCCAGTAAGCATATGCTTCTGCACTGAATGTCCTAGCCCAGTCTGGTCCAATCGAACATCTCGAACTGGATTTCTTATCCACTGGAGGAATTACAGTTCTAGGGTTTGGAGAGCACACATGTTTGAGTGATAGTGGGAACCTGTTAGAGGCATCTTTTTATTTGACACTACCACATTGGGGTCAGAATGTCAACATACAGACATTGGGGTGCTCACACTGGGGTCAGGATATCAGTGTGCAGACACTGGGGTACTCACGAAATGCTGTAGTCATCTAATCATCAAGAAGTGTTTATTGCTGGGTGGTGGTGGTGGACACCTTTAATCCCAGCACTCGGGAGGCAGAGTCAGGAGGATCTCTGAGTTCGAGGCCAGCCTGGTTTACAAAAGCTAGTTCCAGGACAGGCTCCAAAGCTACAGAGAAACCCTGTCTTGAAAAAACAAACAAACAATGAAACAAAAAACAAAACAAAAAAAGAAGTGTTTATTAACCACAGTAGCTATGTTCTTTTGGAAAAGTTCTTATTTTTTTCCTTTGAGAAATGCAAAGCATCCTTTTGGTCTACAGCTGTGTGCAGCCATTGATTTGAGGATGGTTTTAGTGCAGCTCTTAAGATTTCCTTAGCCAGGTGGAGCTGCTGTGCTGGGCGTGATCTGAAACTGAAATATTAGCCCCAGAGCTCAAGCATGGTCTAGTCTTCCCATAAATCCTGCAGAGTGTGAATGTATAGCAAACAGCTTTGCTGCTCTGTCCCTGTGTTTTCTGCCCCAGAGATTATAACAATATAATAATTAAGGATCGGATCACACTTGATGACTTAAAAACCCAGACTCGGTTATTCAGAGACAAGGGTTTTAAAATCATTTTTTCCTTTTGTTCTTTAGAAATGCGGTCCTTTAAATAGAGAAGGGGCCATGAAAGTGGTTCCATTCACACCTTGAAAACTACTTAGCTTTCGTTCCAGAACACAATTCTCAGATTCCTCGGCGGGTGGAACAAAACTAGTAAATCTGATGACCTGAAAATCAGTGATGTTTTCAATGAATGAAGAATGGAAGCTCAAAGGGTTTTGAGGCACCAGAAATCTAAAGCTTACTAGAGAAGCAAGAGCTAAATTAGGTGCCACTTTGTGGAGGGAACCCCATGGGACAGGGCCAGGATTAATAAGCTCTTACTTAGGGAAGTGCAAGAGATTAAAGTCACCAGCAGGTGACAGGTCAAAGGAGCTTTTACTCTACCAAGGTCAAAACAAGCAGAAGTTTTCTGCCTGCATTAAAAAAAAAATACACAGCTTAGCTTCCAAGAGATTGAATAATTGGTCATATCTTTATATTTCTGTTTATGTATTTGTTTGTATATTGTTTCACCAATAAATTATATATTTTTGTATGTTTACGTAAATACTTAAAATAAATATTTCATTTTAATTCATTGCTGATAATCTTATGGTATAGTTATTTGATAATAATGGCTTGTAAAAGCAGCTGAGAATGGATTAAATGTATATTAAAGATAAGTAGAGTGAACTATTCAACCACTCAAATCAAATTTTAGTAATTTAGTTTGTTTCCTGTAATAATACACACACACACACACACACACACACACACACACAGGGCGGGGGTGTCCTGGAGAGTTAGATCATGGTTAAGAATGTATACTGATCTTATAGAAGACCTGAGTTTGGTTCCGCATACCCATGTCTGGAAACTCACAACCACCTATAACAGCAGTGAAGCTGATGCCCTCTTCTGGCCTCTATGGGCACTTCATTCATAATTTTAAAACGAAATGTTTAAGAAGTGAGCACACGCACACATAGTATAGATGCACTTTTATTCATGCTCACATGTTTACAAGTACACAATTCTTATTTATGAGCATAGATTCTTTTTTGAAGTAAATATTCGCATTTAATAAAAGCATAACCCAGAAGTAAACAAATCAAAATGGCTTCTCTTCAGCATCTGAGCAACTGAAAGGGAAAGCAGTTCCCCCTGGGTTGTGCTCTCAAGGAGCGTTTGTACTGTTTCCTGTAGTACTGCACGTGGAACCCCCACTTCAGCTTTATTTAAAGCTACAGCTGGTGGTTTGATACACTGGGCATATCAATTTTATTGAAAACTTACTGAAATAAAACCAAAGCTTGTTCTCTGAATTCATATCTTAAGGCCCTTGTTTTTCTTTTTTGTTTTTGTTTTTGAGATTCAAGTGCTGAAATTTGAAATGTCATGGTTTACAAATGATACTATGTCATCAATACTTCAGAAAGTCTCCTGTGAATGCTTGATGGTAAGAAAACAAGAAAACACATTGAAGAGAATGAATACAAAACCTGATTTGTTTTGAACAATCCTAGTCTATGTTGGTTCTTACGCAGATTACAACTGTGGCCACTTTCCCTCAGACTAGTTCTGCAGTTTTGTTTCTAAAATTTGCTGGTAGAACAATCAAACACAATTTACTGGTATAGAAAATAGGTCTCAGATTCTTGTTTGTGGGAAGCCACTCTTTGCTTTGATGGAAAAATTATTTACTTTGTAAGCACTTAAAATTATTTTCAGGGATGTTATGGTTTTATGTAAGCTTTTGCACCAGGTGATGTCTTATCCAGGTAGGGAGGCCAGAATTACCATCATGTCCTTTGAGGCTGGAGTTATCCAGGGAGGGCAGAATTGCCATCATGACTTTTCAGGCTGGAGTTACAGATCATTGTAAAGCACTGTATGGCTGTTGAGAATCTAACCTGGGTCCTGTGGAAGAACAACCAGTGATTTTAACCACTAAACCGTCTCTTCAGCAACCCTACCCCATAAATGTCTTTTGAAGGGAAATCGGTACCCATTTTTCATGGGTCTTTTCACACATTGTGCTATTCTGGCCTTGGGTCCTACATTAGAAGACTGAACTCTGGTAGGAACTGATGGCCCATCGGCTATGTTGTGTTGACACACACCTGGGTAACTTCACAGAGTCTTCAAGATCAACCGCATTAACCTTCTGGAGAGTCTCTCTTCAGAGTGGTGGCTCTTTCCCTTCCATAGCTGTCTGCTTCACCCAAGGACCACATCTTCCTTGGGCTTTTCCAGCACAAGGTCATATCACAACCTTGCTGCTTCCTGACCCCTGTGCAAATGTAAGGGATGTGTGCGTGGGATGGCATTCCTGCTCCATCAGTTCCTTGCCACATTACAGATGGGACAGTCCCACCTGGTGGGATCAGCATCCTTCCTGTGACCCTCTGTCTGGTGTAGGATGAATGAGCTCGTCATTTTTAGCCTTACTCCAAGAGAGAGACTCTGGTCCATAAATACAGTGAAGGAGTGGAACAATGTTAAAGTAAGTAATAAGTTTTCAAATATATGTAAATGATACACAGTCAGTAGGTTAAAATGAGATAAAACAGAGAAAACTTAAGAAAAATACCCTTATTATAAATAATTTGAAGAAACATCCATGGAATCACAGAATACTAAAGCATAAATGCACCAAAAGACAAATAAAGAAAAACCATCAAGTTTGGCAGCATTGAGATTCAGTTGCAAGGAGAAGACTGCATCTGCTCTAAAGTTTTCCCAGGCTGCATGAGTGAGCAGGAAGCAGGTGCCCTGCGAGGAAGGATGCAGTAGCGACCAAGTGGATGGTCCTTTGCTCTTTTACAGATGCCATGGGAGGAAAGGATGCAATAGAGACCGAGAGGATGGTCCTCTGCCCCTTTACAGATGCCATGGGAGGAAGAATGCAGTAGTCACCGAGTGGATGGTTCTCTGCTCCTTTACAGATGCCCTGGGAGGAAGGATGCAGTAG
>JAQHUG010000014.1:7206990-7247505 GCA_028555095.1 Dicrostonyx torquatus | reverse complement strand
ATGCCCTGGGAGGAAGGATGCAGTAGTGACCTAGAGGATGGTCCTCTGCTCATTTACAAATGCCCTGGGAGGAAGGATGCAGTAGTGACCTAGAGGATGGTCCTCTGCTCCTTTACAGATGCCCTGCATAGCCTAGCACAGGGAAGGTCCTCACCGGAATGCAAGGAGCAAAGAATATCAGCATGGTGGTAGAGAGCTGTAATCCTAGCACTGCAGAGACAGAGGGTAGGAAATGGGGAGTTTGGGGCCAGCTTGGGCTGCAGAGTGAGTTCTAGGCCAGCCTCAGCTGTGCAGTGTACACATTGTGATTCTGTCTGAGTTTATGCTGGGGACTTTGGAGTCTTTATACATAATAAGCTTGCATGACCATCTGGGAACTCATTGTGTCAGTCCACTGGCTTCTCTTAGACCTTTGTTCCTTCATTTCTTCGTTCCTTCGTTCCTTTGTTCGTTCCTTCCTTCCTTCCTTTCTCCCTTCCTTCCTCCCTCCCTCCCTCCCTCCATCCCTTATCTTTCTTTTTCTAAGCAATCTCATCATTTACAGATCTGTGTTTGGCATCCTATCAGGAGAAAGAGAGACACAGAGGCAGAGAGAGACACACACATACAGGGGGAGGGAGAGAGAGAGAGAGAGAGAGAGAGAGAGAGAGAGAAAGAGAGAGAGAGCGAGCAGTTTGTGTCCAGGGGATGGAGTCTAAGTTTCTTTGCTTCTAGCACCTCTGAGCTCTGGGAAGCTGCCTCTTTGTATTTATAGAGCACAGCTTTTTACAAAAGAAGATTAATTGTGCTGGGAACATAATTATTCTCTGTCTCTGACAAATGACATGGAGAAAATTGGAGGACATAGTTATGTGGTTAAGTAACTATTTCCAGCTCGAAAGGGCACAGTTTATAATATCTGACCACAAAGCACTACAGTGAAAATTAATAATGAAGCTTTAAATCAGGAAATTATTAGAGACATATAGAACGAAAACCACTTTTCTAAATTTTAGATCAAAAGGAAATCAAAACTGTAATTACTGACAATTAAGGGAGAAGTGGCAGCCATGGGATAAAGTGTGTGTGGCATATGACAGAAGTATAATTAATAGGAAAACTTCAGACTCATTTTTTTATTAAAGGAAAGAAAAGACTAAAGTATGCACTGAATACTCAGACTGAGATAATGTTCCTGGAAGACTATGAAGGAGGTAGCTTTTACAATAAAAAAAGGAGACACAAGTTAATGGATTCAACAAAAGAGGCTGGAGTTTACATTTTAGGGAAATTCACATGCATAACGAAGGTCTTTCATCAGATTTGCTAACACTTTTAACATTAGAAATCCATCAGTGTTTTCTGTGTTATTTTCATGTATGTATACATCTCTTGTGGGGTGTGTTGAGTGATATTTTGATTACATTCTGATACCCCCAAGACTGTCAATTAAGTTTGCTCTGAATCAGAGAGTGGAGCCAGCTACTCACTGACCAAAATCAGCCATAGAGGTTTGGATGACTAAGGACAGAGAGACAGGAAGTGGTAGAGAGTGAGAGGTGTCACTGACCACTTCTCCAACCTTCCAGGTTCTTTCCCTAATATCTGACCCCTGAGTTTTTACTGATAAAGGATAATTAGGTAAATACTTCATTTGGCACCCAAAACAAAACAGAGCTGGAACCCACTACTGTGAGATTAAGAATCTCTGTTCTAGCAACAGAGGATCCTCAGATAGCCATGGCAGGACTTAATCCAGCA
This sequence comes from Dicrostonyx torquatus, assembly GCA_028555095.1. Lineage (NCBI taxonomy): Eukaryota > Metazoa > Chordata > Mammalia > Rodentia > Cricetidae > Dicrostonyx > Dicrostonyx torquatus. Next base: position 7,245,765 of record JAQHUG010000014.1, on the reverse strand, counting down.
GATCCCCGAGATTAAATACAAAGCTTTCTTTGAAGAGTGTTGCTGTTAGCATCTTGATGTGGTCGGGAACCCCTGTAAATCTGTTTTTTTTTCCCTGAAATATATTAGAATCTCCATTCAGGGATTTTTCCAAATTAAATTTTATGTGCAAATACACACAAAAGATGGTAAACTAAAAATTTCTACAGGGCATGATTTTTGAGAAGTAACAAGTTATACCTCAATGAAGAACTAAAAATTAATCAAATATCATTGTGAACTAGCATTGCCTGTCCCTCCCACTCAGCTCTGAAAAAGGAAGATTCCCTCTGCTGACGCTTCAGACTGTTAGAGTTTGCTCTGTTTGTATTTATTTACCTTTTGCAAAGGTGAGCCCACACTCTGACATATTCCTTCCATACCTGTTTTCTGGACCACCAACTTGTAAAGCTCTAATTTAAATTCCTGTAGCTGGCAAGAGTGTTATTGTCTGAAAAAGAAAAAAAAATCAAGCTTCCTTCTCTAATCTAGTATTAAAGGCGTTCAGAACCACACTCTATGTCTCAGGGACCTTGCTCCAAGAAGGAAACAAGATGATAGAGTCAGGCATGTGCACAGTCTCTCCAGGTAAGGAAGGAGAAATTCCCTAATGCCCAAGTGTTTCAGACTCCGAATGATACCTGGTAGGTGTTGGAGAGAAGCACAGGAGGATGGGCTGTTTGTGTCGGTGCACTTCTGTTTGACTAGTTAGCCAAGTGAGGGAAACATGCAGGAATTTAGGTTTGGTGCCGCAATACTGATAGGGTATGTTGTTCTTTGTCTAAGTCTGACCTTTCCCTGCTCCTGTTCCAAGGAGAGCTTACTTGAAAACACCCAACTAAATGCTAAAAAATTCAAACAGAATAAAGGTTATAATTAGGGCATTGCTCCATGGTAACTTATTGTTGATAATTCTATTGTAATGGCTGTGTGACAGTTAGTCTATCACTGCGCAGAGAAACCTGACCCGTGAAAGTCTCAGGTCCTTGTAGGGGTCAGGACTGGAGGTGGGGCCTAGCATAGCATCCTTGTATGTGTACAACAAGGCTGGAGGAAGGCATTCCTGTGCACAGGGCTGATGAGCAGCTGCAGCCATGGCAGCACTGATCTCACCAAAGCCTTTCCCCTTCTCAGTCTGCAGTGTTAGCCCACAGCTGGTAGAAGAAGTTATACTCTATGCAGTACAGGACCACCTTGGAAGCCCTTTGGACTGTTTCATGTGCCTTTTGTTACAGCAAAATGGTAATTCAGATAGCGAAAGCTGTTTTTATTGCCCCCCATTAACGTGGTTCTGGTTCCTTGTGTATCTGCCCTTAACTCTTTCATCTGAAGAAATTCTTCCTGCATGAGTAGCCTAACCTAGATTGTCCAGGAAACATTCCTGTATCCCAAATCTGATCTCAGAGCCTGCATATTTCCATCTTGTGTAGACACTTCTTTAAGTTTTCTTGCTGCCCACGCTCACCCTGGCCACAGCATCCACACTGGCCACCAGCATCATGTTCCTGCTGTCTTCTCCCTTGGGTTCTTTTATCTTTGTGGATAATTCTTCACTTCTGGCTTTATTAGATTTCTATTTTCCACTGACTGTAGTTTGATACCTTTCATTAGTGTCTGATTTTTACTGAACTTGAATTGAAAACCCTCAATAAATTTTTCTTCATTGTGTATGAGCTCTTCTGTTTGCCAGCTAATACTTTTGCAGTGAAAAAGACCTCGAGGCCAAGTCCTGACTTGGGACCAGGTCAGTTTCACCTTGGACTTCTTTTAGATACCAGAGGGGTGGAATGAAAAAGAATGTCACATTGAACATTACACTATGTGAGGTGGGTCTTTAGTCTCTTTCCTATTGCCCAGTTAGTAAGAGCATTAAAAAGAACTGATTGGGGCTCACGAATGAAAGACTTCTCAGGCAAGCCTGGTGGTCTCAGTTTGGATCCTCAGAACCCACACTAAGCATGGGCACAGTGATTGTAAGTATCTGCGATTCTAGTGTAGCCCTCCTAGAAACAGGGACAGATAGGAGAAGCTTGAGGGGCAGATACCCTGACATACGAATCAGTGAACAAGAGAGACCCTATCTCAAACAAGGTAGAAGATGAGGGTCAACACCTCAGGTTAAACTGTGATGTCTACAATCACACTGTGTCCTGGGCAAGACTACATATACACACATGAACACACACACACATACTATATACTCATGTACACACATATATCATACACACTACATACATGTATAATATATATAAATGCACACATATTACATATATAATGCACACACACACACACACACACATACTGCATTGCCCCAATAATGAAGTCACATTTGGAAAAGAGCACGCTCATATTTTTCCAGTTTAAGTCTCCTGTCTCCACTCCTCTGCAACCTCTGAAGTTCTCCAGCCAGGCTGAATGAAACTCTCTAACGCCTTGTAAAGCCTTTTTCAGCCTTTTCACCAAGTTCCAGTTATGGAATTTCATGCTAGAGTCTTGAGATACACCACAGGGCCAAATGCATTCTGAACGTTCGCTGGAGTCTCCCTCTGGTCCATTCTTTTCTTCCCGCGTCTGTCTTTCTCTCCCTAGGGTAGCAGCATGGCAATCTTTTGGGCCATTGCCTCTCATGTGTACCTAGCTTTTTATGCATGTTTCCTCTCTCAGATTTAAGTAGTTCTGCTGATGGAGCATGAGAGCTACGCAGAGCTACCGGGAATCAGAGAAACCCTAAGAAAATATCTCACACTCAAATACTGCCTGTCTCTGTCTTTCCTTCAAGCCCCTCCCATTTTATATACTGCCAGCCCAGTTCTGTTTTTATACGAGATGATGGGGTTGACAGCCCCTTTCCACCCTTGCCATTCATAACCATCCTACAAGCATTTGTTTCTATTGGAGCTGTGAGGGAGGTCTTGTGCATGGAAGGTGCTCAATAAAACTCTGGCGTTATGACCCTACCCATTTTTTCTTAATTCCCACGCCATATTCTTCCCTCCTGTTATAGAATCTGAGTACAATTAAAGACTTCTGCAAATTGCTGCCTGTGTTTTATTTTTCAGTCAGAAACGCGCAGAGAATATTTCCAACAGTTGTCGTGTGGGCTTTTCCTGAAATGCCATGTCATTCCCAAAGTGATACTCTGCTATTTTGACTCCTCACAGAAGATGAGGAAGGAGGTGGGCAGGATGCGGAGAAACTCCAGCTGAAATCATACTCTTGCCAGGCCAGGAATGAAGGAGAATTGCTTATCTTTAGAATTTTAGAAATAACAAAGAACTTTGAAAAAAAATTTTCTTTCAGAGGAAAAATAAATGATGAAGCAGTAATTGTTGCTGTGGGCATAGGCCGTTGAATAAAATATTTTCTTGATGTTTTTGATATTTCAGAACTCTGGCATAATTATTTGCTTTTCTAAGTGTTATATAGATACAAATAGGCAGTTCATTAACTCATTTACAATTAATGAATTATCTCATTATTATAAAGCTACTAATAATTTGCTTGTATATCAAAATAAATCTTAGGTTAAAAAGAAAGTAAGAGGATGGTCATTTATTATATTAGATTTCAGTAACCGAATGTTTTTAGTTATTCAATGAGTTGGTGAAACTTTAGTTTCAAATTCTAGATGTACTATTAGAAGATATTATGGGGTATATATGGATCCATCTTGTTCAGGAGAGAAATCTGTATTAGTTAATTATATGGCTTTTTTATTAAACAGTTGATATTCTGTCTTCAACCTGCCTGCTGTATTTTCAGTAAGATAACCTAGTGATAATATATCATCTGAAAAAGCACATTTGGCCACAAATTGTCCTTCACAGATAATCTCTGAGAAAGGCTCCCTTCCCCAGCATCCTCCCTAGAGGATCAGAAGTGGATGAAGAAGGCCTATCTTGGGGATTCCTAGCTCCATGAGCCCCCTTCCTCTCAGAGGAGGTCAGGAGCCCCAGTATTGGTTGGTGTATTTAGTCTTTGAGGGGACCACAGAATGGAAGGCAAGACAAAGCAACACTGAAATCGGGCAGTCTGCTTCTCTGACAAGGCATCCTGGTTTTCTTTATAGTTCCAATTTCTCAGATATTTAGTAGGTCCTATTATCTTAGCCAGGTCCATGCGCTCTAGAATAACCTGTAGGACACTCTGAGCGTAGATCTTAAGGTCGTGCATTTCTCTGCCTTCTGTCTTCCCTGGCTCTCTCTGTCGGGGCAGGCCCTCTCAGATCATCTCAAACAGTGGGTTATGGGGAGGGACAGTTTTTCTTCAGGGAGCTAAGGTTTTTTTTGTTTATCTGGGGGAATTTTTAATGTTTTTTTTCTGTTTAAAGGGCCTTTTATAATTTTATTTGTCTTTGCAGTTTGGGAATAAGACATGGGCTCGTAATTCCAACATTTCTGGCCTTCTCTTAGATCTTTACATTCTCTCCAAAAATTTTCTCTGGAATCTCAGTTTTTAATGTCATAGTAAAAGGCAGCAAGGAACCAGAAATACATGAGACTGTCACTGTCTTATGTACGTTCCTTGGATTTGGAGTGAGGCTGCTCGTTCGTCTCCAGGCCGCCCAGACCTGAAATAATCACACAGAAACTGTATTATTACAACACTGCTTGGCCTATTAGCCCACGCTTCTTATTGGCTAGCTCTTATATCTTCAAGTAACCCATTTCTATTCATCTGTGTATTGCCACGTGGTTGTTGTGGCCTACCGGTAAGGTTCCCTCTTGAATCTGGTGTCTGTCTCCTGTGGCAGCTGAGTGGCTTCTCCCTAACTCTGCCTACTCTTTCCTTCTCTATCTGCTTGGAATTCCCACCTTGCCCTCTTCTTCACTGCAATAGGACCCAAGAAGTTTCTTTATTAACCACTGGTATTCACAGCATAGAGCATGGAATCCCACATCCTGGCTAGGCACTTAAATTGTCCTTTGGGTTTCATCCATAAGGAGTGTTTTTCTTTTGCTGTAGGCCACCAGCTTTCCAGCCTGGAGCATCTGTTTCATGTGGCCAGAATTTAATCACTCCACCTACAGTAAAAATAGCCTGGACTTGTGTTGTAGGCCCGTCCCATTTGAAACTGTACGTGCAGTTTTTTGGTTACTCTGAGCTAGCTGGGACAGTGGAGCACAGACTAGTCAGGGGATCATCACAGTGACATATTTTTCTTCTGTTTCTATGAGAGCTCTGGCACTCCATGAATTGAGGCTAGCAAACCAGCTTAATTCTGTGCTGGCCTTCAGGGACCCATCTTGATGGTAGGCTATAAATCTTCAGCATGTGGCTTCAAAGGGGCCATGGATGACAATATCCCATGCACTAGGAGGGAGACAGCATCTGGAGAATGTTGGGTCACTCTGCATAGGAGATCTGGCATTCCAGATATCTCTGCTCTTCACAGTCCACTGACCAGGACTCTTATCCCTTTCTAAGGGAGATAGGGATCTGTATGGCAGAGGAGAAAAAGCTTTCATTGGCCGTAGCATGATGGGAAGGAATTTCCGTATGTTACAGATATTCAAGACCAAGGAAGCAAGTGCATTACAACTAAGTGGACTTAATGATTCAATATCAAGGAACCAAAGGATGAAAAAGACACTATGATCTTGTCAGCAATGTCATGTGATATTATGAAAGACATGCCTATTTCATAAAAAATATGTTTCTAGATAAAGGAGCAAAGAGGGTTAATAAAAATTGATGTTTATTGTTGTCTGTCTTCTAGGGTTTAAAGGGTCTTTGAAGGGATTGGTAGGTGGCTTGGTGATTGACAGCTCTTGCAGAGGATCTGAGTTCCCAGCACTTGCATGGGGTGGCTCAGAACCATCTGTGGCTCTAGCTCTAGGATCCCATGCCTCTGACCTCTGAGGATCTCTGCAGTCACAGGCATATGCATACATGCGTACCTGTGCTAAGATTAAAAACAAAATCTTAGAAACTGCCGTTCTTGGTCAAAGAAAATTAGAAAACCTTTTGCTCTGTGTGCTGGTCTTGATAATCTACAGTTGGATAATGATACATTTTTACAGTTTCCATAAGGCCCTGCCACGAATTAGAACTGTTTACCCAAGTTTACTCCTCACCAATCAGTGACGTAATCCTTTTATTCCTAGACCACGTTAGACACTCAGTGTAGTGTTCCCAGAAGCTGCACTTGCAAACAGTGAGATGCATTTGGGAACCCCAAGGAGTTTCCAAGCTGTTTTTCAATCTTCTCACCCACTGACAACAGCAGCCCTGGAGTGGGAATGTTTGACTAAACTCCGGGATCTGGCCGCATGAGTCACCTTGGGAAGGTTTCTCAACCTTTGTCCTCTTCAGTCAAATGTGGGCAGTAGGTGTGTTTCTCTTGTGGCGTCATTTTCAGTAGGCCATAGGTTTTCCATGTAAGCACACAGAGCACAGCAGGCTTGAGCAAGCACCTATTCGACACCTACTGTTGTCAGAGTTTCTCACTGGACCTTCTCTTGTCCACATTTTTACCTAGACTTACACTGCTCCCTCTCTAACAAGTGACATTCTCTTTTTCACGATGAAGCTAACATGTTTTTAGAGTGAAGTTGGCCAAATACAGAGAAAACAGAGCAGTTTTTAAAGCTACACAGATTTGCTCTCTGATCTCAGAAGACCAGCTTATGAGCCATGCCACTGGTGAAGCGCAACCTCTCTCCATCACAGACTCCCTGAATGCCCAGGGCGCTGTGACAACCTGCAGATATGCCGCTTTGAATACGCAGGGAGGGCTACTTGTTCTACATCCTGATTTCTTTCTTCCCACCCCTTCCCATTCCCCATTGTATTCTTCGTGTCTGGCTAGTCTTGGTTAAACACACACCAGGATTTGGCAGATGGAGACTAATGCCATTGTAGCTATCTTGGACAGCTCAAACCCTATTCTCACATGTCACTGTCTCTGATCCCTGTGGTCCAGATGATGCCATTTGTAGTAAATAAGGTGGGGATTGTGTTCCCAGCACCTAAGTGGAGTGAGGCCGTTTTGTTCCCTGTGCCTGGCTCCCGGCTGCGGCCGCTAGTTTACACCCGAAATAACCAAAAATAAACTGTATTCATTTAAACTCTGCCTGGCCCATTATCATTAGCCTCTTCTTTGCTAACTCTTAGATTTTAAACTAACCCATTATAAAAGTCTGTATGTCACCACGAGGTGGTAACTTATCGGAAGATTCTAACCTGTATCCATCTGGGCCGGAGGATCATGGCGTCTGGCACACTTCCTTTCTTCTCAGAAATTCCGTTCTGTCTACTCTGCCCACCTAAGAGCTGACCTATCTTATAGGCCAGGCAGCTTCTTTATTAACCAATGAAAGCAACAGAAATAAAGAAGGACCCTCCTACACCAGTCATTCTCCCCAGATCTGGGGTTGCTGACATTTGTGGGGTTTGCCTCATGGTCAGCAGTGTCTCGTGCTTTTCTTTCTGTAGAGGACCTCATTCTCATTTGTGCTTGACAGGGCTTGGTTGGATAGAATGTAGCCCAGAAGGAACCAAAGGATGCCCAGGGAAGCACTGACTCTAGGCTCCTAGTAACCTGGTTTATTTGTTGGGGTTGGATTCAGTGACCCAGTAGGAGGTTCAGAAGCCATTCCAAATTGGTGCTGAACGTAGATTTGGATATATGATTAAAAAGATTATCTAAATGAGCCCAAGTTCTGCCAACATTCATTAAAAAATAAGAGTACAGAGGCACATACAGATACTATTAGAAATAGAAGGGAACATCACTTAGAAAACTATTAAAATAACAAATGAAAACCTGAGCAGGTAAGGTGTTGTTGTTATTTTGGATGATGTTTCCTCAAGATGATATCAAAACCTAAAGGTGACTGAGGTCTGAAGAAATTAACTCAGCACAAGGACAGAGCGAGCTGTTCCAGGAAAATCCATAAGACTGCACCAGGCCCTTCTGGAAACCAGGATATGAGAAACTGATCAAAATTTGATTTATGAAAGCAGCAATTTACAGAAGTGATTTTGGCGTACTAGGCTCAGCGAAGTTTCTAGAAGCAGTCTGAGACCTGGACAGTAAAGAAGAAGAGGCAAATATGGCAGGAGAGGCTCGAGGCAAATATGGCAGAATGCTAAGGGCTTGTTTTCGGGTGCTGTTTGTGGGACTGTGCTCGTCTTTCAGATATTTAAAATGCTCCTATGCTTAAACTTAGGTTGTTAAAAGAAAGGATGAGGTCAGATTGACTGGAGGTGTTCAGGACTGTGAAGCGGACACTTTAGAGGAAGCTCTTGGCTGGAGTAGAGGAAGAGGACACACAGCCCCCACCCCACAGAGGCTCCCATGCCGCCTTCCTATTGCATCCTCTGACAGCACAGTGTCCATGCCTAGATGCTTCCAGCTCCTGTAAGCTGCTGTCTTCTTCCATATGAAGTTGCTTTGGCCTTCCTTCCCTTGGCCATGGGAAAGTATTTCAGTGAAATGATGCTACAGGCTATGTAGGAGCAATTCATGGAAGAACAGGCCCTGTAGCACGTGGAGTTCAGAGAGTGCTTAGAGTTTAGTGTGAGTTATTTTTATTTCTATCCAAACACGTGTCTCAGTGAAGTTCAAGCTATTTCTTGGACAGCAAAAGGCGGTCACTAATTTTTGGTTCCATTAAGCCAAATTTAGAACAGCTTTCAGAAACTAAGTAAACAAAAGTCTCCCAGCCCATTAAAATGGATGTGTCAGGTTTCTGTGTACTTAAGCTTTGAAATAATCATCCTCCCTATAAGGGACCCTAGATCCTTAGGCCACAGCTGCCCATCTCTAGCATACTGATTTTGCTCAAGGGACGCTCAGAGGTGGGGACCTCCAGTCTTACTACTAATACTTAATGCATGTCTCATCATTTTCAACAAATTACAATGGAATGTGGAAAGGTTGCACTTACTGGCAGTGACGATTGTCCAATCATAAGGGGGCGGGAAGGCTGAGCCTATATGGTGTAAGGAATGTAATGAGTTCAGCAAACATATTCCTATCTGCATAAATGCACTTCAGCACGTGTGTGCTCAGGCATGCACACACAGGCACTCAATACAAAAGCAAGTACACATAATAAAACCTTTTAAAGAAACTCCTTATTTAGGAACTCTATCCTGCAGGTCTCCTGTGTTGCAGGCTGTAGCAAGGCTGCTGCTTACAGGACAGCAATGTACAGCTTCACTGCATGTGGCTACATCATTTCTTATATCCAAGGACACTTTGCAGGCCACCAGCAGGTTCATTCCTGTGTTTGTTACCTGCGTATAAAGCTTATTTTTAGTTAACATAAATTTAAAACAAAACTTTAAGTCAGTTAAATCAAAAATATGAAAACATTCAACATTATTCTGGCAAACATGATGTTAGATGTGATCTCTGGAAAAAATTATATATGTGATAACAATATTACAATGTAGATTTCAACCCACAAACACCCTGTACTTGCCACTCAGCCAAATGAAGAATAAAATTCAGATGTCTTACATGGGGACAGCTGTGACAAACTTTATATTTGGTTTGCAGACAGGTATGGCGAACTGAAGAGTTCATAACATCAGACCCTGAATGATTGTTCTCCCTTTAGCAGCGTGATATGCAGAAGTTAGCCTCGACACAGGACTCATTAGCCCTGTGGGGATTAAAGAATCAAGGAGGTGGCGTGAGAACCCTTCACAAATACCAGGTCGTGTCATTTCGCCTCCTTGGGCTGGACTTACACAGTACTTTCCATTGGGAAGGGTGTGTACGCAAGAATGTCGGTGGACATTTAGAGTCTGTCGGTTCAAATTTTTTTCACATATTTCTGTTTTTAGCAGCCAAAAGTTTTCAGACAATGATATGATCCCTGCTATCTTCTGAGAGAGTGTGTTATTAGGGATGGCCTCCTCAAGAATGGCTGTTTTTCCTCCCCAGAAACTGGGTTTCTTTGATCTTGCTCATGACTATGTCAGCGATACATCCCATGTATCAGAAACTTAACACTGTCAACATAGACAAGATTCTTTTAACCAGCTAATCTTCTAAGCTTTTAGCCACCTCTCTCCTAAACTATTACCCTGTTGCAGACGTAGCTCCTGTCTCAGCAGCTCTCATGCTGACATTACTACAGTTAATACAACTTTTCTTCTCTGTAAAATTTTGGCAGTGTTTCTTTTCAATAACTGTGTGTTTGTCTAGTAACTGATTCTACCTTCATGGTAAATCATAACACTTGAAAAATCACTTTGTATCATATTTAAAAAGTAGGGGCAACCAGATTTTCATACAATTTCTAGTTGTGCTGTGTGTCCTGCTTGTGGCATTCATTGTTTAGTATTTCTCTCAACGTTTCTCCTCTGCCCTTCACCCCTTCATCTTTCATGCATGGTTTCCTTCCCTCGACCTCTCCCTTCTCCCCCCCCCCCACTTCCCCTGATTGCTTCCTTGTTCCTACTAAGAGATGCAGTGTGCTAGAAACTGTGCAGGCTGTGATGCTGAGCATCAGTTTGAATAAGAAATAAAAGTTTTCACTTATGCAGAATTTACACTGTAGGGGTGAAGACAGATGACGCTTGTGCTTGCGTGCACACTTGTACACACACACCTACATGCACATGCCCACATAAACACAAACACCTACACACAGGCATGTACTATGAGGACTATGAAATAGTTAGCAGGTATTACACAAGAGGAATCAAGGGGCATTGTGAATGGGTTCACCTCGCTGCATAAGATCTAGGATGCTCATTAAGAAATAAGTTATGAATACACCCAGTACCTTGTAAACAAAGAGAAACTGCTGTCAACCCCACATATATATCCATCTCACACATTTATATTTATAATGTTACTTACCTGATGTGGCATTTCCCTCTGTATGCTCTGCTTACCATTAATGAATAAAGAAACTGCTTTGAACCTATAGCAGGCAGAACTTAGCTAGGTGGGAAAAACTAAACTGAATGCTAGGAGAATGTTGCATGAGGAGGAGCAGGCTGTGGGGGCTGCATTCCCTGGCTCCAGGCCACGGGCCTGCTTTTGGTCCTGGCTAAATTATACCCGAAATAATTACGCACAAACTATATTCATTTAAATACTTCCTGGCCCATAAGCTCTAACCTCTTCTTGGCTAACTCTCACATATTATTTTAACCCACATCAAGTAATCTGTGTATCACCAAGGGGTGGTGGTTTACCGGGAAAGATCCTAATCTACGTCCATCTCAGGCTGGAGAAACATGGCAAAGATCCTAATCTACGTCCATCTCAGGCTGGAGAAACATGGCATCTCCCACACTCCCTTTCTTCCCAGAATTCTGTTCTGTCTACTCTGCCTACTTGATTTCTGCCCTATCAAAAAGGCCAAGGCAGTTACTTTATTAACCAATGAAAGCAACCCAAATACAGAAGGACCCTCCTATACCAGGAGAAAGAAGGGCAGAGTCAGAGAGAAGTCATGTAACCCCACTGGAGACAGATGCTGGAACTTTACCCAGTAAGCCATAGCCTTCTGGCAATACACAGATTAATGGAGATGGGTTAAATCAAGATGAAAGAGTTGGCAAATAAGAAGCTAGAGCTAATGGGCCAAGTAGTGTTTTAAATAATATGGTTTCTGTGTGATTATTTTGGGTTTGAGCTGCTGGGTGGCCAGGAAACAAACAGGCGGTCTCCTGACAACACTGACCCTTTGCAGTTTTCTCCACCTTTCTATTTGAAGCCTCTTCTGACCTTGTAAATTGTCTCAGAAGATAGAGTTTAAGGTTCTGATTTTTACCATTGGCTGGCATTCTTCAGAGACCTTGTCTCTGTGTTTCACATTCTTTTATGAAACACAGGCTTTAAAATTCCAGATGACCAGAAGCTGGAGAGAAAGTTTAAGGATAAAGATTATGTAGTTGAGTTCAGTTCCCATCTCTATTTTGGATGACTTACATTTGTCTGTAAATCTAGCTCCAGAAGATTCAACACTGTCTTCTGGACTTACCTGTGCATATAACAACATCCATGTACATACTTAATTTTAAAAAAGATTTAATTTACTTTATATTTTGGTATTAATACCAGTGTGTATATGTATACATGCCTGAAAGTGCTTGTGGAGGCCATATAAAACAAATCAATAACTTGGAGCTGGAGTTAAATATAGTTGCAGTCCATCCAATACAGATGATAGAAACTGAACCCAGCCCTCTGCAAAAACGGAAATGCATGTAACCATGGAGCTGTCTCTCCAGGCCCAAAAGTAAATCTTAAAATAAAGATGCAGGCATCTGATTAGTGGTGGTAATTATGCTCATTGAGAACATTAGAGTGTGTTAATATTTGGAATTTTAATTGCAGAAGCACTAATTGGGACTGGGAAGGATTCTGGCATTTTTGATAACTGCATCACCTTCAATGAGGAGTTTGAAACCTGCTGGGAGTCCCTGATTATTTTCCAAGATTACAATAAACATCTTAAATTCCAGGTTTATTAGAAGAAAACTGTATTCCAGTTTGGTGCACTTCATTCCTAAGCCTGATCTTGGCAGATATCTCCAGGCTCCTTAGTTTAGGGCTGTTTTCTCCTGCTGTCTCAGGGTACCTCTTTCTTTCTACATACAATATTTTAAAGCAAAAATGGTGCCCAAAATGGGGCTTACTCCCTGAGATTAAGAGTTTTATTTCCAGATGAGCCAATATTTCAGAGCACCTATGCTGCTGTTTCCTCTGACTTCTACATCCAGAACAGCCTCAAGACTGCTGGCTGAGATGATCCAGCCTCACAGAATACTCCAGCCAGGACTTGACTATAATCCTAAATTTTATTTAAGAGCTCAACATATTGGTCAGATTCTTTGCCTAGAAACATTATAAGACTTTATAGATCTTTAGGTTAGTCTTGGGAAGATGTAGGACTATGGGTGTGGGTCTTGGCTCCACTAAGTATTTGACCTGGGTTAGCTCACTGGATCCTTCAAGATAGGTTTCAGGCATAATTGTGTCATTTAAGTGTTCCTCAACTGTTTGCTAAATCCTGATACATTTTTGCAGAGATCACACAGCCGAGCCGAGACTGTATATGCTATATTCAGCCCCGAGCAGATTTTTATGGCAAGGTAATAAACCCCTGGAAACAGGTTTATAATGGAAAAAGCAACTTGACCCCAGCTAGAGGAGCCCAAATACACCTTACAAAAGGCTCATTTCTGAAACCTACAAATCTCGTTTTCCCAGGGGTGGTTTCACAGGAGAAAGGTGTACAATAATAGCTGTATTTACCATAAATGCCTAACATATTTTATGATGATTTGATTGTATTAAAAATTTCACCTTATAGATTTTAATAAAACTGCCTATGGGCAAAGTTATTGCAGTTGGATTTGTTTCCCCTTGCCCATTGCTCTTGGTGGAAAGAAGTGAGCCACCATTATAAAAAGGCTTTACTTTTTAGTACCTGGTTAATAAAAAATAATTTCCTCTTCTTTGGACTTGTTCACAAAGCTGAAAAATGACTCCGTAGGTCAGTGGTGTGTGGCAAAGCTAATTTCTATAAGCTTTTTTTATCGGGTGGGACTGAATCAAACAAGATGGGGAAACTGAAAACCCTTTCTGTACCAAATATACAAGGGTGAGCATAATCCCCAGGGTCACAATGAGGAAAATGGTGAAACATTTAGTTCTTGTTGATTTCTGGGAGAGTGTGTGCCGTCCAAGCACAATTCCCTTTTCCCCCAACATCACATTAGCTCCGAGGAGAATTAGGAGAACATTCTAACCCTGAGCAAAGTCTTTCTTTGAGGCTCAGCAATGTGCTTGCTGTGTGTCTTGCAGAGCAACACGGAATTGCCGTGCCCTTCCTGTTTCCCCAGGATGTTCACAGCCCAACCTCTGGGAAAGAAACTAGGAACAGGGTCTCACAAAGAGCCAGAGTACCTGAGTAGCTGGCTGCTCTGAGTAGCAGTCAGCACAAAGATATATTTCTTTCTTTCTTTCCCTTCTCAGACAGTTGCAAAGATGGAGAATGTAAGCCTGTACATAGAAGGTTCCCAAGGCTCAGAGGCTTTGTTCCATTCAGAGTCCCAAAAAAGAACACCCCAGGGATTTGTGGTATGGGAAGTCCTTCCATCTATGTGTTGCTTTCATTGGTTAGTGAATAAAGCTGTTTAGGCCAGTAGCTTAACAGAGTAAAGCCAGGTGGGAAATCTGAACAGAGATGTAGAGAGAGAGTAGGCAGAGTCAGAGAGAAGCCCCATAGCTACCATAGGAGACAGACACATCCACTAGAGCCTGCTGAAACTTTGCTTGTAGGCCACGACCTCGTGGTGATGCACATATTAATGGAGATGAGTTAGTTTAGGATATAAGAGCTAGCTAGAAATATGCATAAGCTATTGCCAAGCAGTGTTTTAGATATTATAGTTTCTGTGTGATTGTTCCAGGTCTGAGTGGCCAGGAACGAACGAGCAGCCTCTGACTACAGGTTTGGAAAGGTAATAGTTGCGTTTGGAGACATGGAGATGAGATGAGAAGGAAGGGGTAATATCCCACTCTGACACCCTGGCTTAGATGAAGTTGAAATGGGCAGCAGTTGTAAGGTCTTTTAGGGAAAGGGCCAAAGGACTTCCTTTCTTCTTTCCACTTCAGATTTATTTTTTAATGAACAATGACTTACAATGTGTAGGTGTGGGAGGGACTTCTGTGTTCTCCAGTTAGAAATATATGAAGTCACCCGCATACTTCTCTTCCACAGCTGTGCTCTTGGTAAAGGTAACAGTGGAAGGAAGCAGGACACACCTACTTCTGACACTGGATATGGGTATTAAGGAGAGATGTGGATTCACAGAAGCATGGTGCTGGAGAAGCTGTGGATTGAAACCATTCTCTCCCATCAGAGATCCAACCTTGTAAAGTTAGACAGGCGATAATTCTCAGGAGCTGGTGAGCGGCATCTGTAACAGTAGCAACAGGGAAGCAGGTGTTTGATGGCATGGGAGAGGATGCTGACAAGTGACAGAGAAAGTGGAAATCTCTGCTTAGATGTGAGAATGGAATTATGAGCCAGGTTGCAAAAGCAAAGTGGAGTTGGACAAGGGCTCCACTCACATATGAGTGGGGAGGAGCAAGCATCACAATGAAAGCAGTTCACTGGAGGCCTGGAAAATGAAAGGTGTTCATCACTGGTGAGTCTCCTCATGAGCTAGAGACCGTGTCATACAAATAAAGTCTGCATTTTTGCAAAACCAATTTCTTTTCCCTGTAATAGTGGAGCTGTCAGCTAATATAATTACGTATGAGTGTTTATAAGTTATCAGATACTGAAAAATACAACTCAGTCTGAGCATCCTCAGATAATCTATGATCCCAAATCCAAAGTATAATGAGTGTCTACAGGAGGTCAAGTATGGAAAATTCCATACTTATAGTCAGAATGCAGGTGCACAAAAATATATAAATGACCTTCAGCCTTTGTGGGTAAGCTACCTAAGTAGTACAAATGAATTTCAGGTATGGGCCTCATCGTCAAGATATCTCAGTATGCAAATATTCTAAACATGTAAAAGCAAAATTTTGGACTCTTGAATACATCTAAGCATTTGAGATGAGAGCTTTATCTGGACATATCCACCCTGTAGTTTCCATTAGCTTGGCTCATATACCTTGTTGTGGTATGAAAATTATAGAAAACTCAACAAAGTATTTTTCAGGAGTCTTGGAGGACACATGGCAAGGACATTGTGGAGCATATCAAAGACAAACGTCTTGAAAACTATTTAAAGTTGTGTTTCTTTGTGAAGTGTTATTGACTTAACGTGTGCCACATTTTTGAAATACCAGGCTAGTAGGAAACAAGTGACTTCATCTTCTCTTGGGCTCTGTGGAAGTCCAGGAAAATCTGCTTCTTTCCAGCTGTGCCTGTCTCCTCTGGACCCTTTGCATTTGGTCAGTTGCTGTGCAGAATTCTAAGTCATATTTCTTCCTATGTAGACATCTAGTTGGGGAGAAGAGGAAGGAGAAGCTGTACTCAAACTTGAGGGCTGTGTTCTGTGTGTACTTACCATCTCCTGTTTAATATTAGCCTTATTTACTGATTCATTGATTGGACTGAAGGTTGAGAAGATGACCTGATTCCTCACCTTTATAATAGTAGATGTGACTGATTTAAGATAAATGGAGTTATTATGATGGTATGAAGAATAATCCTAGTCCCTCAAGCAGAACTTACATACTGTTCATAGGTTTTTCTTACTGTTGCCTCATCAACTTTTTTGTCAAATGCTCTCTTGAGAAAGCAAAAGTAGTACTAATTAAGCCCCAAAGTTTCACTAGATACTATGAGAGAGCTAAAGGAATAGACGACAGGGAAAAGCAAAGCTGAACATCCCCATGCTTTGTTTCTTAAGGATCTAATCATAAATACAACAGGTAAGTCAGTTAATTGTATCAATGTAGTATAGCAGGCATCACAGAACAGATTCAAGTTATTTTGGGCAGAAACCTGGTCAGGATGGAGAGTTGAAAGGAAACAGGATGCAGATGGTAGGAAGGGGTCTCTGTGTGTGGAGACTTGAGTGAGGACGGAGATGGGAGACCAGAGAACATTTCCTAGACTAAAGGACAAGTTCATGTAGGAAGCTGAAATGAATCCCAGGCCGGCAAAGGAGAGTCCAGGCTAAGACAGGAGTGAGAAATGGTACTGCAGAGTTCTAGGATATGGGGTGAGCAGGTGAACTCAATTTCTCAGCACAGAGTCGGAAACTGGGTTGGGTGAAGGATGAGTTGGAGTGGAGAATGACCCATTCATGAAGAGGTTTGATTGCAAAGTCAAGGACTTTGATGTTTCCCCTGGCTGCTCTGGAATGCCGCCAGAGGCTTTCATTCATGAGCAGCATGGTAAGGACAAGAGTGTTGGAGAGTATACTCTCTCGTGGTAGGGATATGAATAACAATCTAGGCATTGGGAGCTGTTTAGCATTTTATGTTTCTGATGCATGAATTGAATTTTGTACATAGTTGACAGATAGACTGGTCCATGCTCTCCCTAATAAAGTGGCCCTTCCAAGAACAAAGTCAATAAAAAAGACATATGTGTGTATATGTATATACATATATATGTATGATTTTAACTTTTATAAGGGAAAACCAGGGTGACACATCAAGTCTAAAAGCATCCACAGGAAATCCGATGTTTTAAGCAGAATGATCATGTAAAATGTTGCCTTGTGGCTTGAACAAATGCGTTCAGAGAATCGCATAGCTGTGAGTCAGAGTGGGGTTGGTCCTTAAAGTCTTCCCTTCATAGTAAATGAGCAGTTTGGGGAAATATGTTTACATTTCAGTTCTGATGGGACATGCAATTGCATTTGAGGAGTGGATAGAAAATCTCTTTATTTGCAAGTTTGAAGCAAGGGATGATATTGAGTAAGTACACACACATTCCTATCCCACACTCAGGTGTACGACTAGAGGGAGCTATGTGCTTATATAGCCAGATAATTGATAAATTTACAACCTCATTTCAATCAAAAACGTAGTAATAAAAGTCAATGTGTTTTCTGGTAAAACAACAACAACAACAAAACAATGTCCTGATTGTAGACCACCAAGTAATGTCTTAAGATTGTATCAATAATAGTTCATTGACAGATGGAAGAACAGATTTAGCATTTTTCAGTTTCCCACTTACATGTTCCCCATATTTCTTTTTATCATAAACTTTCAACTTGTATTATGTATGTGGTGAGCAGGCTCTGCCAGGTACACACTGCCTTTGCTCTCACTGTTGAGTTTACTGTACTTTACTGCACACTTGGAATGAAGGTGCCAGCTAGTGCCGTAAATGACCTGCACAGCTTCACTTGAAGGTCAGGGCCTGGAACTGTCCCAGCGCCTCTGAAATGGCTGCCTCAGGCTGGTTTCTCACCCTGATTCTTACCTCGCCATTCATTAATGTACTTACAGTTGCCAGGTCCTCATCTGTCCTGTTGAATTGTCACCGTTGGTTCTTGTTTTAGGTTTTTCCAGATGTTTCCCCTCAGCTGCTCTACTCCCTGTTTGCCCATGTTCCTTTCTCAGAGGGGAATGTGAAGGCAAGCGATAGCCTCTCTCTTCCCTTTTCTCCGCACACTGGCATATTTAGCTGTCTTCTTGGAAATACAATATTCAGTTCCTGTGGCTATCTCCCTAGAATGTGAATGGTTGGTTGAAGCCTGAATAAAAGAAAGAAAAAAATGGAAATTGCAGAACAATTTTTTTTTCATCTGAGAAAAAATAGAGAAAGACATATGGCAATGTTGCCAGCATAGACACACTGGAATTGTTCATTTATGATTTCAAAAGTGATTTCTTCTCACCTCCAAATTTAACTCCTGGCCTAAAGTGTTTCCTTCAGCACTTTAACTTCTGGCAGAATCAGCAAACAAAAGAGCGGTTGCATCAGGGTAACTTCTGTACTTTGCACTTCCTGCTGGAACAGTTTCTGTATTCTACACTTCCTGCGGGGCAAACAGGGATGCTCGGCAGCTTCCTCCTCTGCAGGACAGAATCCAAACTCTTTTCTCCTTAGCCAAGGCTTCTTCAGCAAGACCTGTCTACTGGTGTTTTCAGAAAAATCCTTCTCAGGTGGTTGCAAGTCGTGACTAAGGTTTAAGATCTGAAAGCAGATCCGCGTTGGTACCTGAGGATTTAGGAAATGGTCCTGAGAAAATTGTCTTTAAGATACTGGCCATCCTGTACCATGACATAGTGAGAGTCTCATTTCAGCCAGAAACGTCATTCATTCCTACTGTAAGACTTAGTCCATAGTTGTGAGTAGAGTGAATACATTTGTTCCACATTCTTCTACAAACATTTGTGTAAGAGAAACATTTTCCCTTTTGGGTTAAAAACAGTTTTACATGTAGCTTTTCTAGATGCCGAATTTAGATCTAGAAACTTAATATATATGTACATACATACATATATTAAAATGAAATATATATATTACATTTCCCTTATGACTAAACTTTTTGACTTTTTGTCTTTTTCTCTTTATTTATAAGAGTATTAAAATAGGGGGCTTGGACGATGGATCATTAATAAAGACTACTTGTTGTTCCTGCAGAGGACCTGGGTTTGGTCCCTAGCACCCACATGGCACCTCACAGTCACTTGTAACTCTAGTTCCAGGTGATCTAAAGCCCTCTTCTGGTACCAAGTTTGCACATAGTGCACACACACACACACACACACACACGCAGACAGACATGTACATAACATGTAAATAAATAAATACTAAAGAAAGAAAATCAGGTATGCACACAACAATAGATTAATATCCATAGTGTGCTTCTTCTATCAATTACCTGAAATCTCTTGCTGCAGAAGCGTCAGCTGAGTCTTTGGTAAGAGAGAATCTGGTTCTATGCAATAAAAGCAGTCATTCAGCTGTGTGTGCTAAAGGGTGGATATACAGTTATAGCAGAGCCCTTGCCTAAGCATGCCCTTGCAACCCCCAGCGTTGGAACAAAACAAGTGTGCAAACCACACATCTGTGAGCCGTTAGCCGTGTGTTGGTGATTCCGAGTCAGCTTGTATTGTCTGGAATCTCTGGATCTTGCTGTACTCAGTTCCTTCTGTATCTCACAGTGGCTAAGGCCGGCGCTGTGTTTATCCTTTACTCTAGACCTCTGTTCCCTGTTTGTCTCCTTGAAGGTCAGCTTTCCTAATGTTTATGAATCATGAATCCGTTTAATGAATTCTTTGTCCGACTTCTAGAAGAAAACATTTGAATTCTGTTTGGTTTTTGCTTTTTAAACTGAAGAACCATTTCCATTCTGCCTAAGAAAGGTATGATGTGAACATCTCCGTAGCAGGATCAGTTGCTCGCCAGGGCCAGATCACAGTGCACATTTAAACCTCTCATCCCCTGTGACACTGTGATGTCACAGGCAACAAATGGGAGGTGTATTTGGGGAAAAAATGGAATGGTGTCTAAAAGATCAATAGGATCAAGAGATTGGTCCGTTTGTGAGGGAAACTCTGACAAAACAAACAAACAAAGCTCCCTCCCTGATTCTCTCCCATGGTGTGTGTAGTTACTCAGTGCATTGCATGCTCTTAGGATCCTGTGTGTAGTTACTCAGTGCATTGCATGCCCTTAGGATCCTGTGTGTAGTTACTCAGTGCATTGAACGCCCTCAGGATCCTGTGTGAAGTTATTCAGTGCATTGCATACCCTCAGGATCCTGTGTGTAGTTAGTGCATGGCATGCCCTCAGGATCCTGTATGAAGTTACTTAGTGCATTGCATACCCTCAGGATCCCTGTGTGTAGTTAGTGCATGGCATGCCCTTAGGATCCTGTGTGAAGTTACTCAGCGCATTGCATGCCCTTAGGATCCTGTGTGTAGTTAGTGCATGGCATTGCCTTAGGATCCTGTGTGAAGTTACTCAGTGCATTGAACACCCTTAGGATTCTGTGTGTAGTTACCCAGTGCATTGAATGTCCTTAGGATCCTTAAAAGTTTTCAAAGCATGTATGAGCTAAATGCTAAGTACTGGGGTGTGTCCCTTGATAGTGCAATAGGAAGCCTGAAGTACTGTTTTCGGATTCTATGTAGACTGTGCTCTGGAGAGCATTAAGAAAGGAGAAGCTGCTATCCTACTTGTTAAAGAAAATCCAATTGTACTTTCTTCTGCCTAGATTTCTAGTTTCTGTCTTTACGTACAGTTGAGATTCTTTGAGACTGGATTATGTCTTTGGATACAGATTTAAAGAAGTCATATAAAGTAAACGTTTTATAGCCTAACAGAGTGGATCTGAGTTCTGGCCCCACTCGGTTATCAATTGATAGATCACTTAACCTTATGCTTTGATGCTAATCTGTTGTCACGGAATGACTGGGGAGATTAAAGAGATGGTGTATATAAACACAAAGTTATACTTGGTACAATGCTGGCAGTCAGTGTGTACAGATTAGTTCACAAATAGGATGTAAAATGAGTTATATTCAAATCAATAAATACAGAAGACCCAGCTTTATTGTTATCTTTACTGAATTATCAGATACATGGATCCAGCATTTTATCTTTTTATGTATAATCTATAGTTCTTGAGTTATAGAGTTATAGTCAATAAGATAGGAGCAAATGAACACTTAGACATTCTCAGCCTTATCCAAAGCAATAATAATAATAATAATAATAATAATAATAATAATAATAATTCAATAACACCTTCACTGCCTTTCTGGATTCCCTCCTAGAAGACTAGTTCATATAAAGGAAGCACTGGGAAAAGAACGGATCTCCACCTAGCACTGCAGGTTCAGAAGAAATAACCAGTCCCTTAACATGGCAGCAGTCCGTGCCATGACTAAGTGGGCTGGGGCTACGATCCGAACCTGAGCCTTGACACTAGTGGGCCATTTATGAAACTGTGTCCCCTGAAGTCACCCTATTGGGATGTCCTTCGAGACATCACCATGGTTACAAAAGAACATTAGGAAGCCTTTTCTTTCTTGCAAGGGATCTTTAGTTTCCTATGTTTTTATGGGTCCCACCTTTGGGATTACAGAACTGGATGTTTACATGTGATCCTAAAAATGTTGTAGTTTCTATTGCAAGCTCTTGTTCCAAAGAAACTGGTATAAATATAGATCACAGCTCCGAGAAAGGTGCGTGCTGATGCCGAATGAAGAGACCCACTACCAATGAAATCCTCAGGCAGCAGCTTTGTGGAGATCATCAGATCCATTTTTAGACTTCCACGTTTTTGCTAACTTTGTGCCCTCTGTACGGACATAATTTTCAACTGCATTTATCAGCTTTTACTTTCTATAATTTGCTAAAGTATCAGTCATGGAATTCCATTGCCTTGCAAAAAAGAATTCAAGAATTTTTTTTGAAGTTTTGCTGACTATGTCTTATGGCACAGGACTGAAATTTTACCTGCTTAATTGGCAGGTTAAACTTTATGAGTTTCTGGTACCCTGGTGATACATGACTATTAAAACTTGCAGGTGGTTCAGGGCAGAGAGATGTAAGTTCCAGTGCTAGTAATACATCACAAAAGTGTGTGTTTCTTCACGTCACTGTTGTGAAAACGGAGACTTTAATACTCTTGCACAATATAAGCTGATGAGGGAATCTTTATGGATCTCAACTATGGGTCTTTTTTTCATAGAAATGAGGAAAGTATAATGCTTATAGACAGAAGTGTAAAAAATATAATTGGCCCGGTGTTACCTTTTTGAGACTAAGGGTTTGGTGGCCATCTGCATGCACCTTCCAACTTGCACAAACCCGCCTCGTAGAAACAGTGCTTCTGTCACATAACATGCTGTAAATCTGACATTTTTATGCTTTCTTCAGAAGGCAGATTTGCTTAATTACGCTTATGTCATATTTAAGTGTTAGCACATTTCCTTTTTGGAGTTTATCTTTTCATCAGGAAATGTAAATGCATACTATGGCTAGTGGTATTTACCACATAAGTAACTTAGTTTGGCGGGGAAAGTGA
Source organism: Dicrostonyx torquatus (assembly GCA_028555095.1). NCBI lineage: Eukaryota > Metazoa > Chordata > Mammalia > Rodentia > Cricetidae > Dicrostonyx > Dicrostonyx torquatus. The sequence continues at coordinate 7,223,295 of JAQHUG010000014.1, read as the reverse complement.
TATGATTGCAATTCATTAGAAGCTGTATTTTCCATGTTTACAAGTGGTTTCCAGACCAAAAACCTCTTTCAAATATCGACTGAGTTGGCCACCCTGTCCAACTTAGGAGCTCTTTATAATTAGGGCTATGGCTAATTGTAGCATAGAGAGACATTAAAATGAATTAGTTTTAATTAGGATAAGGAAGATGAATAATTGTTCTTTTTCTTAACATTCTTTTTTGCTTCTCCTCTATGAGAGAAGATGTCTGCTAACTCCTCTTGGTGTTAAGCTGTGATCTTCAAATAGGACTTTAGAATACATTACAATTTTGTTTCTTTATTCCTTTGGTAACCATGGTGATTTAGTTTGAAGGTAATATATCCATTTTTACATGTTGCTGAGAAAGTGAACAATCTTCAAACTCATTGTTCAAAAATATATTATAATTGGTTGCCTGTAATCTGAATGAGGAAGCATCCAGGACATAGGAGACAGGAATGAAGAGATGGAGGGATGGGCAGCATGCTATATGGGAGCTGAGGCCCAGGCCTTTAGGCTGGTCAGAGCTAGCAAAAAGGAACAGTGAACTTGGTCAGACAATGCTGCTGGGGCTTGGAATGTCTCCAGATCCCTGCTGATTAGGAACACACAGAATTAAAAAAAATCTTTTTGAGTGTTATACTTGTATACAAACACACACACATATACACACATCATTATATATGCACCTGTGTTACTATGCATACATACATGCACCATTTATAAAATGTACACATCAATGTTCATACATGTTTACATTATATTAATATAAATATATACACATACTATCTTTAATTATATATAGTGATATATGTATATGCTAATGCTGATACATTTACATGTATTACAGGCATATATGCACCATTTGCATAGATGTGTATGGTAGTATATGTACTTACACACTATTTAAACATGTTTAAATAAATATATATAACATCTACATATATAAATGCACATATACAACTATATATATGGGTTAATACATACATATATCTCAATATTTATTCAACATTTATGTCCACGTTCATTTATATTTACACATTCATATATTTGTTTGTACTAACATGAGTGCATACACTGTTTTTCATATAAATGGTAATGTACATATAAATGCATTATATAATAAAGTTGCTTTATTGCAATGACTTATGAATCAGTTTATGATTTATAAAATGAAGTTAGCTTGAACATCTCATTTCCAGGTGTGTGACACTGCATACTGTCAGCATGCAGCAACAGTCTTTGTCACCTCTGCTTTTCTTTCTTTAAGATAATACTGTCTCAGAAATTGGCAATTCCACCTCAAAGAACTAATTCAGACTTGAAGACAAAAGAAAAATGGTGACTCATCAAAGAAGAATGTTAGGTTATTTTGTTCTGGTGGAATACAACAGATTGGAACTAGAGGCCTTTGTCAAGGCTCCCACCTGAATTTTCCATATAACATTCTTAGCACGAAAATTGTCCTAGAAAAGTAAAAGGGATAAATGTAAGCTCCACAAAAGACACACAGTTTGGGTGAAGAGAATGTGACACTAATTTGATTTTATAGGCATTATGTAAAAAAAAAAACCAAAAAACTAGCTTTTACGGCATTATAATCCAGTCAAGGAAGTATTTGGGAATCAACGTATGCTTTTGGCAACTGTCTCATGGCAAATGAACGGGTGCTAAGCTGCTCAGCAAGGGAGCAGTCTGTAGCACATGCTTGGCGCTCAGTGCTTCAGAGGCGCTAATAATAGTTCCAGCCTGAGTATCTGATGCATCTATGGAGGGCTGGAGACACTTACCTTAGGGAAGGATGCTAGGCAGCCCATACAGTTGATGGGACTTATTTTTGCATATTGATTTTGGGCCTCTAGTTAGGAAAAAGTTATTTAAAAATACGCAGTGTGGATATCTCTAAGCTCAAATAAGCGGAGTATTCACTTCCTCAGTTTGACTATGAAGCTGCTAACTAAAAGGGTGTAATGGACAGAGAGAATATCCAGTTCGAGGAGGCGACGGAGGCACGGGTTTCAGAGAGGGACGGTGTTGTGTCTGGCTGTAATGGAAGTGATTGCTCCTGCTGTGGTGGCTGCCTTTGCACTCTGTGCCTCACAATCGTGAACTTCCAGCAATTCCTGTTAAAGGAAGCTAACATCTTACCTTCTTAAACTTTAGGTTTAGATCTCATATAGGTTTTGTGTAATCAAATATATGGATCATGAAAAATTTAGCAATAGTAAAAGGTTTCTGAATCTACAATGAAAAATTCTTTTCACAATTTAATGCATTGTGAATCCTAGGTGTTTCTTTCAGAGTTTGGCCAAGTCACACTGTACAGTTATACTATAGACTTGGTTCTGAACACCAAGTAACATGTTCACACCACCACTGAACACCAACACATACTACAAGTGCAACATGTGTTCACACCACCACCTAACACCAACAGATACTACACATACAATATGTTCACACCACCACTCAACACCAACAAATACTACACGTGCAACATGTGTTCACACCACCACTTAACACCAACAGATACTACACATACAAGGTGTTCATACCACTACCCAACACCAGCAAATACTACACGCACAATGTGTTCACATCACCACTCACCATTAACAGATGCTATACAGGCAATGTGTGTTCACACCACCACTGGATGCCAATAGACACTGCAGGTGACTCATGTGTTCAGACCACCATCCAACACCACCAAACACAGCCTGGAACTCCTTCACTCCAAGTTAAGATGGCAGCAATTACAGATGGCAGTGGTTTTTACATTTACATATTGTTTTTATGCAAATATCATTATATTTTTGACTATAAAAAATATACATTTTAATTTTATTGTGGAGTTTATTTTTTGCTTTTATTGAGAATAGCTTTTTTCCTCCTCCCATAATGCAACCTGACACTCCTCCCAGGCCATCCTCCCTTCCCATCTGGCTCTATTGCCCTTTCTGTCTTTCATTAGAAAAGGATAATAATAAAATAAAATACAGTAAGACAAAATAACACCTAATACATTGGAATAGGACAGAACAAACAAACAGAAGGGAAAGAACCCAAGCAACGGTGCATGAAACATACCAACGCAGAGACCAACTCAGGAATCTGGGAGCCATGTCATAAACGCAAAGGACTGGAAGCATAATAAGAGAGAAAAAATATGTAAATATAATCAAACGAATATAAGTAAACATTGAGAACAACAGATGCACTGACATGAAGGTATGAGAGAATGAACGTCAACAATGCCATGGAACTTGTTTTCCATGGGCAGCCTCCTGCCAAGCACGCAGCCCATTGACCATCTCCCGCCAAGCACACAGCCCATTGGCCATCTCCCGCCAAACACACAGCCCATTGGCCATCTCCCGCCAAGCATGCAGCCCATTGGCCATCTCCCACCAAGCACACAGCCCATTGGCCATCTCCCGCCAAGCACGCAGCCCATTGGCCGTCTCCTGCCAAGCACGCAGCCCATTGACCGCCTCCTGCCAAGCACGCAGCCTGGACTTAAGAGCAGTCTGGACAACTTCCAAGCCAGTGTGACCTGTGGCTTCTACCTCAGCTGAGTGTACTTCAGTAGCTGATTTCTCTCCTGGAGTTAGATACCTAACTGTGATAAAAGGACTAAGTGAAAGCATGCTAAATTCCATTCCGCTGAGACCACACAGGAGCGCCTTCAGTCAGTTGGAAGTGAGGAGGCCAGAGGGAAGAAATTAGAAGATGAATGATGCTTCAAAACCAAAGCCCTGTAGCCAGAGCGCTGTGACCGAGATATTAAAACACCCAAACGTTTGTGAGACATGGCTAATTGGCCTTTACTTTTTAAATGTATTTAAGTGAAAAACTGAAACATATCTGTCCTAAGCAAAAATTTCAGGTAATTTTTGTTAAAGGAAATGTTTTACTTACAGGTGTTTGGCAACAATGTGGTGGCTGCATGGACCTTTTCATAATGTCTATAAAAGAACAGAGACTAGGAAAATAATCATTTTTTGCTTCTTTGCTATCTTTGTCACCTCTTTCTCCTTTCTCAGTTGTATCTACTTTGACTGCAGAAAACTACATGTTTAGTAAACCATTCATCTCAGTCAACTCCAACAGTGTATATGGCATTTTATATATTATGCTATTTTAACTTATTCAACAGCATTGATAATTATATGTACCTGAAATGGAGTTATTTGTGACAAGTGAATTACAGGAAAAAGAATGGACCCTGGATTCTTTTTTGCATCTTCTTATTTCTCTTACTTTACCTGTTCTTTACTGAAAGCATTAACGTGTTATGTTATAAATAACTCAACAGTATATTAAAATATTTCTCTTTCATAAAGAAAAACTTTTTGAGGGTAGGCACAGATCCTTTGCAGGAGTGAATACCTAAGGAAATGCGCTTCTTACCTGAAGAACTAAACGGAGGTAAGCCAAGGCTGAGCTCAGCATTCTCTCACGAGAGCAAATTGTTCCTTTCATCATTGTTATGAGGATGAAACAGACCAAAGAGATGGAGGTGTCAGAGAGTGTGGCTCTCCATGACATCCCAGAAGGCTTTCATGGCAGCTGCCAGCTTGGCTTTGATAGCTCCTAAGCCCAGGTGTCAGATCTGTGCAGGCTGGGATTAGGTCCCCGGAGGCTTCTGGGTGCTGCTGAAGTGAATGGAGCAGACTTGTTAAGCAGTGGCTTCCTTTACAGTGAAAACATTTCAGTGTTTTCATATGTTGACTCTCCCTAAAACTGATACAAGATGAACTATGTGAATATCAGCCCCTTGGGCATTCTAATTGACGGAGAAAACGTGCCTTAAGCAACCATGTACAGCCACCACAGCCTACCAACTGAGCATAGCGGTGAGAACGTGGGAAGTGTGTATCGTACCACCCAGCCCTAAGCCTTGCTTTGCCTTCCCACCGCTGCTAAATCCCTCTCTGTCTGCCGTTTCCACAAGCCTGCCCATCAACAGTGTTCTGAGTGGAACCTACGCTGGTCGGTGACTGTAGAAAGCCGTCTCAGCTCAATTATGCGATGCTCCCATCATCATATCTCATAGAAGAATTTCACTAAACAATTTAATCTGAAGCGTGTTACTCAAGAAACTAAGTGTCAAAACAATTTCTTCTTAATCATTCATCTTAAAACGTGTTAAAATGAGAAAATACATTTCTTTCAAAGAAGGAGATGAAAGAAGAAAAAAAACTTATCCTTGTTAGGAGGAAACTGAAGCAGCAGAAGAGAAAGTGTGTGTGTGGGGGGGAGACGGTCAGACAGAGACAGAGAGAGCAAGAGAGACAGAGACACAAAGAGGCACAGAGAGCAGCCATGGAGATCAAGAGAGGAGGCAGGTTATCTTTTTATATCTGGGAAGATACAGGGACCCTTTCTCAAACAAAGTACCTTTGAAACCAGGAGACCGATTACATATCTGTAGAGTGATATTTCAGGGTGTAATTTCCTAAGTGATTTCTTCACTGGCTTCTCGATGGTTCAGTGTCATGCCTGACTGAGCTTAGCTCTCAAGCAAACATTTAGTTCCCCATGAGTGGACTCTTAACTTCAGCTAGCCACGTGACTGGATAACTGGATGCAGGGTGAATGCAGAAGATTAATGAGGGGCCTGAGTGGAAACAACCTCTTGTAAGGACTGCACCAACCCCTGAACCGCGGGCTGCTGTTGTCTATAGAGACCGCGTCCTGGCCCAACCCCAGGAGGGTCATGATGGTTCTTGATCTAGCTTTACTTCCCTGCTTTCAGCCTGATCCTATGACTCTCAGATTGATGTTATCTGTTTGTCTCTCTATTTTCAGTGGCTACCAATGTCCATGTGTTTCCTCAATGTATCTAATGTAGACATCATTTTTCAAACTCTGCTCACTTTGCACATTTTCCCATCTGTGAGTTAATGCCTCATTTAGCTTCTTCTCTGTCCCTGCGCACCAACCCCTTTCCTTTCCTCTCTGATAATGGTGAGGAAAGTCTGTGACCTCTTTGTATACTTCTCAGGAACTCTGTCTTGCTTATTTTTTTTCTAGTCCTTTACCACCCGAAGAAAGAAAACATGGATTGTGATCTTTGTGGAGAAAAGACTAGAAAAAAAAAGCCACTGGCAAATAACAGCCAGCAAAGCTATAGCAGCAGGGGACAGCATGGGCCAGTGAGATAGGCTGGATGGAGAAGGTGAATGCAAATCATAAATATATTACAACCAAACACTTACAGAGCAGGAAATTCTGAATTTCTTCCCTCCGACCAGTTTCCACCAATGGACTACTAATGGTGGCCTGCAAAGGGCTCTCTGGCGGGCAGGAACAAGACATAGATTTCAGAAAACAAATCTTCAAAGGAGGGAGAGAGCAGGCCTGTGGGGAAAGACGGCAGCCGTCTGACACTCAGAGGTCATGGGAAAGGAAGGCCTCGCTGTGGGGTTTGGACTCAGAGAAGGAAAGTAGCAGTGGGACACAGTCCAACGTGCCAGGAGCTCCTTTCTTTCTAGAAAGAAAGAAAAGGACACACACACAGGCACACACACATACACATATGTATGAACACACGTACACACATATATGGACACACACCTGCACACACACTCACACATACACATACAGGCACACACATACACACATACACACATGCACAAACACACACATATATGCATGCATACACATGCACACATACACATGTTTTCACAAACATATACCCCCCACACATATAATCACACAAGCACATAATGCATGAACACACATCCACATCCACACACACGTGCACACACACCCACATATAAGCACACACATGAACAAACATACACATGCACAAACACACACATACACACACACACACACCACTGCAGACCTTAGAAGGGATTAGGGCAAAGGCTGTTTTCTCTTCTACACTCATTCCCTATCTCAAGTTTGTATTTTTAATTCCTGTTTCTCCACAACCCTGAGGCTGTGGAACAAGAACCTAGAATCAGCACTTCTCTATTGGCAGTCCTTTTCCATCACAGTGTTCAGTGGTTTTACAGTTTAGTTACCTGGAATATTAAAATTTATTAAATATTTAGAACAGGCATATACTCTTTTTATTTTAAAATACTTGCACTGTTTGTATGCTTGGATGTTTATGTATGTGTAGGTAAACATGTGAACACATGTATGTAGAGGATGGAGTATAACCATGGGTGTGATTCCTCAGGCACTGTCCAACTCTTGCTTCCCCTCCTCTCCCCTCCCTCCTCCATCCTTCCCTACCTCTCTCTCTCCTTCCTTCCTTCTCCCTTTCTTCCCTTCCTTGTCCTCTCACCTCCCCCCTTTCCTTCCCTCCCCTTCTTTTCTTCTCCTCCCTTCTCTTCTCCCTATCCCTCCCTCCCTCCCTCAGATTTTTTCTTTTTTGGGACAGGCTCTTTCACTGACCTACAACTCACCAATGGGCTAGACTGGCTGGCTCAGAAGCCCAAGGCGACCTGCTGGTCTCCACCCTTCAGCAGGGACTGTTTACAGATGTGGGCTCTGTGAATGCACAGAGGTCATCGCTACCCCCACCATTTACATCGAATATTTCAATTGATGTTTACATTTTAATAGCTCAGTATTCTTTTGCATACTCAAATTTCAGGGAATCCTGACTTTTGTTGTTTTTTTTCCTTTTTTTGTTTTTTTTTTTTCTGTGACTTTTTTATATCATAGCTATAGTCCTTTGTAATTCTTTGGTGGAAGGGGTCTGATGGTGTCTTTTCTTAAGGAATACTAAGAAAGTTTAGATTCTAGTGCTAAATTCTAAATGAGAAGAAGACTTCATACAATATAAGCTTCTTAAAATAATGCCTTAAATGACCTGACCAGTATCTCCTTTTCGTTAAGTTTGTAAAAATTCACCCCCAAAATATCATTTAAAATGGCAATTATTTGTTTATGGTTCTGCATTTTGGCCTGGCAGTATGACTCTTTTCTCCAGTGGCATTTAACCGAGGGTGGGGCAGCAAGTACAAGTAGCGTCTAGCTCTCTTTTACCTTTCCCATAGTCCTTGTCGTTCCTAGTTCTTCCTACAAAGAGGATGAGTCCCAGGGAGTAGAGGCAGGAGGTTCTAGAAGGCTGTTAGTAATGTGACTCGAAAAGAAGAATCAGGCTCATACTATTTATGTAAGAGAAAGAATGTCCCAGGCCAGCCCATATCCAGAAGGACAGAGGCAGGCCCACACATGGCTGGAGGAGCTGCACACTTACACGGAGGAAAGGAGTTACTGCCTGGTGTTTGGAGTATCTAACACAACAAGTTCATAAACACATCAGTGAACCACAACAGGTAACTCAGATTCGTAAATTCATAGATGTTTTGATAGAGCCTTAAAAAGCTCTGAGTATCCTGTAGGAGCTTTGTATACCCTTTTTGATGACTGCAATATGAATTTGTGTTTTCTTAATATGGAGTGATAATATTCCAGGCTTTAGATTTTTTTTTCTTAAATCTAATAGTAGAAGCCTCATTCTCAGGTGAGTCAGTTAGTTCTCACATGTTTATAATTACTTGGTGGTCAACTCTTTTCGTTTTGTAAAATCTCTTCTCCATAATAAAGGTAGAAGAATCTGAAGATTTGAGTTCAAATGGCAATCAAGTCACTTCCTTACTGTGGGCATTGAGCAATTTATTTAAATTCTTGGGGTCTCATTTTCCTCATTTATGTAATGAGAATAATTATACTTTTGATCACATTGGCATGATAATGAAATGGTGGAGGTAGACACATCTCACCACAGCGACCAGAAAGATGTTCTGAAACATAGTTTATTTTCCGTTTTTTTTTTTTAAATACATTTCTTATCTCAAACATTTTGGAAATTTTAAATGTCTCAGTTTTGCATTTTATTATTGTAGTAATATCTTAAAATGACAAAAATAATAATGCTTTCCTCTTGTGTAAATATTGTGTAAGACAAAAATATGGACGAAGGTCAAAGGCCAACAGGATTCTAGAGGTTTGAGACTGCTGTTTACTGATTCATCTTGTTTCTGTGGAAGCCTCATTTTTCAGAGCTCTTTTCCTTACCACAATGACAGGTTCTCAGAAGTGGAGAACATGCGGGATTTTTATTTTTTCTTTCTAGATATACATGATTTTGTTCTATTTGTAATAAGTCATCAACAAAGGAGATTTTTCCCCCTCTATGAGCCTTTAATAATTAAGCAAAGCAACGGTAGCACATCTCATGGTTTTTAGAATGTTCTAGTCTTAGGTTCAAATGGCTGTTTTAGCATTTATTTTGTAGCAACAGTATTTCTGCATTATCTAAGGAGGTTTCTGAGAACATTTTTGTTAGGAATTTTCCTCTCTAGCTGTAAGAGTTTCTCCTTTTGTCTTAGATGAACTCATAAAGTTGAGCCTTGGATTTCACTAGAATTATTGATGCAGGAGTTTGTAGACCGACTGCAGGATTGTGCACAAGACAATTAAAAACTTTAACCATAGACTCATTGCAAATTCTGTTGGATTTAATGAGAAATCATCGTAAGATGCCAGTGCATCCGAGAGACATTCAAATGATTCTGGTTTGAAAGTTGGGTGAGAGCTGAGACCATACATGTCTCCATCAGAGATAAATGACCCTTAGAGCTGAAGGTGGCATAAATGGGCACTTCTCCCCAGTTCAGAGCCAAGCGGACACATGACATGCTAGGGAGGAGCTGTTTTCTCATTTCCCGTTGATGAACCTTTGTCCCACTAAATCGAATTTGGGGTTTTCAAACTATCATCATGGCACATATTATCATTTCATGTCGTCTCCACGTGGCTACAGAGGGGGCCACCCCTTCTCCAGTTAACGCAAGTGCTTGGCAGGGCACAGAGAGTGCCATGTGGCTGTTTTTTTGCACAGTTAACACTGAACAATTCAAGGTTTGTGTTCTTTCTGGCATACACTACAAACCTTTTCAACACTTGGTGCATAGCTGAGATTGTCTTACACCTCGGAACAGTTCAGGTTTAAATTAGACTAATTATACCCATTGTGATGGATTCAAATACAACATAACTTCTGTAGGGCTTAGCATGTGCTTTAAAATTGTAGAGGGAGCCTACAAGAAAAAAAAAATGTTTCCCTGTGTTCATGACTCGGTATTTGCCCTCCGTGATGAGCAGGCTCATCCATGTATTAGCAGTGACGTGTGGATCGACGGTTACAGAAATGCAGACTCATCGTTGGTATTCAGTTTTGATCTCATGCTTCTGCTGAATAAATCAGGTCTAATTATAAGCTACACGTAACTAAATAGAGTGGAATAATTCCAGAGAGATGATTGCCATATGCCAAGAGTTGTAGGATAGAAATCTTGTGTTGTTCATGGGTATTTCTGACGTTAGCTATGATGCAGAACACGCTTGCCATCCTTTCTTCCTCTAAAGGCCTATTTGCCAAGGGCATTTCCTCTTATGTGGTGGGATTTGCACAGATGTTAATGCAACTTTTAAATACGACAGAGAAGCAGAGAACTTGAGTTTCACACACTCGGTGAAAATGCTGTACCTATAAAGCTCTGTCTGTGTTTATCTACATAATGTACCCTGAACATCTAGTACTTGGGATTATTAGGTGATCACATTAGACCACGATCTGCATGTTTATCTTATAGGAATGCACTACACAAAATATGAGCTTTTAATTGTGTATCTTCAAAGTAGAAAATTACCAACCGCCTCAGGCACAAAATAACCACGTTTTGTCAACCTCACTTACAGTCTTGAAATTTTCATTAACCCCTCTCGTCCTTACTTCTTGTCTAGCTGCACACTTTATGAATCCACAAATGATTGCCTTTATTGAGAGGTTTTTGTTATTCAAGATGACTTGTAAAGTTTACTCAATCTTCCCTACCAAGGGAAACAGGAAATTCCAGAGAACACTAGACTCAGCAAACCTATAAAATCCGGAGAGCAGACCATTATTTCTGGAGACATTTCACATAACACTTTGGGAAGCAATGACTAATTAGTTTTTGGTCTTAACAATAGCACTTTCAAGGGCTGTTTCCCCTCCCTTTTATGGCTTTCATATTAGGAAAAGAAGGCAGGTACCTCTCAGTGATGAAATATTGGGGGCATATGCACTTGCTTCTCTGTAGGAGCTCAGCTCTTTGATCCTTCCTACAATTACCTTTATTGCCTGCCTGACATTAGCTGACTGGAGAGTAACAACCAATTGTTGCACACAGGACAACATCCTACTATGCTATGCCTTTAACGACAGACTTGTTATTTCAAATTGAAGGCTCAGTTTTTCCTATTTCAGAATTCATGGCGCAAATTAAATCCTTGAGGAACTCTGGGGCCTTCCTCACACCCAGAGCCTTGCTTTATTCCCAGGAGCTCCTGGCTGAGCCTTTCCAAGAATGCCATGTCAGGAACAGAGCAGCATTTACTCCATGGTCGCCGAGTGCAGACGTTGGCGTGTTCCACCTCCTTATTTGCACATTTATTTATTTGCTTTCTTATCCACTAATTTACTCTTTCATCATTTTGAAATTTCACTATTTATATCTACTAGCACAGACAGCCTCTTTCTTCTCCTATTCCATAATTTTTTTCCATCACCAAGTCCTGCCTGCTCCACCTCAGCTGTCCTCCCGCTGACTCTGACAGTCCTGCATTGTTGCAAGACTCTAATTTATCTCATCCTTTTCCCTAGACTTCCACTCTGCTCCATCCTTCCCTGGTCATGGTCTCCTCCCTTCCTCCTCCCTCCCTTAACATGGTGCCTATCTCTATAGCAGATTTTATAAGTGAGCGAAACGTGAACACAGTGTAGTGCAAGAGTTCTCTAGAAATGGTTCACGTTTTCGGACTGAACTTTGCCTCCTTCTCCCTGGACATGGGAACCCCTATTTCGCTTTCTGTTTATATGTCTTTGACTACTTGAGATGCATCATGTCCGTGAAATAATGAGATAGTTGTCCTTCTGTGGCTTTGTACTTTACTTAACAAAGTGCAGTGTTATCCACACTGTTGCCTGTGGCAGGATATCTTCAAAGCTCAGTCATTCCGCTGTGTGTGGAAGCCACACTCAGATCTGCTCAACTGCCAGTGGACACTTAGATCCTCAGTTCGTTCAGGTAAATGCCATAAGTGGGATTTCTGAGTCTTTTCAGAAATTTTAAGGGGATTATGCAGCCTTAAAATCCTTCTCACCAACAGTGTCCAGCAACCTGAGGGCTTCCTTAGAGCAAAGAAAATAGGAAAGAAGTGAAAAATTCAGCACACAGAATAGAAAGACGGCAGACTTGCAAAACATATGCTGATAGGTAAGGGGTTAATTTCTAAAATAAATAAGACGACTCTTTGTAAGATAGTAGTGAGACAAAACAACCACAGCAAAAACAGTTTAAGAATGAACTTCTATAAAGGAGAAATGCCAGAGATAATTAGTGTTTTTAAAAGATGCTCAGTGTCATAACCAGGGAATGAAGATGCAAATTTCAATCAGGCAGTCCTTTGTATTTCTAGAGTATCAGAAACAAAATACAGATATTACTAACATTGTGGAATAACTTGTGATCAGATTTATTCTAAATGTCAAGGTTGAGTGAACATTGAAAAGTCACACTTTATCTACCCTCTACGCAGAACCTTCTAGAACAGTGGTTCTCAACCTGTGGATCACAACCCCTATTGGAGTCAAATGTGACCTTTCATGAGGGTCACATATCAGATATCCTGCATATCATATATTTATCATATATTTATGTTATAATTAATAACAGTAAAAAATTATAATTATGAAACAGAATAGAAAAATAATTTTATGGTTGGAGCTTACCACAAGATGAGCACTATACTAAAGAGTCATAGCATTGGGAAGGTTGAGAGTCACTGCTCTTGGAGAGTCTGCCCTTCCTCAGAGTAAAGGCAGAAGTAGCTCCCAGGGCCAACCAGACTCTATGTGCCCCTGGTTCACACTGGTGTTTCGCCAAGCAGAGAGTCCCAGGGCTTGCCTGAGTGCCCGGTTTTAGGGCCTGACCCTCCAGATGTCTGTGTGGCTCTGCCGTCTGTCTTTAGATATATTCTCAATCATCACCATCTGAAAAGTGTACTTCATGGTGTCTTCTGTAAAGGAGCGATTGTTTCCCATCCACATTCTTATTTCCCCGCCATCTTCATATCCCTTCTTAGCATCCACCAAGGTGTGCTTTTGTCCAGCTCCTCACAAAATCTCCTCCCTGTACTAGCTCATGAATGGCAGTGAGGTGGAGACTTTATTGCCTTATTAGAAGTGGGAATTCACTCAGTGTTCTGCATTGTCTAGATCAAAATTCATTAATAAATGAATAAGAATTTGTCCCTTGTGTATTCTTCTTGAATTTTCATCATCAAGTCTCAAAATTAAGGCATTTAAAGTCTTGTTAATTATAAATGTGTTTACCACGCAGCCGTTCTTTGTGGTAAAATTACTTTCCTCCAGATATTGGATTTTACTTAATGTCCTTGATTGCAGATGGCTAGGAAAAGTTTGGCAATGTATGTGAATATGAATTTTAAACTTGTCTTTAGCATGTAATTTTGGCAATAAAAACAAAGAGGAATATAAATGCCATGTCTTTGTTATAACTTTCCCATTTGTTGCAAGTCAGTCAAAACTGAGTGCAAAGCGTAAGATTTAAACTTAGGAGAGGAAGAGATTAGAAATGTCTTTGACCCAAGTCATGGAATTCCTATGCTGTTTAGATATACTTGAATCAGATGGTTGTGTGTCATATGACATCATCTTGAGAGACTGGATTCTTCTTTATTTTTTTTAGTCTTTGATGAAAAGCTGAAAAATAACTTATATCAGTTACAGTTAGCTAACATTTACTAGGAGGCAACAATTATAAAAATAACATTAATTACTCTAATGCTTCATGGGTGTCAGAAACTCCTATAGACATTTCACAAATTAGTTAATTTAAAATCTGAAATTTATGAGTATTATAAGGAGGAGCATATTGAAGATTCTGGGAGGTTAGTTTGCCAAACTACAGAAAGCCAGGTTGAACTTGGAAACTGATTCTGTCTGAGTTTAGAAATATAACTTGTTCTCATACATGTGTCTCTCAAACTGTAGATCATAACCTCTATTTTTAAAGAATAATTAAAGTAGTTGTAAATTGTGGCTATTTGCATATTTACATGCATTGGGAGCAAATATTCATTACGAACCTCTCATGCTAATGTAGTCCAGTCTAGCCTAGCTTAGGCTGGTCCTGCCAACCTTATCGTACCATATCACTTTGTCATGCTGTCCCCCAGTACTGTCCTGTCCAGGCCCATCCAGTCCTGACCCCTACCCCAGTGAACTGACTTTCTGGTTGTGGTGGTTTGAATGAGAACGGTCCCTAGAGGCTCGCATATATGAATACTTGGTCCTTGGTTAGTGGAACTGCTTGGGAGGGATTAGGAGGCGTGACCTTTTTGTAGCATGCATGGCCTTCTTGGTATAGGTGTGTCTGTGAGGAGGGTTTTGAGGTTATACAAGCCCATGCTTGCACCCCTTTTACCTCTTTGCTTTCAACTTTTGGAGCAAAGGTGAGCTCTCTACTACTGTTCAAGCACCATGCCAACTTGCCTGCCTGCTGTGATATTCATGAAGTAACTCTTAGGACCTGTAAACTAAACCTCCAGTTAAATGCTTTATTTTAATAATTGCATCGGTCATGGCCGCTTCTCACAGCAGTAGAATAGTAACTAAGACACTGATGAATAATAGTTTGGGGACTGCTTCTCAATGCTTAAAGAAGTGAACAAAATTATAGAAATGATTCCTTTTGACTTTCTTACTTCTATGGGATGTACAAGTGAAAGGGTTCTGGGGATCCCTTCTCTTAGATCCTAGTGAGAGTCCAACCTTAATCAAACTAGAGAATTAAGGACTTGACTCATAATATAGTCATGTCATGTGTTTGTAATGTTACCATTTATTTATCTGCAAACCGACTTTGCTACATAGCCAAAAGCTGTTTTAATTGTATGGCTAGGATGAATATGTGTACACTACATCTCTAGTAACCCTGTAAACTCTGAAGAAATTCCAAATAAGATAGCTGTATGACCTTTAGACAAGAGGGCTAACTATCCTCAATGCATCATTGCTGATGTACTTGTTTGCTGTCCCATGATGCCTGATGAAGAAGTCCATCTGATGATGGACAAAGAAACTTTGTATCGCTTATAAGTCTGTATAGTAAGAGAGATTGTGAATGCTCACTGAATTACCTACATGTCTTCATGCTGCAGCATCAATTTCTCTGTTTTGGGGAAAGTCGTCCATTCGAGTTATTCGTCAAGCATTGACCGGAATTGGTAAATGTTTGGAACACCTTGCCGAAGCACCTTCTCTACTTTTTAGCACGTCCTTTTGGAGTGCTTATCCTCATCCTTCTTACAGCCTCTCTTGCTTAAGCTCTTTTTGAAGGACTTTGGAAAAAACATGCACGCCTGCCTTTGTGCCTTAGCTTGGCTGTTTCATCCTATTTGTGAGACATGGTATCATGCCTTTTCAAATCGATCAGTTCTTGTATCCTTTTCCACGGAGGAGGAGAAGCACCTCTCACACATCTGAGGACTACTGATCGGTTGCTTGGCTTCAGGTCTGAAAGGGCAGAGTCTTCGTCCAGTGAGCCTGTTAAAGTTTCCCCTTGGAAAGCATTTCCTTCCAAGTCTTTGCTGTGCTGTCTGGCCCCTCATCTTCAGCTTGTCCATTCAGAGCTCCATTGTTTGCCAACCCTCACATTTCTCAGATTTCTTGAAAAACTGAACCAGTGAGAGAACAAACTGTATCTGTTAACTTACTTTTCTTTTGATTTTTTTTCAGAGCCAAAACTGAGGATCTTGCTTGGCAGATGCTGACCATATATTTTTCATTACAATCCTGAGGAGGCACATATCTTAACTTTCGAAACTTTCTTAAATGCCTTCATGTGTTGACATTTCACCTGCACCTAGAATTGGGAAATGTGATCCAGGTGACTTTCTGAACACCTGTGCTTGAAGCATTGATGAGGCGATCTTTATAGAGAACCCAAGTCTCTGGTTATATCAACTAGAACAACTCAAGCCAAATAAGCAATGTTTTTACTAATAGCAATAGATGTCTAATCTTACATTGATTGATCCTGTATGTTTTCTTACAATCTATTTGAGATGATATATGAGAAAAAGTAGCTTTATTTTTTTTATTTTTTTCCAGGCCCTCCTGCTCCCCCACTATCCCACCGCCCTCCCCCTGCTTTCTTAAGATGGGGCAGGATACCCTGCCCT